>CALNXK010000052.1:2320000-2350000 GCA_942486035.1 Porites lobata | reverse complement strand
AGTCGTTTTATATCTTTGTCACAGATATTTGCCAGCCAAGATGGAATTATTTTGGTGGCTACTGTTACTTCACAAGTCGTGCATGCGCCTCGTGGCTGACCGCCGAGTCAAACTGTTCTACGATGAGTTCCAGTTTGGTAACGGTTCACAATCAAGAAGAAAATGTCTACATTCAACACCGTCATAACGGAGAGAGATCTTGGATTGGGCTTAATGACCGAAGTGTGGAAGGCTCCTTTGTGTGGACAAACAAAGAAATAAGCAAATTTAGGTTCTGGGCCCCACAGCAACCGAACGACTGGAAAAACGAAGACTGTGTTCACACTCTTGGCGCCAAGCATGGTTACACTTGGAATGATGTGCCGTGTACTAACTGTTACAACTACACTTGTTTTAAAGATAATAAGCGTAGAACTATGAAGATTTATAACTATATATCTTAATTTTTATGTTCCAGATAGTGAATCTACTGAGTTAAAACTACATTCAAAAAGGTCGAAACACAATTACAGCATGTTGGGTAGATGGTTAGACAGGTTGCATGAAAAGGAAGAGAGGGTAACACCAATCAGTTTCATTATTACAAACACAGGGAAACAGGTCGTATAATTTGCATTAAAAAAATGTCCTTTGACCTAAAAATGGCCGCAAAAGCCTGAAATCGGCGTAATCAAAAGAAGAACGAGAAGGCGTTCATACGTTGGAACCACGGGAAAAGTCGCACTAACCTCCACTTACTTTTTAACCCGGTTTTCTAAACACCTCTTTGCAAATTATTAACGAACATAAGTACATACGCTAACTCAGGGCACGCTTACGACCCTTTTTGCAAGTTCCCTTTTTTCAAACATTTTTTTTTTTTTGCCTTGCCAGTGTACGTCAATTACCCAACTACACCACAGTATATTCTTTTTAAACAAGCTTCACTAACCAAAAAAGTCATGTTGTTTGACAAGAAGCCTCTGTGTGCTTACTTTTTAGACTTGGATGAATGTACCACTGGTTCCCATGCCTGTGACGTCAATTCTGTTTGCCAGAATATCATGGGTTCATACAAATGCTCATGTAATGCTGGGTACACAGGAGATGGAAAACCTTGCAATGGTATTTGAGATACAGTTAATCCTCCATGTGCGACCATCTCTCCTAAGCGACCCATAAGTCGACATAGAGCTACACATATCGTAACTTTGAAATTGCACACAATGAATTGTTTTTCAAAGAGACGACCTACTCTAATCTAAAGGTTCTTAAACAAGACGATGAAACCATTGAAGGTGCAATGTTTGTGTGCAAAAGCTCAACTGCACAACACTGTCATGTCATTTTGGAAAAAAAGCCTAAAACCATATTTGTTGTAACATGCAAACAACAAACAAACAACAACCAAAAAAATGAATACATCCGCCTTAGCTACGAGATGTAAACCATCAGGTAGATTTAATATTTGTTATTCTAACGCTTTACGTAACTTACAATTCTCATGCAGATATCGACGAGTGTTCTACCAGCTCTCACAGCTGTGACGTTAATGCGGTTTGTAGCAATACTGTTGGATCGTACGCACGCGCATGTAAAGCAGGATTCACAGGCGATGGAAAAACATGCTCTGGTAAGCTGTTGCGGTGTTGTAAAACACGCCTCCAAAACGATGTGCGTGCCTGTATTTTCTATATTTGATCTTTACATTTAAACATGTAGAAAACGATGGACATATAACCTCAATAGTTCGAAATAATAATTAAAGCGAAACTAGAAATACGTATCTCGCAAAATTTCACTAAACTCGTTCTTGCAAAATTGTCAAGCCCAGCCGGTTAGAAACTGATTAGGTGACCAGGCTCTAATCTGTCGTTAGACTTGGGGCTCCTTTCTGTCTTCTTTTTTGTTTCATTATCCTATTTGATTTTCAAATACGTATTTTAAAGCATATTTAGCACTTAACGGCTTAACCTCAAAACAAAGATAGATTTCAGGGAAGTTTAAAGGTTTTTTCTGTAAAACCCAAACTGAAACGCACGTCCGACAAACATATCCTGCGAGCTAAAGCAAACTTGTCTGCGCGAGTGAGACGCACTGACAAATGTTCATTTTATCCGTCAATTTTCGCTCTTATTTTGAAGCTGATGGTCCAATTTGCTTCAAAGGTTTCTTTAAAATACTTCTCCTATCTGAATTTATCGCGAAAACCATTTTTTGATCGCCAAAACGCTCCATGTAGCGACACAAAATTATAAACCCGGACAACGCGAGGACTTCGGCCGCCCTTCGCGAGCAGCAAATCAAAACGACCAACTGAACAAACTTTGCTGCTGTATTTAATAAAAATTGGCATTGAATCGTTATGCCTTTAATTTTTCAGAAAGGAAATTTACTCCCTCTAATACTCCCTCTTATTATAGCTATTCTGCTATAAGGGCTAAGAAAAATTCACAAATATAAGCCTTCTTGAGACTTCCTCGCCTTTTGAGGTTCTTTTTTTTTTAATTGTGTCTATTACGTGTAATTTAATGTCCTCCCCGTTCGTTTATATGTAAAAAAGGCAAAAAAAAAATAAAAATAAAAAATGAAGTAGCGATTACCTATTGTAGTTAAGCAGGATTAACGCTTAGAGAAAATAAGAGTAAATCACCTTACTGATCAAGAGTTTGCTGGATCACTAAACATGAAAGCTTCCTTACTTTTTCCGTCAGATATCGACGAGTGTTCTACCAACTCTCACAGCTGTGACGTTAATGCGGTGTGTAGCAATAATGTGGGATCTTACGCATGCTCATGTAAAGCAGGATACACAGGCAATGGAAACACCTGCACTGGTGAGTCGTTTGAGTTTAATTTCGTTCGTATGATATGTTTGTTTTTAGATTGAATGCAACGACAACAATGCAAGAGTCTTTTGTGCTCCTTTCGTCTTTTACAGTTAAAGTTTTGGTTTTGCAGGAAGTTTAATTAATTTTACTATTGACTGTATGTAGTAAACAAATAGATGAAAAGCGGAGCCAAGCAGCCAGTTTATATCATCGGATAATAAGTGCAACGATGGTTATTGTTCAAGCTTGCGATCATTTTTTTTAGGCCTAAAAGTCAATTGGTTAGATACCCTAAGCGTGAAACAATGGAAATAATGATAAACAAATGAATGATGTGTTATTGTTTCTGCGACCAATGAGGTAACACCTTACGAGCAGCTCTATCATTGCTGTTTTTTTGTTCTTTTTTTAAATCGCGCTTAAGATAATTCATTCCGTTCTCTCTTAGCAATGAAAACCGTTTTGATTATACATTTTGGCATTATTCGTTTTGTAGATATTGACGAGTGCGCCAGCGGTACTCAAAACTGCCACAGTTCACTTGCTTAATGTACAAACACGGTGGGATCTTTTAGCTGTTCATGTAACGATCCTTCCAGTGGAGATGGCAGAACTTGCAATCTACCATCAGGTAATCAACTCGCCGAATATTAGGAAGATGTCCATTGACTAGACCTCTAATATGCCGGCGATCTAGCGATCAACGGACTATGATTCTTATAAACATCACTTATTTGACTGCGGGAGCTTTGAGATAATGGTAGTTTCTTGGTGTTGCAGAGAAGAAAACTTAGTAAACATTTCCCACAACTATATTACCTAAAGATTCGGGATAGTCATTCCAGAGGCGGACTGCTCATGGCCGCTGACCAGCAGTGAATCGAAAGGAAGGCACGTCTAACTTGTTTCTATTTCCAATATTACGAGAGTGCACATTGCCCACTTTCATTAACCTATTACAGAGAAGGGACGGGGCAAGTCCCTTAACATATGTTAAATAAACTCGAATTTTTTTAAGGCTTGTCAAAAAATGCAAGGCACGCGTTTTATCACTGGTTAAAAAATCTCTCGCTTATTACGCTCAAATGTTAAACCAATGATAACACTGTTGTTCATGTTTTAAACATTACTAAACACGGAACGTTTTCAGACTAGAAAACTATTGTTTTTCTTTTTCCTAAATTGAGATACATTACGTCAGAATTCAACACCAAAAAACATGCACCAACATTTGACAATTAACTTGAACGAAATGGAACAAGAGTGATAAAAATTAATTTGAAACAGCGTGGATACACTTTTTTGTGGCGTTTTCGCTCCATGCCGTCGCAGTCGTGGTTGCTTAATATGCTCCTTATATGGAAAGAGACCGTGACTGATAGGGAGATCGGGTATGCCAAATATGGAGAATATGGACTCTTCGCCTCCGACTCATGTGAGTTTAATAAGGTTAGCGTTAGATAACATCGAGTGAAGCCAGATTGGACACCTTATGAATTTTACACAACGCATTATTTCCATAATGGAACGAGACTGGGATGTAGAATGAGGCTAGAATAGCTGAAGAAACCAAAACTACAGATCGCCAGTTATAGAGAGAACATAGTAGAGCGTTAATCACTGATCTGCAGTGATTAGGGTTAAGCACTGATCTGAAAACGGTTAGCTTTCAAATATTGTAATGGGGCACGGCATATAAAAGAACATGTATGTTTTAAAAATTATTGGGTTTGGCAGCTAGTCCCCGATGGTGTAGTGGATATGGATGTAGGCTATAAAGCAAGTGACCCGAGTTCAAAGCATTACAGTGGATTTTTTCTATTTCATTTTATATTACACAGTAAAGTTGGACTTAAGTTGATCTTCATGTAATTTTACTGAAAGAAACAATCTGACTTCAGCCGATGTTACCCAATGCTAACCGTTTAATAAACTCTACGTAAACTCTGGAGGGGCTAAACTGTAACGTCACTGAAATTCGCAGTAGACTGCGAGATTAGAACCGCACCATTTGAAGAGAGAGCATCATGCCGCCAGCACGCAAGCTCAGAAAGAAAAAACTTTATAGGCGTTTGTTATTTTGCGCTTCTCAGCCTGATCATTATGATAACAAGCTTCAAGCGTATCTGACAGTTGGGAAGATCTCCAGCAAGTCTAGTTCGCTGCCTTCCGTTATTTGCTCTATGAGATCTCTTTACTCACACGGATCCGTGCAGAAGAAGAAAATGAAATTGCATGAAATTGCAGGCAATGCAAAAATCACAAGGGGATAGTTCATACTTCCTTTTGAGTTCGTAGCCATCCTCACTCAAGGGATTTTGAAACTCGACCTTGCTACCAATGTTCCAAGGCAACCTTATGGCACAAGACCACTCAGTAAGAATATATATATATATATATATATATATATATAGATTGGCAGAGTTGGATTATTTGTTCGAAGACATTTATTGCTACTCGGAGTTTCATGCTCCTTGCGGAGCAATCATCAGGCAACTGCCAAAAATAACGGATACATATGAAGATGTACAAAATTTGAAAATACAGAACAATGCGTAGTGGCGTGACATGCAGAAATATGATTGGTTGCTAAGCGAATACGTTCTTCAAGAGGAATTTCTTAGAATGTCTACAATTAGATATCAGTTCGCTTCTGTTGTTCAGGGTTGACATTTCGGGTTTACAGATAATAAAATATTTTTTCCCATAAACACAAGTTACATCTCTTGCTTATACTAGAATATGATCGGGCCTGTTTTACCTTTCGCCATTTGATGTTGTACGGAATACCCTTATCTTTAAGACTCCAAATATATTTACTTAATTCAGTTGCATGCTTATACCGCTCGTTCTTAAATGAGCACACATGGTTTCTGTAGTTGCATTTACCGTCCATGGGACACGTGCTTGAGTTCCGGCAGTTACAATTGCTGTCATCGGTGGTATCATTAATAGGATCAGATGTGTTAATTTGAGCTTTGTTGTGGTTGGATATAATCTGATCCTATTAATGATACCACCGATGACAGCAATTGTAACTGCCGGAACTCAAGCACGTGCCCCATGGACGGTAAATGCAACGATCAAAACATGATCTACCAAGCCGAAGTCACGACACCATCTTCAAGAGAGACATACATTGGTCTTTGCGATACAACCTATAAGTTGAGATACAGAAACAATGTGTGCTCATTTAAGAACGAGCGGTAAATAATAATCCAACTCTGCAAATCTACACATCGCTCTAGTTTACCTATTGAGCACTTTAATAGCTGATGAAATCTTCAATTCACTATATTACTATATTATATATATATATCTGTCTGATTTTGGAAAAAGGTACCCTACAACAGAAGAGGGTCTGTAACAAATGTATGTCTTTTCTGTGGTTCCAATATTGACTTAACTTTTAAATTACCAAAAAGGCCTTAGAGTGGCCAAGCTTCTTTCAAGTATGGTAGAAATTGGCTAATGAGCCACACCCCTTCTCCCCCTATTCCCCTCACCCCTGCATCCGAGGCCCTTGTCCTAACAGCTTATATGGGCCGGAGCAGAAAAACAATAAACTAACAGCATGCAATGACTTCAATGCTTGCGTGCATGACCACTACTGTATAACGGAACGTTAGATAGCTACTCTAGCCAATAGTTGGGACTCTGAGAAAGGTGCCCTTTTCTAAAATCAGACAGAAAATTAATATGTGGTAATTTCCCAAATAACTAGGTAACTGCCCCAATGAACACTCAACCACTTTCTCCACTGGCCAGCTATCTGCTGCAGTAAGTATTCAAGCGGTACACAAATCATTACTTATCCAGTTACAGTGAATAATATGTGGTAATTTCCTAATGACAAGGTAACTGCTTCAATATGAATGTACTCAACAGCTTTCTCTAATAGCCAGCTATCTGCTGCAGTGAATATTGAAGCAGTACACAAATCATTGCTTATCTGTTAGGGTGAATTAATACGTGGTAATTTCCCAAATGACCAGCTAACTGCACCAATGAATACTCATCCACCTTCTCTAATGGCCACCTATCTGCTGCAGTGAATATTAAAGCAGTATACACATCATTGCTTATCTGTTAGGGTTATCTGTCTGATTTTGGAAAAAGGTACCCTACAACAGAAGAGGCTGTGTAAAAAATGGATGCCTTTTCTGTGGTCTCCAAATTGACGTAACTTCTGAATTACCAAAAAGGCCTTAGAGTGGCTAAGGTTCGTTCAAGTGTGGTAGAGGTTGGCCAGCGAATCACGCCCCTTTCCCCTCAAACCCCCCACCGGCTTCTGAGGCCCTTGTCCCAACAACTAATATGGGAGGAGTATAACGAACAAAAAGTATGCACTGATTTCAATGCTTGCGTGTGTCACCACTACTGTATGGCGGTAAGTTAGATAGCTACACTAGCCAACGGCTGGAATTCTTAGATAGGTACCTTTTTAGGTGAAATCAGACAGAAATAACACAAGTGTTAGCTTGTAGTTTATAATCTGCCATGGTGATCTTTCTAATTTGGCCAGAAAAGGTTTCTTAAAGCACACAGGGTTTGTAAGCAATCTAGTATGCTATTTCCGTGGTCCTTGTATTGTCCGTTGGGTCTGTTTTTTTCGAAAGGGTCAAAGTTCTTTAGGCTCCTTTAGTGCAGTGACCACTGCTTTACTCCCTCTCTGGTGAAAAAAGATAATAATAATAAATAATAATAAGCAACAGCAATTCAGGGAAAGAAGTATCGCAGCATAAAATACTAGCATTACTAAAGTTTGTTAACTGGTTCAAGTTAATAGTAGCTTTGAGAGAAAATATTCGAGCACCTCTTGCGGTTTCCAAGCAAGATGTCCTATTTACCGTTCTCGTTTTAACCCCAATTACCTGCCGGTAACTCTTGCGGCAAGAACCAAGAGCTTTTGCTCGAGTGTCTCCCAGAGTTACCGGCATTTAAAGACTGACAGAAACGTCAAGACTTCTACTTGTGAAAGTAAAAAAAAACAAAAAACAAAAAAACTAATGCAGTTTCACTCACCGTGATCTCTTGCAGCGAAGTTGCGCATGGCCGCGGAGGACTGTGTAATTGCCCCAAACGGGGCAAAAACCCAGGCTTCGCGCGGGCAACAGCTCCGTGGGCCATTTGTACGATGACGTATCCCTTTATTTTTACTACTAAGACCAGAGTTCATTTCGTTTTTTCTTTTCTATTTAAATTTGGTAGTCCCAGTTATGGGGCGCCAAATGTAAAAATATTATTTAGGCAATATTTTTCTAATTTTTGTGCTATTTAGCAAATAGCACAACAATTGTCTTGCGATTTGTAAATAACGCTTTCCAAGACATTTGCGATATGTTAATCACAGGCATAGAACTTTTCGCTGCTTAGCGATTTATAAATTGCAAGATTTCAAACTTTGCAATTTATAAATCGCAAGATACTTTACTTTGCGATTTATAAATCGCAAGCTACCTTACTTTGTGATTTATAAATTACAAGTTTCTAACTTTGCAATTTATAAATCGCAAGATACTTTACTTTGCGATTTATAAATCGCAAGCTACCTTACTTTGTGATTTATAAATTGCAAGACACTTTACTTTGCGATTTATAAATCGCAAGATGTCGGACTTTGCAATTTATAAATCGCAAGATGTACGACTTTGCAATTTATAAATCGCAAGATGTCTGACTTTGCAATTTATACACAGCAAATGTGCAATTTATAAATCTCAACTGTGTTTTTTAAGAATCTCGAATGTGCGATTTATAAATCGCATCCCTTATCGCAATTTGTACATCGCAAATGTGCGATTTAAACCGCAAGCCGAAGAAGATTGCTACTGCGGGCTCGTACTCTATTAAAAGTTTGGCGGGAAAGTGCACGGGAAGGTCAGTCTTGTTTTCAACAATGGCGGACGATCTTGCAAGAAGACTGTCATCTGCCGTTTCCAAAGCAATATCTGAGGCCCTCAATGCTGATTTAAATCAGGTAAGCTAATGGCCCTCATCTTATCTTTGAGGTTAAAAGTTCAATTTCTGAGCTTCTAAATAATTGTGCATTTTGGTCATGTTTTCGGTTTGCAGAGTTCGAGTGGTTCTTCGTCTTCTTCTGCATCTACTGCCACGTCATCCGCTCCACCTCAAGTATGTGTAATTTTTAGTTTTATTTCCCACAGATTAATCAATAGTTGGTGATCAAGGTTTAGTTGTTCGCGTGTAGTCGTCTCAAAAGATCTTCATGCAGGAGTCTAGGTACCCTCGATAATTACATGACTTGGAAAAAGAGACTTCATTGAACCGTTTAGTTTTAGACAGGGGCACCCAACGAGAATATAGTTCAAAACCACTTAAACATAGCATTGTTAAACGTGTTTTAGTATTTAAACAGTGGATATGGGCATATTTTTATCCCCTATAAATTTTTCATCTGTTCGGATTTCCTAGCTGAAAGTCTAGTGATCCGAAAATAATAGGGATCAAAACTTACCTGTTCGAAAATTTCAGCCAGAGAAAAGGCTCCCGAAAATTTTAGGTGACCTTTTTAGGGTAAAAATCCGTTGAAAATGAGCAATTTTACCATTTTTTAGATGTTCGAAAATCCTAGGAGAGGCAGGCAGGCAAGAAATTTTACAACAAATGTTCCGAAAGTTCTAGATCTCAAATCGTCTTCCGAACAGATATTTTTCCGAAAGTTGTCGTTGGGTGCCCCTGTTTAGATAGAAATGTGATATTCAGCATCGTTCCATTTTCGTTTATTCATGTATTGTTTCCCTTTAATATGACGCCCAATACATGACTTTTTGCTTGCGGTAGCCGAAACTGAAAAAACAAATAGTGTATAACAGTTTTGCGCAGGACCTACAATAGTCTTAACACTGTCTTAAAGATTATAATTTATTTCACTAGTCAGAGCTATCTACACCAGTGAAAGAGCTGCCAATAATAGTAATTGATCAGCAATTTCCCATATCGTATTGCGTAGAATTCTTCCACGAATTGTTAAATCATACAATAATGAAAAACTCTCGATGCTTTAGCTAGAGTTAGAACATTGATCTTCCGACTAATCAAGTAATGGAAACATTCTCCTAAAATGCGCACGCTTGCTTTTTAGAACTCGTAGCTTGTTGTCTCCCCGTTAATGCATTGTCTAGTAGATGCATCACTTATTGAACTGATAAGAGGAAGGGTAACCCAAGCCGTCTCGTTATCAGTATGAACAATCATTCTTGACCTTGTAAATTGTGCTTTTTGTATCGTTTGATGATGACGGTAAGGGGTAAGGGTCAGGTGAGGCCGGAGGAAAATTAGGGGGGACATCGAAAAATGAGGAGGGGAAGTATGGAAAAAAATAAACTTGTTTTTAAATCTTATATTTCATCAGATTATACTCATCAAAGAAATAAACATGTTACAATGCCTTATACTCATATGAACGTACCTCATAACAAAATGTAAACTATGAGATTAGAAGTTATATGACAGGTGGCACAAGAAAGTGATCTATCAATGTAACAACGATTTTTGCCCCTTATGTTATTTCTTACTTCCAGAACCTATAGAATGCTAAGACTGCACCCTCTTCTATATTCATGGAAATAGTTATTCTCTAATAAGCACTTCAGGCGCTCATAAAGCTTTCTGGGAGTCAGGGTTTTCGTATCAGTTAATGCTGTAAGTCCTGCCTTTCATATTTTAGATGGATTGGGAACTGAAACGATAGAGGAGTTTCGGGTGGCGGGCTCTGAAATATATCTGAAGAAAATTGGGTGGGTTCTTAACAAAAATACAGTTCATTTTTCTCCAGCCCACTCCTATGTTCAGTTAATGAATGGTCCCTAAATAGAAAGGATGAAAACCGTTTGTTCACTGAACATGCCTCTTCTGTCTCTTCCTGCCTCAAAGCACTGGCAGGCTCTTTATGACTCCCTTTAACTAACTAATCCATCACAAAGAGCAAATGTCATTACTCAGTACTTATATCCTACAATCGAATAGTAACCATGTGTCCTCCATTCCAGGCTCTCGCTTCTCGTTTCCCTTTGCCATCTGCTGTCGCCAGATTCCAACCTCCCGCGGCCAAACGGAAGAGAGTGGCAGCCTCGGCGAGACCGAAAATGTTTTTCAAAACTGCGATTTGTCTACCACCTGTCAAAAAGATATTGGAGCCTATTCCAATACCAAGAGGAGAACAGCGAGCACACCTGCAAGAAGCAGGGTTGGTCGGGAAAGTGTGCTTAAATTCGACCTGGAAAGCTCACGAAGTTGAATCGGAGATCGGGAGCCTTTTTGCTCCCTCTTTTGGACTTTATAAAGACGACCCCTTTCCGTTCGTCTATCTTAGGTAGGGAACGCTTAAAGTTTACTTAGTTAGGAAGGCTAGTGAGAATTAATGTCAATGGGCGTCACCCGCTTTTCCCTTTTGGAGTGTATAATGAATCAAAACTGTATTTACTTTGGTTCTTCTATAGTACAATGCCAGGGACGAAGAAACTTTGTATTCCAAAAACGTCTTCATCTTTCGTGTGGGACGCTGGGGAAGTTCTCTCTGTGTGTTCCAGGGACAGTTTGTACATCATGGCAAAAATGGAACCCCTGCGGTCATTGAAACGAAATTGCTCAATGGTACGTAGCAGCTGTATTAGTATCAAACGCAGTTTAGAACTAACTTGGACTTTAAGGTCGCAGAGGTATACTGCAGTTGGCAGAACGATCAACAGCGGGTCACACCATGAATTCGTAGTGGATCACTCTAGATCTCTTCATTACTCTGGTCCTACTCATCTACCTACCATCTTTTCAGCTGTTAGGCATTATAACCAGCTGGTTTCTTTTAGTTTTCTTCTTTTGGAATTTTTCTATTATTTCAAACTTTAATTCCGATGGCCTTCAGGGATGTACCATTCTTTAGTAGGGGAAAAATTATCGTTTGGATAGGAAATTGTTGTCATTATCTTTGACGTCATAGTTTAAGGGCATGTTGCCGATAATTCAACCCCTCAAACTTTTCCTTTCAATAGGGACTATCCGACGAGGAAGACGAAGACAGTAGCCTGATGCAGCCAGTGTTTACTGATTGGCAAACATTGGCTGAACCGGAGCCTTCAACCACCTCGCCGGCTGCCGATCCGCCGCAGTCTCTTCGGTCCTCGCGTGTGGCAAACACGCAAACCACGGATATCTTCCGGTAAGTCATTGCTGTGACGCCAATGCCAAAAAGGAAATGTAATGTTCCCCACTGAGAACTTCTATAATTTGCCTATTTTCGGTTTTTAAGGTCGTATATGTCGTTAGTGGACGAAGAGATCGATCTGATTTCCGACGACGAGGAGGACAGTGGGACCAGTGATGCAAAGGACACAGCCGATACTTCCTCAACACAGTATGTTTAAATGTCCACTTTTATGCTTTTAGTGCATAGGGCAATTCTTAGCGTGCAGTTCATAAAGGAGTTCTTGTGAAAATGATTTCGATTGAAGTTTCAGTCGATAGCGCGATTCGCCGTTGTTTAATTTATATAGAATCGAATATGGACTTGACTTACTGGACATGGACCCGGGGGTACTCCCATACATTACCTATACGGGTATGTGCCGCCCAAAGGGGTCGTGATTTGGAAGCTCCTGATTTAGAACGGGGTATCCATTTCAGAGGCGTTTTGGAGAACGAGGTATAATATTTCGAACGCATCAAAGCTCCACTTTTGTAAGGAGCCATTTGAAATTATTCAAGGACAGATTGCTTTTAAAAATACGGCTCAATGCGTTAACAAGCAAACCGTTGTACTCTTGTTGCCCCCTAGAACGGAGTATAAAAAATTGGCCCATTTCTAGAACAAGGTATCAGTTTTAGGGCGAATTCTAGAACGGGGTATAAAAAATTGGCCCATTTGTAGAACGGGGTGTCAATTTTAGGGAAAATTTTTCTAGAACGGGGTGCCAATTTGGAGTCCCGGGCGGCACATACCCACCCAAAAAATACCCAAGTGCCCCCGGGACATGGACCAATCAAACAGTGATTCGATCGTGTTACAAACCTGCTAACATATATATTACCCAATGCCCGGTTCGATTGAACAAATGTTGCTGGAAGAGCTTAGTTCCTTCAATTTGTACGCAGTTAATCGGCTTTCAGCGATTTTACGGGGCTTTTGATTTACCCCAAGTTTGCACAGAATCGCATGACGGTTTGATTTTCGATTCTGCAGTAAATAATGCCGATTCACGCTATCAACTGTACAACTTCAGTCAAGTTTACGAATAACTTCTCTGCGCCCTGCCTGCCTAGCCTGTTCCTGGCTCTTGGGTCTGCGAAATTGAGAAAGCGACAAATTTATTTGCGTGCCTTTCGCTTACGCACCATCCCCATTATCTGAGAGCCTGGAACAAGCTGCGCCCTGTGGGAACTGTGTTTTTCCACACGTAGAACAGTAAACTTTGGATCTGTTAATGATTCTTATTATTTTGAATTTCAGTAACAACACTGCAACACTCCCTGAAATACTTCAGGAGCTGCAAGGACAACTGAACCGGGAACATTCATCGCATATAAATGTCCGAAGAAGTGCAATTTGGTCTGATACGTGTCGTCAAATGTCGAGAAAAAAATTCTCTCCCGGCAACAATATTTCGGTTAAGTTCGCGGACAACGTGGGCACTAGCGAGGGTGCCGTAGACGTTGGGGGTCCCAAGAGGGAGTTTCTAAGATTGGCGGTTAGGTCAGCCAATTTAGATTCTGGAGTTTTCATCGGACCAGAAGGATGTAGGATGTTATATCCAAACTCGCTTGGTATGTAGTGTACCCCGGTCCTATGGGCTTTTCTTCAGGGAAATTTATTTCCACGTTAGAGAGAACAACTAAAAATGATGAAGATGATAGCCCCTCCCCACCTCTCCTCGGGAAGTAATTTCATGACGGCTTCATACAGGTTTGAACATGGTGAAAGAGAGAAATATTTATCCCACGATAAATTTTCTTTAACTGTTTCTGTGCGAGGAAAAATCTTATTAAAAAAATCACCCAAGCCTAGTGGCTCGCAAAAATGTTCCTACACTGGCCTAAAAAAATTCATGTGTGTGGGAAATGTTTACGAAAAAACGTTAACGCGGCTCGGTAATTCCCCAACTCTCCCTCAGAACTTTTGACCTCTTAGTCTTGATTAAGGCAGTTATATATTTACTTTTTTAAAAAAACCTAAGGGAAAGACCACTTAAAGCTAATTTGACTGTAACTGAAATTACGTATTTATTGGAAAAGAAAGTTTCTCAAGATTTTGTTTCCTCACTAGTGTTATGTTTACGTTCTTAATGTTTTCTATAGCACGTGAAAAAGACGCCTACCGTCTGGTAGGTCTAATTCTGGCTTGGTCGGTGGTCCACGGCGGTCCCGGTGGAAAATTTTTGTGCCCTACATTATACGATTCTGTCGTGTATGGGCCAGACGTGACAAATCCGAGTTTAGACGATGTTCCTACCCTACAACTCAAAGAAAAAATTCAAAAGGTAAGCGGTCCATGAAATGTCTTTACGCTTGATTTCTCTGACCACCTGTTGACTTCAGCAACGTTTCAATTACGGTCCCATAATAAATAAAAAGAAAACCTTTTTATTTTCGATAATTGAGCCGCCTCGCTAGGGCCTCCGGACAGCATCGTTTTATTCGCGCGATTTCAAATTTATCAAAGAGTGAAATATCAAATGCAGGAATTTCAGGGGCACCCAACGAGAATATAGTTCAAAACCACTTAAACATAGCATTGTTAAATGTATTTTAGTATTTGAAAGGTAGATATTGGGATATTTTCATGCCCTAAAAATTTTCCATCTCTTCGGATTTCGTAGCTGAAAGTCTAGTTACCCGAAAATTATAGGGATCAAAACTTACCTGTTTGAAAATTTCAGCCAGATAAAAGGCTCCCGAAAAATTCTAGGTGATCTTTTTAGGGTAAAAATCCGTTATTAAAGAATGGACAATTATACAATTTTTTAGATGTTCGAAAATCCTAGGAGAGGCAAGCAAGCAAGAAATTAAAAAAAAAAAAAATTTCCGAAAATTCTCGATCTCAAATCGTCTTCCGAACAGATATTTTCCGAAAATTGACGTTGGGTATCAGGAGCAAGTTGGGCAACCCCGACACCGAAAGAAACAAAAAAAAATGATAATAGTAATAACGGGGAGAAAAGCCAAACATGACAAACAGAACCTCTGAAGGTTTAACAGTTTTTGATAGATTTACTTGCCGGTCATCATTGCACGACTAATGTTGTCAAAGATCGTCTTTCCGTTCATCAATGCTGTCTCGAATATCAAATTTGCTTATTAACAATGATAACTATTGTGGTCACTGAGTTGTGGTTGTCATCAAAACGAGCAAGTTTTAGTCCTTATACTTTTTTCACTAGATAGAGCAGTCTACATCAGTGAAAGAGTTAAAGGAAAGGTTGTATGATGAAGAGATACAGACGATTTTAAGTGACCTTGGTGCAAGCCCAGTACCTTCGAGCATCGAACAGAAGGATTGGTATAAGAAGATTATTCTTCGCCATGTACTTATTGACTCCACAAGGTACCTATTGGAGGAGTTTAAAAAGGGCTTACAAACCTTGGGTGTGCTAGATGCAATGCAGAGACACCCTCAGCAATTTCGAGATGTGTTCACCAATGAAAACGTTAACCAACTTGATGCCCAGTGCGTGGATCTACTTTTTACGGTTCACTTTGCCGAGATGGGATCTAACGCAAGACCAAAACAGGAACTGGCTGTAATCCTCTGGAGGGATTACCTTCAAGATTGTGAAAGTAAGGTTCAAACAGTTTTTAGTGCACATGTTCTGGTTCAATTTCATCCATGGTTTAATTTTACGTGATGAAGAATAATTATCCGTGGGATGATAGCAGTTCTTCTCTATCGAGGTTTTTTTGCGCTATATTCTTGCTATTTTTTGTAGACAGCAGCCCCGATTCTTCTGCCATTTTCCCAAGATCTGTGCAGAAAAACGGGCCGTCTGCACCTTTTCATTACAACTGGCGGGATTGAAGCCAATCAAAGCTGGACAAACATTTACAACCAACACTGAATTGTAAACATGTATATCTCTGAAAAGGTCATCTGTTTATTTTGAATAGTACAGGGCTTTAATACTGTATCAGTTTATATATTTTTTTCTTTTTCAGGCAGGGAGGCCAAAGCAACTCTGGGGGATGTTTTAGCGTTTGCGACTGGTGCTGATGTACCCCCCACTTTGGGTTTTGATACAACACCGACCATCTCCTTTGTAGACGGAGCGTTCCCTACTGCAAATACGTGTTCAGCCACCATCAGATTGCCTACGATCCATGATACCTACGACGATTTTAAAGAGAAAATGGATTTTGCCATACTTAACTCTCCCAGTTTTGGGCAGCCATAGTTAGGCGACAGTGGATGCTTCGACGAACAAGAGTGTGAGCCAGAGCCTATAGGAATAAGTGATTGTAACCAGAAAATAGGCGTTCTCTATATTCCCAGTCAGTTTTTATTTCAGCAGCTAGGAAAAAGGCCATCCCATATATAATTATTTAACAGCATAACTTCTCGTACCGTGTTATGGAAACGTTGCTGTACACATCATTAAACAAACTTTTTCTTTCCAAGTTCAAGTTTTCTTTCAACATTACACTACCTTACTGCAAAAAAACAAAAACAACAAAACAACAACAAACAAACAAAAACAAATTGTTGGAAAAAGAAAGGTGAATTAAGATGTCAATGAATTGATAACTTTCTCCCCACAAAGTCAACCGTTCGACGGTAGAGTTCTTTACCACAAGTCGAGGTTAACGGATCAACGAGACGTTGTAGCTCTTGGTAATCTGTCTCACCCAAGGGATTTGATGTTGGAGGCACTTGTACGTACGGCAAATTCGTGGAGATGAGCTCATCTACATTTACACCCATCCATGCATCATTTGGGTCCCGGCCGTCTCCAAAGGCTGTTAAATGTAGATTTGTCCAAAAGATCTGGGCCGGAGTGTTATTACTCTCTGTAGAAATCTTGTGATTATTATGAGCAGAAACAAACTCGGCGAGATTCTTGTTCAAGCGCGGTAAGTAGACATAGTGAAGGCAAAATAGGTCGGTCTCATTCAGAGGGTCAAGAATACCCGCCCTTTCGAGGTCATAAAATTCGGACTTGAAAACTGATAGCTCGTGCTCGTTCACTGATCGGTTATGTCGCTCTATCCTCTGATTATGTACCGACGACCCGACAATAACAGACCTTGCATCCTCTCCCCAAGCCAACGTCATATCTCTCCATACCAAAACGTTCTCTCCACCATGGTCACTGCGGATTCGCTGAGGTCTGCCGTTCCTACGAACAGCTTCGTTGAAAGAAAGAAGAACAGTTTCTGACTTATTGTTTGTTGAGCAGCGGCAGAAGGTTATGAGGCGGCTAAAACCATCGATACAGTGATGGATCACAAACCTCCATCTAATTAACTTGTGGTTACCGTCAAGGTGCCACAAATAATTTGGATAGGGGACTGAGTAAACACGTCGACGAATTGCTGGCCTCTTCCTTGTTGTCACAGAGGGATCTAAGTCATGTATAGCCTTGCGTATTTTGCTGCGCTGAACATTGATTCCTTGGGCTCTAAGGTGACCTTGCAGCATAACCTCACCGGCATTGGGATGATTACCCTTGATAGAAGAGACAGCATGCTGAATATCTGCCTCTGAAATATCAGAGTAACGGGTTTCGTGTAGATTGTATTCTGCCATCGCTTTGTACACTGTGGGACGAGATACCCGTAAGTCTTCGGCAATACGGGAAATTGGTATCTTAAGCCTTAGCAACCCTTCTAATCGTTCTTTGGATAATGCCTTTGAAGGTCTTCCTGCTTTCCTACATTAACAGAGACTATTTATTAGTTGTCGTGATTAAATCCCTGAAACTACTTACAAGAAATAGCTTACAAATAATGATGGTAATGTGGTATAGTAACTGCCCTGGTTTTTCTCCGGCCAAGGAGGGGGAAGGTCATAGATTATCATGCAATATGCAGCTCTCACCCCACGTATTACAGCCAAAAGGTCTTTATCACATGGTATCATATATTAGTAAAATCCAACTAGTGGTCTATTATCAATGCTGCGTCCTGATTGGTTGAGCTACTACTAGGCTATATGTTATAGCCCACAAGTAGCAAAAAGCGGGGGGTTTTAAAGTTTGTTATTCTCGATATTTTTGAGCAACTAGTTGGATTTTACTAAAACAACTTATTGTCTCAGAGCCCATTCGGGCTCGAGGAATAATTGTTAAATAGTATTGAAACGAAACAAAAGGATGGGTGGCGTTATGATAAGTCCACTTCACATGACTACTATAGTTCGGTTAACTAAGCATAGGCAGGTTGTCGCGGGAGAGCTTCAGCCCTTCACTTTTTTGTGGGGGGGCACAGAAACACCCCCCTCCTACCCCCTATGGAAGGTTGTCATGTTATGTAGTTTTTGTCCTCGGCACCATTGAAGATTGCATCCGAGGAGTGCAAAATGTTGATGGCGTCTTTAAAAAAGGACAGAGGCCACCTTTTATTGCTAATTGGGAGGGGGAATGGTACGGAAAAAATGGATTGTCCAATTTTAGTTTCACCCCCCCCCCCAACCACTTTTCATTTTGCTCCGCCGCCGCTGCTAACGCAAGTAAAAAATAATTCCCAGGATTGAAACAGTCATCAGTTACAATTTTCTAGGAATAATTTATTCTCTCTTCAAAAATATTTAGGAGATATTCACAATGATAATTTGTCGTAGCGTAGTTAGGAACTTACCGAATTGGAGGCAAGTTAACCGCATTGATTGAACCTGCCTGATTGCAAACCGTAGGTAGTTGGTCCCTGGAAGTTGGCTATAATATTACAAGGAGGAAGAAGAGTAATCAGGCGTCACGTCAATTTATTTAATACGCAATTAATCAATGATAGAGTCAACTTAAACATCGCCGAATGTAACAGCTGATGTAGCAGGCGTATAGATAAAAACTTTATTAAAGTGTCAAAAGCCGTCTAGCCAGGAAAAAAAAAAGAATCCCTTACTAATTTGCGGACACCAATTAGGGGGAGGATATATAAACTAAAAACTATATACAGTAGTAGGTATGAACTCTCGCGTATTCGAAAAACATGCTTCTACACTGACAGGAAAAAAATATCGTAGGTACACTAAGGCCCTGTTGACAAGGAGGGAGGAAAATATCTCGTAGACAAGCTTTGTCGGTTTTTGATATGAATAAAAGTAATGTTTCTTCATCGACTGAATCGATTTGCTGAATTCCATATATATGTGGCTCATAACAAAGTTCATCAGGCTCTCCTCCCAAGGATCTAAATATAATGCAAGCTCTTTTTCGTCTGTTGTTTGAAGCGTGCAATCTCCTGTTCTTTGATTTTTTTCTCTGCTTCTTTCTCTCTCTGGCTTCAGAAGTTTTAGATTTTGAGCCAATGTGGTTAGCACCCCGGTACTTGGCTAAATCTTGGGTGGGTGGTTGGGGGGTGGGGTGCGACGTTATTTTTAGCATAACAGAGCGGGGTTAGAACTAATTTTTTTGTTTTGGAGGGGGGGTACTGTCTAAGTTTTTGCTAGATAACTCTAGTTTTTCATCTCCCCCCCCCCCCTCCTGATAATTATTGCACAGTCGCTTATATTGTTCAGATGTTTGTAATTTAGGTCAGAAATTGGTTAATTCTGTTCAAATTGTCAAGGTTGCTGGTCACGCATGACGGGGGAAAGTTGTCCCGGTAGGCAAGTTATCCCTAGCAGAGCGTTTACAGTTAGGGTAACCCTCTTGTTAGTGTAACCTAAGCTGTTAGCACCAGGGTTATGCCCTCCCTCCTTGTAAACAGGGCCTTATAATAATAATAATAATAACACTTATATAGCGCTTATCCGCATGCGTTCTAAGCGCTTATCCCGGCTAGTAACCAAATTTTTAGTTCCGCCTGTGGCTCAAGCTATTCCAATGTATGCATAAAAAGGAGCCTCTATGTCCTAAGCAGACACATATGTCAAAAGAATTCAAAGAGGAATTTCTGAAACTAAAGTAGTAAAGGATTTAGATTCGGGTTACTAGCGTCACGAAATCTTCAGCGAAAAAAATGTAATGATTGCGACATTCTGAACGATGTTAAGGACTATACGATCTCGCGGACACTGAAAAAGAAAATAATTATAAATACCTGGGATGAAGCGAATGACGAGGCGCTGGCAGATGCACTGGAATCACTAGAGCTCTACAAATCGAGTATAGGAATATGACCACAATGCAATAATTGAATCTCCCTGGAAGCCGAACTCTTTTTAGAGCGATAAAAGGGATCAATTCGTTAAAATTAAAAAACGGTAGAGGACAGTCTATACCTGATTTAAATCAGCATTGAGGGCCTCAGATATAGCTCTCGAAGCGGCTGCTGACAGTCGTCTTGCAAGATCGTCCGCCATTGTTGAAAACAAGAGATAGTGACTTTGCCGCCAAATTTTTGTTAGAGTACGAGCCCGCAGTGCTTGCGGTTTAAATCGCACAGATGCCGCGATTTTCATATCGCAGATGTACGATTTATAAATCGCACATTCGAGATTCTGGAGATTCTTAAAACACACAGTTGAGATTTATAAATTGCACATTTGCTATGTATAAATTGCAAAGTCAGACATCTTGCGATTTATAAATTGCAAAGTCGTACATCTTGCGATTTATAAATTGCAAAGTCCGACATCTTGCGATTTATAAATTGCAAAGTCAGACATCTTGCGATTTATAAATCGCAAAGTTAAGTATCTTGCAATTTATAAATTGCACAGTCAGACACCTTGCGATTTATAAATCGCAAAGTAAAGTATCTTGCGATTTATAAATTGCAAATTTAGAGACTTGTAATTTATAAATCACAAAGTAAGGTAGCTTGCGATTTATAAATCGCAAAGTAAAGTATCTTGCGATTTATAAATTGCAAAGTTTGAAATCTTGCAATTTATAAATCGCTAAGCAGCGAAAAGTCCGATACCTGTGATTAACATATCGCAAATGTCTTGGAAAGCGTTATTTACAAATCGCAAGACAACTGTTGTGCTATTTGCTAAATAGCACAAAAATTAGAAAAATATTGCCTAAATAATATTTTTACATTTGGCGCCCCATACCCAGTAAGGTTTTAATAACAAAAGCCTTAACTTGCACAAGAAAGCAATACCCTGATAATGGTAAAATGACACCACGTGCAAATGGCCTACTCCATTATGTAAGAATACACTTTCTCACAAACAAGAAAACCCTCCCAGCGCGAACTTCACTCTCTGTAATATAAAACGCACGGTTTTTCGCCAACCCTACTGTTAACCTCTGTCCGCAAAGATTAGCATCTATCAACAGGCCCTAACTATCTGGGTGACCTGTGCTGCACCCATAATTCAGTTGTGTCTAAAATCAAATATGGCGATCTCCAGGATCTCAGAGGGATCGAGCAAGGAATATTCCAAGATTCAGGGTTTCTTTGTACATCGTTATAATCGGTAAGCAAACAGTTACAGTGTTACATTCATTGGACACTGCAGTACAAATTGTATTGCGAAATCCGTTCTCGTCTCTCATGGCAGCTGTGTAGTAACCCTTACAAGCTTGTGTTGTTTATTTCAGGCCTACACATTTTAATCGCTAGGATATTTACAGTCAAACGAAATCGAGCCTTATAACACTAATGAAACTCAAGACAATATGAATAAAATAGTATCGAACCTGCGTGCTAAAACCGGACCACAACACCTGTTTGAATATAATTTGCAGAATGTAGTAAAACAAACAACAACAACAAAAAAAAAAAAACATATGTATTTTAAAATGATGTTCCTTCGAATTCATTATCAGTTTTATGCTTTCTGGAGATGATTTCTTGTCAAAGTCAGGTATTATTCGATTGATTTGATTAATAAATGCCTGTCTCTGTAATGAGTATTTGTTACATTGAAAGAGGAAATGAATCTCATCTTCTACCTGATTTGAGTTACATGAGGGACATAATCTATTTTCTCTTGGCAAATGATCGATTTGGTATCGACCATGTTCAATCATAAGTTTGTGATTACTTATTTTAAATTTAACAAAATTCTGTCGTTCGTCATAACGTCTTAGCTGGTAGAGATAATCAGATGTAGAATATTCGTCTTTAAAAGTTTTATAAAATTCTAGTTTTTTTGAATTTTCAAGGCTGTGCCACCAAAAAGATAGATATTTCTCTCTCATTTCTGTGGTATATCGTCTAATTTTATCATTATCTAGAGATTCAGCATCTAAACTGGTTAGATTGTCTTGTTCAAACATGTTTATGAAATTGGAAAAATATCCTGAATGTAGATTCTTTGACATAAGGAAAGACTGTTTGACTATAGAGTCATTATCTTTGTTGTTGAGGTAAACAAAATATTTCATAATTTTCTGATTTATCGGGATAAGCAGCGGCAATCTATCAAGTTCAGCTCTGCAAGCTATGTTAGAGGCCTTATTGTTAACCTCTAAGTAACGTTTACAGAATTTGAGGTGGACTTTTTCTATTGGGGAGCTATCCCATTTTTAAAATCTTGCTTGGTGTACACTCCCCATACCTCACTGTTGTAACTTAAGATTGGGAATACCATGGTGTCAAAAATATGGGATGCAGTATTAGGATTAAGTTTGTTAAGAATTGTCCGCTTCGAATACTAGAAAACGCGTGAAGGGCCTTTTCTTTTAAGTGTTCGAGTGCAAGTGTAAAGTTTCCGTTGGAGTTAAACGTGTACCTAAATAAGTGTATTCTTGGACAATTTCAATTGACTCACTGCCTATGTTGGAATTTGATGTCAATAGATTTTTTTTGCGTTTCTGGAATATCATAATTTTTTTTTTTTCGGATTAATTTTTAGCTTCCATTTGTCACAATACAAGGAAAGCGCATTTAAACAGTTCTGTAATCCAGTTTTCGATCTTGATAGAATAACTAAATCATCTGCGTACAAAAGTGAATTTATTTTTTTTCCCATTTGGAAGAACAAATGGGTCAGATAAGGTGTGTGTTTTCGAATAAATGTGGTACATTGTTTAAATAGAGGTTAAATAAAAGAGGGCTTAAAATACAGCCTTGGCGTACACCTCTGGAATATGAAAAAGGCTGTGTTTTGTTTTCACCGATTTTGATGGAACATGTCGAGTTGCAATAAAGGCTTTTCATGAGGTTGTACAAGTTTCCTCCTATATTTGTTTCGTAGACATGGCAATTGGTCTTGTGTTTACATAACCCACACGGAATCAAGCATGACATTCCCTTAGCAACATAACAATTCAGCCATTCAGAATTCAGCTGAATGCATCAGAATAATTGTTCATCTTGTGCTGCTCACGCTTGTTCAAAGCAAAACAGATTAAAAACACTGTTTTAAACTCACGTTTGGGGGGAGTAATGAAATGTGAAATGGAGTAATGATTGTCGGCATATATCAGAAACAAAGTGTGAGTCATCGAGACACTGTTGCATTACAAAGCAAAGATAATCACAGGAGTACACTGAAACAAAAAACCATTGACCCTCCATACTTGTTTGTGTAGCCCAAAGATTGTTAATTGCTGCAGTTTATGTTGGTCTTTTCTGTCTAGTCCACACATTGAAATAAAGGATTCCGTATCATAAGCAAGCGATTAATCCTTCAATCTCCACAGCATGGTACTAATGTTGTTGGAGATGTAAACTTTATTATTCTCCTAGTTGATCAGAGAATTAAACTGTTGGACATACACAACAAGGTTTTAAGATTCATCACAGGCCTTTTCCTCCGATTGTCAAGCAGACAGCTTTTTTTGAACATATAGACAACCTCAAGATTGCCTCTTTCAGGTTTAGGGTTCAGTGTTGATTTTCCTTCTTGAATCCAGGGGACCATTACTTATGCCACATTCTGACAGACCACATAAACAATCACCGGCAGCATCTTCTGGGGAAAGGAAGTGGAAACATTATTTTTACTTGTGGTGCGTAAATGCTTAACAGTAGTCTATTATTTTGTGCACTTGATATGGCGTGTGCTGAAGTATAAGCTGTTCACATAATTATATGCCAGAATTGAAACCCATCCCTAATCTTAAAAAGAAGAGCCAAAGGACCTTTTAGCATTGCAGCTGGATCTCAAAGGTGAAAACCACCTCAAGATCTCACTGACCCTTAAGAGAATTATGGGGACTGGTCAAAAAAGCCCATGACAGACACCGCCTCGGTTACAATAAACAGGGTCAATAAAGGAATGAAAGGTATCAAATCACAGAATGTAGTCCCTGCACGATTTTTGCTCTGTAAAAGGTTGGTAATGGCGAGAGAAGGTAGAAAATTCTTCGGCTGGTGTTTTTGTAAGTTCTTAATCTCACCGAGACTGGTCGGTTGGACCAGATCAGTATTGATTTTATGCCGTGGATTTTTTTTCCACAAAATGGGGAGAAAATCGCAATGTCTAGTTTTTCCGGCTGCCTAATCTGCACACACTGCTAATTACCAGCCCAGATGATACATTCTAATGGCTAAGACAGAGACTTAAGATTAAACCATTTCATGCCAGAAATCACTCTTTTCTCAGTGTAATGATTCCATTCATCTTCAGTCAAAAGCCTAGAGGACTAGACATCCTACTAGTACCTTCACTGTATTAGTGTTATTTTTTGTAATTGAAACCATTCCTTCAAGAAGGAAGTTGGATTCAAGTTTTGCTTGCACAAATAAAGGCGAGTTGTTCACAGTCAGAAATAGGTTGCTCCAGCTTTTAAAGTGCAGTATAAAAGAAGTTTTATTGTATTCATTTTATCCACACAGCAACTGTGTACACTGCTAGAGACTTTGCAGAAGAAACCAGTGCCACCCTCCAGTTAGCCATGACAAGCTTAAGACAGGTTGGAAATGGGCCAGTGTTTTGCTGTACTAGTTGAGGAGTCAAACACAGTAGATAGCCCTTAAATATACGTGGCTAGCCAAATTCACTCCTTAATCCTCTTGGATGGAGATGTACATGTATCACTTCCTGCAGCACAAGAGTGTTGGGGTGGCTTCTTCTGACTGGAGTTGGGTTAGACAGTCAATGGGTAGAAAAGCAACACTGCCTCGTCCCGGTCACCATGGTCACCTTCAAAAAAAAAAAGGCGGATGCCATCATTTCAACACAAGCAAGAGATCCATTCACCAGGCATTCATGAAGTAATGGTAAGGTAAGCAAGTGCAGTAGAGAAACTTTGTTTACACTTAACATTCACCTTGTGCACAATTTATGAAACTCAACTCGTTCTGAGCAGGAAGCAGGAATATTGCACATCTGTTATAACTGCCAAAGACTTTTCTAAATTGACTGTCTTGATAATTTTTGCCAGTAACACATAGATATACCATAAACGTGCGGTTGCAGAATAATATTGTGCTTCAATTTTCAGAGTTCCAGTCTCTCTCTTTATCAGCTAGCCTGTGTGCAGTACCCCCCCTTCCCCTGCCTTCTCCGATTTTTCCTGCAGGGAGGGAGGGGGTCTGTATACAGGCTATTTATTAGCATAAAATTGGCTGTGTAGGTGGTTTGGGGGCGTGGCAGGGGTGTTGTAGCTCAAAACGAAATTTCTTTTAATTTTTTCACATTTTGTCTTTCAGCCTGCCCTGGTTCCAGATCAGATGGGATCAAGTTGCCACTAAACTATTTACGGTCAAATTCAGTCAAGATTGCCATTTGAACAATAAAATAAACAAATGGGAAGTTTTGTGCCATTTTCATCCATAAGAATTACTTTGTACAGTATAACTTTCAGCCAGGATTGAATTAATTGAACCACAGGGTTAGTTAAGTTTGACAATGCTACATGCAAGTACCGTAATTGTCAACGTAATAGAGTTTGCTGGAACGATGAGGAAAAAGGGAAATTCTTATCAGGAATAACACAAAAAAAGTTGTGCTATTTTCTCCTCTTGTGGGGATTAACTGATCCACTGGGATCGATAGCAGTATTAAGTTTGACACTAACTTGCCTTTTCAATAAAGTGACCATATTGGAAAATAATAATAATCAAAGAAGGGTTTACTATTGCAGCCTCCTTTTCCTTAACACCTCTCCTTACAAAATATACAGTATACAGTACATGGATCTCCAATAAATTTATGTATTATAACAAGTGCTGTATAAGAAGGAGAGAAGCCCGGTTTAAATAAGTGCCTTTCTCTCACCCCCTCCCGCCCTTCACTCTCCAGAAATTCACAAAAAAACAATAAGTGCTCCACTAGCCTGTTCCAGGCGTTCAGACAGTAGAGCGTGTTAACTGACTCCCCACCATTTGAACACTGTACTCTACTATCTGAACACCTGGAACAGGCTAGTGCTCAAACTCTCGGTTTATCCATAGCCATGATCAGGCCGCAAGTGCATTCATTGGAAGATATGGCCGAATTATAATATCATATTAAAAGATGCCAGGACAATGGTATCATCTATTTAAGCCAACAGACAGTTGTAGAACATGAAGATGTTACATTTCTAAGGAAGATGCAAATACACACCGACCAAGGATTCGCTACTTAGAGACCAGACATTGTCATCTAAGATCACGAAAACATGACGTGCAAACTACGTTGCAAAGCGTTTAGACAAGACCACCTCTGTTAAGGTCACTGAAAAACTCTCAGAATACGAAGACCTAGAAACTGAAGTCAATACCTTAGGACTAAGGGTTAGTCTCGGTCTTTGTGAAGCTTTTCTTAAGGAAAGCACAATGCAAAGGCTCAGATGTTGATGATAGTAATAATGACAATAATAAAAATAATAACGACAACAACAACAATAAATCAGGAACTGCAGAGCCCTCATCAGGGATGTGAAATATGGTGTCTTTTTCAATTGTGGCGATTGCAATTCTAACGACGACAAAAACTTACGATAATTACGTGTGCTTTCGTGGAACAATCGATCTGACTTTTTCACGTGTAGATTACTTTCCCTGGGTAGCAGTGGATGCGGACGACAGCTAAAAATAGCCACGTCTCTGGGTACAAATACTCACCCGTCCCAGTACTTCTCGTCTCTCTCAGCGCAGCTATGCTAGAACTACTGACTTTGCTGTCCTTCAGCAATAAAACAACGATTTTCACTGACCTGAAACCCCTTCCATCGCGTAGTTTATGTTCCATATTTATATATGCACAGTTTTTCTCTCTTGCAAAATTCACCCCCTCCGAGAAATAAGCCTTCAAAAAAAGCTTACTCTCTGCCTCAAAGCGAGGCGCGCTAAAATAACCAGTCACGCGATCTACCATACTCTCCAATCTTAAAACGGCTGCAAGCGCAAAACCTAACTAGTTAATCCCCCTCTGTAAAAGAAAAAATAAATAAATAAACGATTTTTCAGTCGTTTTTTGTGCCAGTTCTAAACTTTGCGCGAGCAGTGGAACGGTGGCGTCTCCCTTTTTACGTAACTGCAGTAATGCGCGTTTTTGTACAACTTGAAGTAGAACTGAAGATTCGAACAAAGCTTGTCGCTCCTGCTTGTCGATAGTTTTTTTTTTAAAATGGCTTATGCTGCAGCTTCCAACAGTGAAGCAGAATCAGCTCCCGACCTATCCCGATTTTTGTATGACTTTGACGTGGACAATCAATGGAGCCATTTCCGTCATGGACCACCAACAGCCTCCTCGGTTGAACGGGGAAGAAGAAAAACTAGATTCAAAATGGATAAAAGGTACTCTTCAAGGAAGCAAACACCGTCAAGGAGAAAAAATGCCGCCTATCGCGACGTTGACACGGTCAATTTGGTCTGCTGCAACGGTGGATGTCTTTTAAAGAATGGCATAGAGACTGCGAGGCAAGTTATTCGACAGGAACGAGGTAGAGCTTTCTATAGATCTAGAAACTACAACGAACAAAATTACGTGATATCGAAACTTATGCAAGTGGAACTATTTCCTAGCGGACGCAGAAAAATAACCTACAGTATCCCAGCCTTAGGCCCTGTGTGCAAAATCGCCTTCATGAAATGCTATGGAGTGTCGCCTAAAAAAATTAAAGTCCTTTTAGAGAAAATGGATTGTGACTGTTTATCTATTGACCCCGATAAACGGGGTAGGCACAGTAACAGACCGCGCAAATTGACGGAAGATGCGAGGAGACAAGTAACAGAGTTTATCTGTTCCCATTCGGCAAACCACTCGCACTACAGAAGGGCGCGAACGGAAAAACAATTTTTTTGATACGCCGACAACTATGAGGAGAATGTGGGGACAGTTTACTAGACAATACCCGAATTTCACCTCGACACGTTTGGGAAAGAAAAACAAAGGTCCTGTTATAAGTTTTACTACCTTCAGGAACGTGTTCAACGAAGATCTCGGCAGCAGGTTGGGTTTTCGAAAACCACGAGAAGACACATGTCAGGTTTGTGACAAGACCTTAAACACGATAGGACGAATGACAAACGGCGCAGCCGAGGACAGCGCCAGAAATGAAGAAGAACTTCAAAGAATAAGAACAGAACGTGAAAATCATTTAATTGAGGGCGAAAGGAGATATGCTGCCTTAAAGTATGACATGTTTGTTCTGTCTAAGAAACGGGTCAATGGGTGTACAGATGAAAGTTAGCAGATGAATTGTCGACGCTGATTTCCTCTTTGCTTTAGCTTGAAGGTCAAGAAAATGTAGGAAGAGTTTAAAACTCAGTATAGTTAAGGTGAATAAAGTGTTGAAAGAATTTGTACTTGCTGAGTTCGAGTTGATTTGAGAGAAGGTGGGTAACTTTGTAGTTTGCGATTTGATGGCACTAGTAATAGGCCCTCTGCAGCTAGCCATTCATGTGGTACAAAACCGCCATGCTGGAGAGCAAAAGTCGCACTGGGACAAGACAGACAAAAGACATACCGGCATAATTTTAAATGGTAATTTTCTTTGTTAGTCTTGTCCCAGTGCGACTTTTGCTCTCGAGCACGGCGGTTTTGTACCACGTGAATGACTAGCTGCAAAGGGCCTATTACCTTAGCCTACCAAAGCTAATCGCATGTCTCAGATCAAGGCTTTGTTAACTTGAGGAAAGTACAACCTTCCTATGCCTTATGACTGAGGTGGGTAGCCCTCCCTCCTACCATGAAACATGGACCTGAATCCGAAAAAGGGTTGCGTATTTGTTATATTATCTGTTTTAAAAAAATCGCCCTCCTCGAATTGTCATCCCTTTTAATTATTCATTACATAAAAAAGTCCCCGTACTAATACAAAATACACACCGCATCACGGAAAAAGATTCACTAAAACACATACAATTTCAGTTCAAAAAAGTACAGGAAACCGTGAGCCATGGCAGACTGAACAGAGATATTTAGAGTCTCTTTTACGGAAAAGAGCAAACGTCAGATTCAAGTTGAGAATTTCACAACAAGAAACAGGGAACACTTGGTCACGTGGTACAAATTCACGTTTGCCGTTTGCCGCAAACGTGACTCTTGGCTCCAACAGGGAGCTTAAGCAACAGCGTTTTTGAGCGACGGACGTCAACCGGAAGTGGGCTTTTTGCAACATTGGGCAGTGGGTGGGCTCAAAATTTCGGGCAAATCGTCTTTATAAGAGAAAAGAAACTTAGCGATACAAATTTTTTAGCGTCAAGGCATATAAAAGAAGAGAAGGCCTCACTTCCGGTTGACGTGCATCGCTCAAAGTCGTGTTTGCTTAGGGTCCCTAATGTGAAGACAACTGTTTGCAAGGTCAACGAACCTGCGCGCGCTCTCTTAAGTTTCTCTTCCAATGACTGTCGCAAACGTAAGTGATAACGGTAGTTTTTTTTTTTTTGAATATCGAGCCACTAGCGCAAGCTGTAAATAACTGAAGAGATAAGTTTTAAAGTAAACTGAGTGCTGCGTTAAAGAGGGCACGATGTGTTAAGCCTCACGTAGTCAAGCCCCTTTCATGGACTAAAATGGCCTCGAAAACGCTTACTTTGCATATGGATTTTCACAAAAGCTTACCTACACCAAAGGTGTCGTCTCAAGACTGGTATTACTCAAAAAAGCTCAGGACAAGCCTAATGGGTATATACTGCGCAAACCAGGAGGTCATACACTGTTTTATGTACGACGAGTCTATTGCTGGTGTAGGCCCAAATGAAGTGATCTCAATCTTGGACTATTTTCTCAAAAAACTTCAGACGGAGC
>CALNXK010000052.1:2250000-2310000 GCA_942486035.1 Porites lobata | reverse complement strand
AAAATTGAAGTAGACACGACGGGGTTGGAACCCAGTTGCACCCGAACTTCCTCCAGGGAAAAAGTGCGGCCTCTACTCATCATAATTAATAGTGTTGAAGTATTTTCCTTTGCCATTCACACTGTTTGAACCTTATGGAGCGGTATTTATCATGAATTCAAAGATACATTTGAGGAAAAATAGCTCAAACGAGTATTTCAAAACCATTTCGCATTATTTCCGTGTTTATTCACTCTCGGGCTTTAAAGAAGCCGCTCGATTAACGGAGTGGTCTTCTTCTTCGCTGCTCTCGCTGAAGTTCAGGTCACCGTTCTTTCAGTGTTAAACCCTCTACGGCAAGGACTTCCACTTGTCCAATTGGGCACTGTTGTGTTTTCAGCCCGCTGTTATTTGCCTCATAAATACTTTGCGATTCGCCAGCGTACAATAAACCGAGGATGAATAAAAAGTCGCTGGCCGTGTTGCCTGGAAACCCAAAATGCACGATGACGTGCATTTGGCGTCTTTATTATTTGTTTATGGCTTGTTGCTAGGGAACTGCGGATACCAAACCGACAGAAAGATTTATGACCAAAGCGAAATCGCAGCTCGCTTGCGATCCTCGCGTAATCCGCGCGCTGCGCACGCGACAAAATTATACACTCGCTCCGCGAGAATTAATATTTACCCTACTATTTCCCTACTTCATCGTATCTAGCAGGGATCACTCATGTATTTGCAATGGCAGATCGAGGCAGCTAAAGAATGCCTACAGATATATTTGTCTCCCTTTCCCATGTTATTGCTTAACCTCGGTCTGTATATCTACCAGTGTGTGAAAGCCAGTAACCAATCCTCAATTACTCGTATGTAGACAATTACCGCCACAGTGGGCCGGGGCAGGTGTTGGGGATCTTACAGGACGTGAAAATTACCCACTTTGAGCCTGTTTAAGTACAGTAGATAAAACTTTTGGAAACAATAAATTACAAAAAATATCAAAATATTCAATGATTTTCTAACCTTTTAAAAGTTAAATCATTATTTTTTTATATATCAGAATGTCAGAATTACGGAAGCCTTAACAGTTATACCAGAAAGATTACGTACTCCAGTGGGGGTCATTGTGACAATGGAATCGGACCTGGCTGGTTTCGTTTTGAGGGGTCAGCCGGCACAAGAATGCCAACTTCATGTCCACCATATTACAGATGCGGCACTTATGCAACCGGCTGGTTGAATGGTGGACACCCCACAGTAGCAGACGGTCAGGTCAGCAGGACGGTGTGTTTCCACTGGACATCAAGCTGCTGTGAATGGTCAACAAACATCAAAGTGAGGAATTGTGGTTCATATTATGTTTACTATCTTAGTGGTACACCTACTTGTTCTCTCCGTTATTGTGGCACTAACTAAAAACAAGGTGCAAGTAAAGTAATACATGTTCTATCATTTCATTTAAGCAGGCTTCATTGTATTAAAGAAACAAAAAAAAAAATTGCCCTTAACTTCATTTTGTGAATTTGCATAACTTAAGCAATGAGGATAAGTACACTTTTAAGCCGTTTTGAGGATCAAGTAAGAAATAAATAATGGTAATCGAACTTACCGGAAAGTCAAACTAGGTAAAATAATACATTAAATCAGCAATGCATTTTTTGTGTCACTTGTCACGATGATCAGAAATATACACTGAGTCCAAGAAAGCCATGCAGTTGTTAAACTACGATGGACAGATGTTTTAACTTAGAAGATGTACCGGGAAAGGCGGGTTATGAATCTGCTCACTTTTTTTAATATTTTAAAATCGGTATAGGGATGCACTCTGTAAAATGGGAAACGAAATATATAATGACTATAGGTACAGTCAACTCACGCACTATGTTAAAGAAATTTTTGGAGTAGGATTGAAGTCTCTTTGAGAAATAAACGTACAGTTTAGTGAAACACTTGTCACATGCGTGTGTTTTTATTGAGTATGACAATAGGCTCTTTGCACGTTGGCGTCATTTTACCCACTAACAGAATCTTCTAAACCCCAGATTAAATAAAGCGTTCTTATACCGATTGAGCTAAATCCAGGCCAGACGGTGGAGTTTTACCGTGGGAATCAAGTGTGCAAGTCGCGTAGCGCCCGTGCGAAGGAAATGAAGCGTCAATCGGATATGTGCGGCCGTGCTGAAAGTAAGAAATGAAACGAATCGAATCTAGAAAGAAAATTGAGATTTTAACTTCAAACAGTTAATAAGGAATCAAAGAAAAAATTTTTGCCCCCGGCGAGATTTAAACAGGGTGTCAAACTCGAAGAATGACGGCCTGCTCTCTCCGGGTGTCCATTAAAGATCTCCCATCGTTAGCCGTTTTGGGAACTTCATCTTAACGAACCGCAGACGTGTTTTCGGTCGTCGCTTCTCTCCCGTCGAAAAATAACGTCAGCGAATCCGAGCGGCAAAATAGTTTCCGTGACGTAGAACCTTTTTAGCCAATCACAGTTTAGCTCTGAAAATCAAGGAACTAACTCGCCAGACTCCTTGCAAGATCGTACGCGGTGGATGTGTATACAAGTCGAAATTGAAAGGACGACGTAGCCTGTGTACAGCCGCCGCGTTTACGAAAGTTAATTTGCCCGGATTGTGGGACTGATTGATGAAATAAGTCCCAAGAGGATTCATATCGAAGAAAAGATTAGAGGAATTTTTTTATCTATTTGCCTACGGGGTCAAGGATTTATCACACCTTGTTCTTTTGATCATGTTCAAAATAGACTCCAGTCTCTATTTTTCTTTAGATTTAGTGAGGATAGTGTAATCGCGCGCGAGCGTCGAGCAGCGAAGCCGCGAAAGACGAGAAACGAGGGCGGCAGCCTCTTCCGTCTCTCGCCTTCAGTCATGCTCACAGTAATTTTCAAGGAGTTAAAATAACTCCTCTAGTGGGGTTAATTTAACTCCTTACAGTGGAGTTATTTTTTGGGGGAGTAAGAGAGAATTCTTGGGGGGGGAGTTATTTTAAAAGGAGTTTAAAGAACTCTTTTTCAGGAGTAAAAATCAGCCCAGATATCGAGGAGTTAAAATAACCCCCAAAAAGGAGTTGATCATGTACCTTAATGTTTTATACCATAAAAGGGACTATCCGGTTCCCAAAATTTTTACTCCATTTTTAGAGTTATAATAACTCCCTAAAAGTTACTGTGCACGTTGATCATGTCATTTGCGTGTCTCGCGCGTTTTGCTCGGCGGACCAAGAAAAAAGGGAGACTGCTCGTAGACGGTCACCTCTATTAAGCGTACGCAGTCACCCTTTCTAAGGTCTCAAAGTCCTGATTTTATTGTTTTCACCTGTATTAAAACACTAAATGACCGGCAGTTCTATATTCTCAGTAAATTTCACAAAATCGAAAAATTCCAGCTAATCTAAATTATCATCATCGGTCATTTAGTGTTTTCAACACCTTAACCGGTTACCATGGTTACCGGCCATATAGCCACAGCGTTATTTTTAACCGTGGTGTCAACATTGAAGATAAAATTGATTCGTTAACTAGTTTCTCTTTTAACCAATTGCACGGACAATTGTCCCCTTCAAAATGATTATGTTCACAAGGCACTTCCAAACCATAACCAGCTCCTCTGTTTGCTTTTTAATTTAAAAATACAAAAGAAAATCAAGTATCAAATGCCATTCTCACTTACCCTATTCCCCGTGGGTGATCGCTTAACTATACAGGTTTGACTGTAGCTTGTCGTGTGCCGCTTTAGATATGTTTTAGAATCCTTTATCTTTGAAAGCTAGGACATGTGGTAATTAGTTTCCAATACGTGGTTGCTTCTTGGTTCAGACAGAACTTGGTCCGATCGAAAGCATTTTATATTTGTTCGTGATGTTCTTTTCAGGGTTTTAACTTCCACAGTTTTTTATTAGATGAGTCTTCTGCTGTAAATATTTATTTCACGCCGGGTCCGGCCCAGATTTATAATATTTCAAATCATTGTTTTGTGGCGATACTCGTAGGATCAATATTCTCTTAAGCCGTTTTAAAGATCAAGTAAGAAATAAATAGTGGTAATAGAACTCACCAGGAAGTCAAACTAGGTAAAATAATACCTTATAAAATTAGCAATGCAGTTTTTTGTGTCACTTGTCACGATAAATATACACTGAGTACAAGAACGCGCATGCAGTTGTTAAATAAACTACGATGGACAGAAATTCCCCCTTCTACGCAGGCTACCCAAGCTGTCCCTTCTCATCTTCAATAAAGTACGATTTTTACCCTCACATTTATGATAATTATGAATCTTCAGGTTAGAACAGCAGCAACTATTTTTTCTCGTGGCCACTAAAGCATCAATGATGTTCACTGATTCACTAAAAGTGGACATTTCTGACTTAGCCAAGGAGAGATGATGACTGAAAAAAAGTAAATTAATTTAACAAGCCCGGCCTTTCTCCCGCGAGTCTGAAGAGTTTTTTAATGTACTTTATGCCCCATGCTCGTTCTCCCAAACCTTAAATAATAGTTAGATCAACGGTACATTGCTGTGATGAGCTCTGTTTGCTGTAATGAGACTGATGCACTACACAGCACCATGAAACACCATAGTTTGGCCACTTGAGTGGCCGTTTATTCTTTAATAAGATTTCCAGAAAATACAAGACAGAAACTAATTATTCAATTGCAAGAAAATTGACAACTTCTCTCCTCCAGAATTAGGGAGGAAGTTGGAGGGGGTAAAAACCTTTGCGCACTGTTGTGTGAAGACAAAGACGCTTATAACCTAGCCTGCTTCAACTTATATATCACTCTGAACACTACCTCCGGGATGTAGAGCATTGTTTGCGCGATCTAAACTTAAACTCTCCAAAGGATAACTTAGCAGGACGCATTAAGACACTTACTCCCCCAACGGGAGTAAATTCCTATCCCCACGTCTAACTTTTAATTATACGCGCAGGTGCTTCTAAACGATCGACAAGTTTTATATGTGTGTCACGGTCTATTTTTAGATGAAATGGTAAATTTTTTGTGCGGCGAAGACCAAACTTATGCCACTTTTTGGAATGTATAGCACTCCAAAAGATACCATTTGGCTGTTCTGGAGCATTTAGTTGCTATATATTACGTCATTGAACGTGCTGAATCCACATATTGCCGGGCATATTGCTTGCGATTCCTATCTGACAAGACTGATATATTCTAATATTAAATAAAATCTGCAAATAAACTTTGAGCGAATAAACTAAATAGATCGACAATTTCACTTTTGTTTCGCTTTGATGACAAACTGAACTAAGTGAGTTTACACACTGAATTAAAAAATTCAAGGATTCTATTACCAACCTGTTTGTGTATCATGCGTTCCTGTTGCTGAAGCAATCTCATTTTTCCTGGTTCGTATATATTGGCTGGTCAACATGAGAAACTTTTTCTCGAATTAATCGTACTTGGGAAAACTAGGTAAGTAGTCGCTGCTCTGTTAATCGTAATTTGTATATGTGATAATTTAAACAAGTTAAATTAAGTCGCCTTGTTTAAATTACATGATCTAATTATTTTGTTAGATCCCGGCGCGAATGGACTCCTACATAAGATACTACTGCTTATTCTATCGATCTCAACGAACGCGTTCTGGTCAAGAACAAAACCATTAAAAACCATTCAACTCCCGCGTTCGTGCCCGTGTTTTCCACACCATCAACTTTAGTGATTTTTGTTGTCGTTTCGATTTTGACAATTACAGCTCTTGACAACTACAACATCCGCCCCATCTGAAACTTTGCGCTGGGGAAAAATGTCAACTATTTTATCCTTAAATTTTGGGAATGGCTCTGCAATAGAATTCTTAAAAATTAGTTGATAAGGGTTTTTAAAGCGTCAATTACAACATATAATTTATAAAAAACAACAACAACAACAACAAAAACAGTGAAAGTAGTGAAAATTTTGCCTAGATCGTGCATAGAGAAGGCCTCTTTTAGGATGAGAAAAAATGCAAGTGTAGTCAGATAAACAGTAAAATCTCCCGGAAAGTCTTTTGCAGCTATTGAAACAACTAAAACTAATGCATTTTTTTCGAGGCTATGGAAAGAATAAGAATCTAAGCAGACACAGCAAAAGCTATCGAAATAAGTTTTACTTCAAATGCTCGAAAACAATACGTTTGTCCAGATCATCAAAATGCTTGATCTTAAGAAAAGCTCGTTAAAAGTGTAAGTTTGGCGATAAAAAGGCCACGCTGATCGGGATATTAACTTAGGCCAGGAAGCAAAAACGAAAACAAATTTGCGTAACGTCATCGTCGTGTAGATGTTATAGATCAGAGCTACTTTTGTTATAATAATGTAGTTGGGAAAAAAAAGAAAGAAAGAAAGAATTTTCAAAACAATAGTTTTCTAGCTGCAAAAGAGTTTTAAGAAAACTTGCAGGACCACAGCCAGAAAGGCAAAACCGCTCAGAAAAATTTTTAAATTTATAAAAATTCTCAGTTCTGTTTAAATTGGAGCAACGTGACATTTAATATATTTGTTCTACTGCAGTAGTAGACGCATCAATAAATAAATTATTGGAGTCTAAAATTACTCAAAACTAGAGTTAGAACGATGTATATTTCCCCCACACCATCAACTTAGTGCTTTTAGTTCTTGTTTCAATCTTGAGAACTACAACTCCTAACATCTGCCCCATTTGAAACTTTGCGCTGACGAAAAATGCCCACTATTTTTACCCTTTTTGGGAATGGCTCAATAGAATTCTTAGAAATTCATAAATAAGTGTTTTTAGAACGCCAATTACAACTTAAAAAAAAAAAAAAACATGCAAGTAGTGAAAATTTGCTCTAGATCGTACACAGAGAAGGCTTCTTTTAGGATGAGAAAAAATGCCAGTATAGTCAGTTGAACATTAGTATGGGCTCCCGAAAAGTCTTTTGCAGCTATGGAAACAACCCAAATGATTGTAATTTTTATGCCTTTGGTAGCTTGAAAAGAAGCAGTAAAAAAGAATAAACCTAGAATAACGAAAGGTACAATATAATGAGGAAAACTAAGCCTAATTTGCATGTTTTGTTTCCTTATATAGGTTAGAGATCGGATAAAACGTTTGCTTGCGTTCGTCGAACTGAACGAACTCAGTACTAAATAACCAAAATGCTCGATCTTAAAAATATGAAGTTGACAGGTGACATTATATCCTTAGTCAATACTTACGGTTTCAAAGGGAAAAAATTAAATATCGGTAACGTGATATTTTTGAATTGAAGTGCCTGTCATAATTCACGGAATGGTTCATGTTAATTAGCTGTATCGTGGCATCGAAACAAAAGAATAGGGTCTAACAAAGACAACAGAAATTCAATGATAAGACACTGAGTTTTTTAAACGGTTTTGAAAGATATTGTTTAATTTAAAAATTTGGGTAATACGGGATCGATCTAAGGTCGTTAATTTAACGTTCAAAGGACAGAAAATTCTAACGGCTGCATTTCGTAAAAATTGGTTTACGAAAGACAAATTTAAAAGTTTGCCTACAAGGAATATCTATAAGCCCTTAGCAGTACCCAGAAAATACTTTTCAGGTTCAAGAAATTGAAGAGGTTTTTACTTTTTAAAACTGGCTGTTTCACCTGAATTTTTTTTTTGCTTTAAACACTCGTTTAATTTGTTGAAAAAAAAAAAACGATTTTCTTCCTCTTTCATTATGTAGTTTTAAAAGTTTTATTTTCCAAGATAATTGTTTTAACTCAAACAGTTGTTATTGCGGTGTTTATTACTATCCCGGTTTTTCATTTTAACTAGGCGTCAAGGGAACACCCTTGCAATTGTCGGTCGCTTTTAATTGATACTCGAAGATTGTTGGACGATGATGGAAAAAAAACAACAACAACAACAACAACAACAACGAAACATAATTGAAGTTAGCACATTTTGGGCAGTTACGATTATTCAAGTTCGATTAAACTCACAGCCAAATGAAAGGTTAATTAAATTACCATAAGAAATTGCGTTTCTGGAGCTCGAAGGACCGATAAGGTTTATCCTGAGACCCCGACCGGATATAAAAACGGAGATTTTTTTCCTCCGTTTCAGCATTCCTTCCACACGTCAAAGGTGGTTTTCGGCTACCAAAAATGCAGATATTTGAAAAAGGATCCTAGTGGAGTTGGAATTTTTTCAAAATGCCCACTTACTGTTTGCGTGTGGGCGGACAAAAACGTAGGATACGATGATGACATACATCATACAGCTCATGCCCTCAAAGAGCTTATGTATTTCGCTCGTTTGAGCGTTGTCGTACGGACGGGCGAAAACGATTCGTATACGATTCGTGTAGAGGAGAAACGGAGTAAACGTCTCTGTTTTAAAAAATATCCGGATACGTGAGGACGAGGCCTGAAACGATTTCACCTTGTTGTAGTGCTGCATAGTTTTCCATTCATTTACCAATCGTCCAATTTTCTGCTAAGTGTAAAACACTCTTCTAAAATCTTTCAGATTTAAAGTCCTATTAGGAGTTTTTGGAATAGAAATATTGAAACAATGAAACAATGAAATAAAGCAACTATGGCGAAACACAAATTAAAGTTTAAACTTTCGGGCCTATCATAGCCTCTGTAACTCTTAAAGCTCTATCACAGCTGTTAAATGGGGTGCTTATGATGTGGAAAATACAGCAAGCAATGCAAGGCGATGCCATCTAGACCGCTAGAATTCATCCCGCCGTTCACCCCGGTAACCGGGATGAAGTGTTCACATGGCAAAATTTCCAGCCCACTTACCGAGATCTCTGTTGAACTGAGGGCCTCTTCATATGAGCCGGGTTGACCGGGCTGGCTCGGTTACCGGGATGAATTTTGCCTTGGGTTCATATGAGAAATTTTAGCCCGGTTTCCGAGATGAGAAAAGGTCAAAGATCCTGGGTACGAGTTCTGGCGCCAAATTTGGGAAACAAAGCAAACATAGCGAAACACAAAAATTTTAACTTTCGGGCCTATCTTAGCATCGGTAACTCTTAAAGCTGTATCACTGCAGTTAAATGGGATGCTTATGATGTGGAAAACACAGCAGGCAATGCAAGATGATGCCATCCGGACCGCCAGAATTCATTCCGCCGTTCATCCCGGTAACCGGGATGAAGTGTTCATATGGCAAAATTTCCAGCCCGCTTACCGAGATCTCGGTTGGAAAAACCGAGATCTCGGGAACCGAGCCAGCCCGCCCTCTCATATGAACACATCGAAAATTTTACAAAGGATTTAGAGGTGAGGCGAGATCTCGGAAACCGGGCCAGCCCGGTCAACCGGGCTCATATGAAGAGGCCCTAAACCGAGATCTCGAGAACCGAGCCAGCCCGCCCTCGCGATCATATAAACACATCTAAAATTTTACAAAGGATTTAGAGGTAAGGCGAGATCTCGGAAACCGGGTTCATATGAAGAGCTTCTGAGAGGTAAGGCGAGATCGCGGAAACCGGACCAGCCCTGTCAGCCGGGCTCATATGAAGAGGCCTTAAAGCACGCTCCCGCTACTGAATTTGATTAGGAGAATATTCCAGCTATGTTATTAAGGCATATCTTTTCTTTGAAAAACATCTTCCTTTCCCTGGAACCCTTACTATGGTAATCAGAAACAGGAAATAAATTAATAATGACGACTTAGCGGTCAGGCTCCTCCACAGAGTGGTTCTTCTTGTACCCGATTCTGCAACAAGTTCATTGAGATTTTTGAGGAGACGGAAAAGAAGAAATGCCCGGAGAAAATTTTTTCGGAGTACTCAGTTCGCAGAAGATGTCGCTACTGGGATTCGAACTCAGGCCACATTGGTGGGACTTGAATGCCCTCACCTCTTCACCAGTCTACCTTATTAATATAGCAATTGAATAATATTGCAAGTAAAATTAAGGGATACGCGATATGCTCCTACCTTACCTTGAAGCTTTTGTAGCTTAACAGTAAAATAAAGTAGTTGAAGGAGTTTGAAAAGTTTACCACTGTTCTTAAAAACTGAGCGACAAGCATAAGAAAAAACAAAAAGCGAGATGGAGATGAACGAGTCAGCTTTTAAAAGCGGAATTTTTGGTTGAAAATTCAAACCACGGTCAAAGTTCCTGGAAATACAATCGAAGAAATAAACTCCTCTGTTTAAACACCGTTTGGTGAACGATGCTTATCCTTTATCCTTTAATGGGTAATTATTCATCCCTGGTTAATTTCAAACTTTAGAAGAAAGGCAATTTGTGATGAAACTCTGACTACTAGGGTTGAACGAAGGAGTTTCCCAGTAAGCGATTTCCCATTGCCCCAGGCCTCTGTTTCAATGCGAGGCTAAGTGCGAAGCCATTGACAAGAAAATAGATTGTTATTCTCAATTAAATAAAACTCATTTTCACTCAACAAAGTTTTTGTACTTAGCCTTTTTTTGAAAGAAAGAGTCTTACGAACTTGGAAATAGTCTATACCATTTCTATTAATGGGTGCTTTTATGTAAAAGGTTGCTTTAAAATTTATCCAAAATCAGCGAGTAGTCTGAATACCTTTGTTTTTAGTAATTACGTGGTTCACTCGTATTATCCGCGACTGTTAATACTCTTTAATCGGCTAGAATAGGTAACTCAAAACGACCTGGTAAATACAAAGTTGTGTAATTAAGAATTAAATTCAGTCAAATAAAATATTTGGCTCTCGGTTGTCTTTTCAAAGGGATGAAAATGAGGCAGCTCTTTCGTATATCAGTTCTTTTTGTGCTGGGTCAACTACCCTACAAAGCAGTAACTCAACAATGCGGATCCCAGGTATCCATCTTCGGCTGGATGTTAAAGGGACACATCTACAACACGATGTGGGCAGAACTCCTGCATACATGCGTACAAGTTTGTCGCGAAGACGATCGATGCCAAAGCTTTAACTGGGTGATCTCTCTCCTCAAGTGCGAGTTTAGTAACAGAACCAAGGAAGCCAGACCTGAGGATTTCATTCCTGACCCAGACAGATTTTACCACAAACGTGATAGGAACAGAGGTAAAAAACTGTTTACAATAATTGTTTATTAATTGTTATGATGACTGAGTGGAATCGAAGTAGCTAACCTCTGTAATCATTCGTGAAGAGTGATTAAACAAAGTTGGACGGCCGCGTACCGGCACAGGTAGCCCAAGCTCGAAATACAAGCTTTGGCGAACATCGGCCTTGTTGCGTGACATTCGAAATATAAGGATTTGTATGGGATAAAAACCTTTATTATATACATACTGAGAAATACTCACCAAAAAGCTATGTCGTAAATTGTCGTACGCAAATTAGTTCTAGCCAATCAGAGGAGCGAACGATGGTTTTCACACGTGAAAAAAATGATACGTCCAATCAGAATCGCGAACGATGTTTTTTCACGTGTGAGAAAAATGATACGTCCAATCAGAAGCCACAGAGGTGTGTGAGTTTCGCGCCAAAATTCCCGCCTTTAATTGCAGCTTGCAGCGCCGCTTCGCACACATTCAACGAGAAAAGTTTTACTCAAAGAGTTTTTCTCGCTAAAAAAGTGAAAAACATTTCGGAAATGGAGTGGAATAGTTTCGTTTGTTTCACTGTCGATGAAAAAAACGGTAGAGAGCCGGCGAAACAACAACGGAAAGGGAAAAACAGAACGAGACGTAAGCCTTTGTTGTGCTTTTTGTCGGAGCTACTTTGCCTTTCATTTTAGCTTAAGCTTATAATATTCAAACCGGCCATTTTCCTTAAATTCACTCATTTTCAATTGTGCATTGAGAACAAACAGTTAAGATAACTTATAGTTCTTGGATTACCTCGTATCCTTACCGTCCTTTATGTTTTTAACAAACGTTTTTACTAAAAAGCTGGTACTTCGTTTTCGTTGTCATTTTGCGGTAAGTGGGTAGCGGCAAATTTTAGCATTTTTGAAAGATTTAAAATAAAAAGGCCGCCAAAATGATGAATGTCTCAGTATGTATATAATAAACACAATACCACATGGAAAGTGCTTTGTACGGTATTTACGCACTCGTTGTTTTTGTATCAGAAATCTTACTCGTTCGCTGCGCTCACTCGTTCGATTTCTGATACGTCAACAACTCGTGCGTAAATACCGTACGCCAGCACTTTCCATGAAGTATTCTCTATATCGTCTCTGTAACCTACGAAAATGAAAGGATTTCAAATAAAAAACAGCTTACCTTACTTAAAATGTGTTACGTCGCTCTAGTGTGGTCCACGGGCCGATTTATGGCCGTTTTATGGGTTTTTATTTCTCTAGAGAGAAAACGGTTTACATAAAGGCCAATTTGAAATAATGTCATTTGTATTTTTTCTAAAAAGTAACCAATACCAGCGCCCATGAATGGCAAGTACTGTCTTAGGGACTACCACTTTTTTTTTTAACTTGGCGGGGGGGTGGGGGGTTGAAGGGTTGGAAAATTTGCACATGCAAACATTTTTTATATATATATGCGACTCCACGTTGCAAACATTTTTTGTGTGACTCCGTCTTCCTGCAAACACTTTAAGTTTTTACTTGCATGCAATTTATTTCAAAAATTTCCACCCCACCCCGAATGGTGCGTCCCGAATTACATAGCCATGAAGCAATGATTGTGCGTCCTTTTAATCCTGATATCAGGACAACAGATAACCAATCAGTTTGAATTATTTTTTATCCGCCCTGCTGTGACTGAGCTTCCTACCCTGAAGTATATATGTAGCAAACTAACTGTCAAAACCGACTGTAAATCAAATAAAAGACATGATGAATTGACTTCTTCTTTCAGTGCCTCTAGGTTCCATTCCCGAACTACCGGCTGAAACCTGTTTCGAAATAAAGATGAGTGAAGGTCATTCCATCAGTCAAAAGTATTGGTTTTCTACCATTAAACCTGGCACGTCTGTTCTCGCTCACTGTAATATGGAGACTGAAGGTGAGTTCACTTTAAATTTATAAGTGATAAGATCCGTTTCAGTCGGTTATAGACAAGCAAAGGTGAGGAAGAGAAGACAATGCTTTGGAGGTGAGGAATGAGTTAGCGTATAACTGAATGATCCCGGGGACTAACCTTAAAAGGATTAAGGCTCTTTCAAGTATATATTGTCCATTTTGCATTCTTTGTATTACTTTACACATGCAAATGTGAAATAGACAGAAAAATAGGCTGCTTGCTCCAGGGGTGCTCCTGAACGTCTAACCTTTACTTTTATCATTCAGATATTGACGAATGCACTTCATCTGTTCGTCTCTGTGACGTCAATGCGACTTGCACCAACAATAACGGATCTTACCTCTGTACTTAATTGCAAGATTGGATTTTCCGGTGACGGGAAAACTTGCAATGGTAGGAAAAGTTGTTTCCGAGATCATTTCTAATGCAAGTTGACCTCGATTTAGATTCTCTTTGAGATGAGATGAGGACACACTCGACAAGTTTTAATGCCTTGAAATCTTCATTCATAATATTTTAACACCTTGACGCCATCTTAACACTGAGCACTGAGACGTGCGGAATCATTGTTGCCATGGCAATTTTGCAATTTTACATGTGAAATTATAAATTAACGCGTAATTCGTCACCCATTATAGTATGCCTAATATGCAATGGTAATCACATTCACTGGTGAGGCTTTTAAGTCTAATTTAAAACGTTTGTTTGATATGTTTGTTTTTTGAGTAAACCGGTAACAACAGCAATACAACACCCAGGAAAAAAAATGCAGTAATCAGGGCCGCTTGGAGTAAGCAAACAGACAAGTGATGTCAATCAGTCAGATTATGTAAGCAATGAATAAAAATAAAGTACAGGCGCCGGTTGCACACACGGTGGATAGCGCTACCCAACGGATAGTCAATAATTACGCTTTCCACTTGATAGAGATTTATCGAGTGGATATAGGGTTATCTATCTTTTGAACAACAGAGGCCAGGTCGGCAAGATGCACAAAATCGTAAGATGTGCCTAAGTGCGATTTTTTTGTTCAATAAGTGCAACAATATCGACTGTTGAAGCGTGCGATATATTTTTTTTTCTTTTATCAAGCTTCCAGCGGGAATCGAACCCACGACCGGTGGGTCGTGGGTTCGATTCCCGCTGGGGGCTCGGATTTTTTCCGAGCATTTCTTAGTTGTACCTAATATCTATTTCTAATTTGATCAAGCTTAAAATAATTAATTTCGGCCGTTTAACTTGTTTCCTCTTTGTAAAGAAAACGGTTACACAGGTTATGATTACGCTTACTTGTATTGTTCCCTTTGTGTAGATATTGAAGAGTGCACCCGCGGTACTCACAACTGCCACAGTTCACTTGCTTCATGTACAAACACAGCGTGATCCTTTAGTTGCACATGTAACAGCCCTTCCAGCGGAGATGGCAGAACTTGTAATGTACCATCAGGTAATCAACTCGCCAAATATTAGGAAGATATCCATTAACTAGGATATAGACCGCTAGTCGGAGAAAGCAGAACTCGCATTAATATTCCATACGGTAATTAATCACCAAGAATTAGGAATGTGTTCATTTACTAGACCCTTATTTACTCTCGTTAGAAGCACAGCACTCTAACGTTGATTGTTTAAAGAGGGTTCCAGTTTAATGCAAATATCACCCAGATCTCTTGTCGATGAAGCCGAAGGCGAGATCTGATCAATTAATCAAGAGGGAAATTCAATTTTCTTTTTAATTAGCCACTCAAACGACCTATATACAGTGAGGGAGTGACATGAGTATTGCCATCAGCGCGCGCCATGGTTTCTGCAATTCATTCTTCACAAAATCTTTTTCTGTTTTTTTTCCCCTTTTGCTTGCCTCATTACGACGCACGGATACGTGTATCGATCATGACCGGCTTTGCACAAGCCAAGGCCCGTTGAAGAACAAGAAAATGGAAAAGTTTTCTTTTTAATATTTCTAACGTAAGTGAATGACTGTATCACAACAGTTTACTTTACTAGTGACTTCTAGCGTGTAGGGGTCGGATTGTCCATACATAGCCGGTTTGATTGTGCATGATACTCGTTTCGTAGCTACGAAACTAAAAAACTTCTGCGAAGAGATTTATCGAATGGATAGGGAAACCATCTAAAAAGCTACGAAACTTCCTCGAGGGTGCTAATGGAGGCACCCAATTCTCAGTTAACTGATAATTTTTCAGCCAAATATAAGTAAACTACTATTTTTTGGGCAATTCTCGGTTAATTACTAATTTCGGTTAGCTATTAACTTTCACTTTCCTATAGCGAATATTATTCCGTCATAACCCGAATTTTCTAAAATCAAGGTATAAATTTTACATGAATTTACATAAACTCCACCACTAGTAAAATTTATAAGTAACTGAAAATATAGAAAAGAACATACGATTATCTAACCGAAATAGTAAAAATGAGTAAGCGATGGCTATTAAGACCCCTATTAACTGATCTTTAGATTAAGTCGTATAGCCATCAATATGACACCAGCCTCAAGATCCAGACGCACCAGTCATGATCTCGTACTGATCTTCCCGACCTGGTCATGCATTTCCTGCCATAAACTACTTCAAAGTTACTTTCTTCGTCACATTCACTGATCTTTAGATTAAGTCGTATAGCCATCAATATGGCACCAGCCTCAAGATCCAGACGCACCAGTCATGATCTCGTACTGATCTTCCCGACCTGGTCATGCATTTCCTGCCATAAACTACTTCAAAGTTACCTTCTTCGTCACTTTCATTATCTGAAACAGTCTCGTGTACTTATCCGGTTGCTGTATGTCCTGTATCTTGTTGGGTCCTTGTTGTTGGCCTAAATTTCAATCCATTTTCAATCCTTCAATTCATTGCAACAGACGACGGGAAAAAATCAATGCCAAAATATACTCTTAAATAACGAAACTGGACCATTATTTTTGGAATTCAATTGGTGCAAAAAAAGTTTTAGCTTTTTAAAAAGATAGCAAATAGCATGACAAGTACCCGTAGTGTCGGGTCTGAAGGGACTTAATGTAGGATAATTAGATGCGAAATGAGCGTTAACACTCTAGAAAAAGAAGGACTTGTTTTGCATATAGGACAGTGGTGAACGGACTAGTAGGGAGACTTTTGACGGAACTAAGGGCGTATAATGTAACCGTTTATTGAGCTTGATTCGCGACTTCACAATACCGTAACGCTGGTGGTAAAAATCCCACTTGTGTTATCTTGAGTTGGTTCGCTTTTTATGATTCGTTGTCAAACAGGGCGAAAGTTCTCTATCCAGTCCCTCATCACAACTTCAACTTCTTTTGGTACTGTTTGCACCGATGGGAGAGACATAGTTGAAAGTGCTGATAGAGGCATGAAAGTATTTGAAAAGGCACAATTCGATTTTTCTTGAGTGCAGCCCTTCGAATTCGTAGTTCTTTTAAGCGATTCCTTCATTGTGGTTTCAAAGTCTTGTGCGTACGTAGTTTAAAGCACTAAATGTTTTGTGTTGAAGTGAGAAACAGCGTGTAGGTTTTCCACCTGTGTTATCAGAAGTTTTCTGTACCTCGATACAGATTTTGTCGACATCCTCTTTCGCGTCCCTGTGTTACCCTTTTTTTTTTTTCTGACGTACCTTTTTCGCGCGTATTTCAAAAGCGTCATAAAGATATCCAAGGGTTTTAATGAACGAACCTGTTTCAGAAAGACAGGTTTAAACACGATCTTAATAGCCTCGATAGTTAGAACTGCAACATCAGCTACAACAATGATTTTTTGGTAAGTACAAATTACATGTACTTTAAAGAAAGATGTTGATTTCTTTGAGCAATCAGAAGATCTAATGCTTAGAGTTAGCTTTTTTCTTTGGGTAGTAATGTTTAACGTGACGTTCTTTGGGGTCCGTGAAAACAGTTCTTTCCTTTTCCGAACACAAAAATCTTGTTTCTTGAGTTCTCAACAACCAGCTGCTCTATGATTGACCCTTTCTGTTTGCTGGGTCCGGGTACTGCCCAGGCGCCTTTTGTGCATACTAGTATGTGTTAATGTGCCACCGGGTGATCAGCGGGACAGAAAGAAGGCAGAAAATAGCATTTCTGCTTGCAAAACTTTGTCGCATTCTTTAACATCAACGATCGTATAAATAGAATGTCACTTAACTGTTAAATTTTCATTTCTCAGTTAACTACTATTTTCTTAGCCAAATATCAGTTAACTGCTAACCCCATTAGCACCCTCTTATCAGTGCCGCGAAAGTGTGTAATTGTGTGATTTCCAAATGGCTTTGACAGGCAGAACTCAGATTTGTGGTCGCGTGGTTGAGCTATTGCACTAAAATATTCTGTGCCAGCAATAAAAAGGTTTCGTCGGTGTTTAGCTTACTGAGCTTTGTTGATTGCGCCTTGCAAAATCAATTCTCGCCTCAAGACAATTACATCTAGGTCTAGTTTCAGAGGGCTCTTTGGCTTTGAACTGTAGGCCGGTTTTGGCAGATAAAAAGATGATAATTTGTGTACTAATGCTGCGATCAATTCCTTGTCTATTCCATGCGAAATCCAGTCATTTTTCGGACCGCGAAAAAGTAGTGTTTTGATAACTATTTAAGTTGTTATGCAAGCCTAAACCAGCCACTTTTTGGCTGCATTTCACTTAGCCTGAATTTCATCCGATTACTTCGGGTCGTTGTTACCCTCTCAGTGAAACCTCCTTTAAAACTTATCGATATTCAGTAGGGGTATCATCCAATGGACTTTACAAATTCAATCACTTGGGGCGGAGGAGTGAGGGGGGCTTTTAATTCGGTCTGAGGAAAAGTACGATTCACGACTGTTTATTCATCGATCCAAGGATAAGTTGGTGAAGTCACTCTTACATGTACCAGTCACTGACCGGTTTGCAATTCCGCAAAATTATTAAAAATTTATATCAATTCCCATTATGTCGCGTCGTATCGCAGTTAGATGTAGTGACACTCTCTTCGAACGTTTTTCCCTCTTGTACGATTCAGAATAACTGTGGAAATTTCTTTAATTTGGATAGCCGTTTTGCGAAGGCAGGTAGAGGTGACCCTCTTAGGTAGGGTAACCCGCCTGTCCATACAATCTCTCAATGTTCACCCCCACCTATCATGTAAGCTTGATCAAATTGAAATGAGAGATTATATGGACAGGCGGGTTACTCACCTACACGTGAACAGGTCTTTAAACTGTGTACTTGAGGTTGCACAATGTATTTGCATAATTATATCTGACCAACCTTTGTTATTTTGGCTTCTTTTGTTTTCCCATTTCATTATTATTATTTTTTTTAGTTAAAAAGAGAAAACCGTTATTTAGCAATCCTATTGAAGTGTACTATTTAGTAATAGTACATAAATAGTTCATCAGCCTACCCCATAAAATGGCTTTTCAACTAACTTTACAATTACAATTTGATACTAAAAACATAATTATCTACTTTACAATATGTGAAATTTATTGGGAAAAAAAATGAAATGAGGAAATAACGCTTCTTCACTCCAGCCTTAAGCTGTTCGAGATTCTCTATATTACCTAAAGATTCTGCAAAGTCATTCCAGACACGGACTGCTCATCTGCTTGCTTTGACTGCTTTCCGATATTACGAGAGTGCGCATCAACCATTTTCTTAAACCTGTTACAGATAAGGGGCGAGGCAAGTCCCTTAACATGTGTTAAATAAACTCGAATTTTTTAAGGCTTGTCAAAAAAAGCAAGGCACGCGTTTTATCACTGGTTAAAAAATCTTGCGCTTATTACGCTTATCACGCTTATTTTCCGCTTTTCAGCCTGATCATTATGATAACAAGCTTCAAGCGTAACTATCTGACACTTGCGCGATCTTGTTTTTGTAAAGGGAAGATCTCCAGGAAGTCTAGTTCGCTGCTTTCCATTATTTGCTCTATGAGATCCCTTGACGCACACGAAACCGTGCTGAAGAAGAAAATGAAATTGCTTGAAATTGCAGGCAATGAAAACAAAAAAACAAACAGGAATAGTTCATACTTCCTTTTGAGTTCATGGGCATCCTCACTCAAGGGATTTTGAATCTCGACCTTGGTGCGGCAATGTTCCAAGGCAACCTTATAGCACAAGACCACTCAGTCATATATATATATATATATATATATATATATATATATTACTGAGTGGTCTACCAAGGTCGAGATTCAAAATCCCTTGAGTGAGGATCCCTTGAGAATACGGGCACCGATTAATACGGACACAATGGACACTTTTCTGTGTCCTGAGGCGCAAAGTCTGTCAACCCTGCTATTTACGGGCACTGGCTATCTGCGTACCGTCTATTTTCCTTGTCACAATCATGTGCTATTTGTAGATATTTTACACTGTCCAAACAATGACAGATTTCTGGGTTTAAGTAGCAGAATAACTTGATATGTTTGATTTTAAGTCAGTCTTTCTTTCCCTGTACTATATAGCCATTTAATAATTACTACTCAAGTTTCACTTCCTCGGCTTTTCGGCGCAGTCATTGTTCCTACCCTTCTTCCTCTTTGTCTGCCATAGTCTTTATATCAATACAAGATGTTTCCGGGACGTTTTTATGGAAAGCCCACTTAATACGGCCATCTGCATGACACGAACACCATGGCATGTCCCCTAATGTGTCCGTATTAACCGGGTTCTACTGTTAGTAGTTTGTTTTTGAAAAACTAAAATGTTTTTTACTGATCCTTTTTCCAAACTTTTGTTAAAGTAAAAAGCAAATTGCCGCCAGGTCCGCAGCAACATTGTCAAATTTTCTAGTAGATTCACTCGCCTGGGGCTCGTGCTAGTGGATCCACAACACTTTGACAATGTTATGATGCGATGTTATGATCAATAAGAGGACAGACGATAAAGAAACTAGCGTCAATGTGATGAAATGAACCAATTTTAGTGCATAAAACTAGAAATACGTTTTCGCAAAAATCTTGCGAAGCTAACGGGGTCAGCAGTGAGAATAAACAGTAAAAAGCCAAAGGGTAAAAAAACGATGAAAGAAAAAAAGAATGGAAGTAGACACGCCGGGGTTGGAACCCAGTTGCACCCCAACTTCCTCCAGCGAAAAAGTGCGGCTCTGATCACTGGGCCATGCGACCACTGCACCGATAACTCATCAAAATTAATAGTGTTGAAGTATTTTTCTCTGCCATTCACACTGTTTGAACCTTATGGAGCTGTATTTATCATAAATACAAAGATACATTTGTGGAAAAATGACTCAAACGAGTATTTCAAAACCATTTCGCATTATTTCCGTGTTTATTTACTCTCGGGCTTTATATAGGCCGTTCGATTCACGACGGAGTGGTCTTCTTCTTCGCTGCTCTCGCTGAAGTTCAGGTCACCTTTCTTTCGGTGTTAAACCTTCCACGGCAAGGACTTCCACTTGTCTAATTGGATACTGTTGTGTTTGCAGCCCGCTGTTTTTTTGCCTCAGAAATACTTTGTGATTCGCCAGCGTACAATAAACAGAGGATTAATAAAAAGTCGCTGTTGCCTGGAAACTCAAAATGCACGATGACGTGCATTGGCCGTCTTTATTATTTGTTTATGGCTTGTTGTTAGGCAACTACGGATACCAAACCGATAGAAAGATTTATGACCAAAGAGAAATCGCAGCTCGCTTGCGATCGTCGCGTAAACCGCGCGCTGCGCGCGCGACAAAATTATACACTCGCTCCGCGAGAATTATTATTTAACCTACTATTTCCCTACATCATCGTATGTAGCAGAAATCACTCATCCATTTGCGATGGCAGATCGAGGCAGCTAAAGAATGCCTACATATATATATTTGTCTCCCTTTCCCATGTTATTGCTTAACCTCGGTCTGTATATCTACCAGTGTGTGAAAGCCAGTAACCAATCCCCATTTACTCGTATGTAGACAATTATCGCCACAGTGGGGCTGGTGCTGGGGATCTTACAGGACGTGAAAATTACCCAATTTGAGCCTGTTTATGAACAGTAGATTAAACTTTTGGAAACAATAAATTACAAAAAATATACAAATATTCAATGATTTTCTAGCTTTTAAAAAGTTAAATCATTATTTCTTTTTATATATCAGAATGTCAGAATTACGGAAGCCTTAACAGTTATATCAGAAAGATTACGTACTCCGGAGGCAGTTATTGTGACAGAGGAATCGGACCTGGCTGGTTTCGTTTCGAGTGGTCCGCCGGTACAAGATTGCCAACTTCATGTCCACCTATGTTCAGATGTGGCACAACTGTAACCGGCTGGTTGAATGGTGGACACCCTACAGTAGCAGACGGTCAGGTCAGCAGGCAGGTGTGTTTTCACTGGAGTAGTAACTGCTGTTATTGGTCAACAAACATCAAAGTGAGAAATTGTGGTTCATATTATGTGTACTATCTTAATGGTACACCTAGTGGTCAGTGCGATCTCCGTTATTGTTGCACTGACTAAAAACAAGGTGCAAGTAAAGTAATAGATGCTATCAAAAAATGGACAAAAAAAAAAAGGACTTCAATATTTTGATTTCTATTATAACTTAAGCAAACGGAGAAAAAAAAAACTATATAGCACTATATAGCTCAACGTACTACTCGAGTTAACAAGCAAGAACAGTTTTCTTTAAACTTAAAAAGAAGATATTAAATTTTGTTTTAAGTTGTTTTGAAGACCAAGTAAGAAATACAATTATAGTAATAGAACTTACCAGGAAGACAAACTAGGTAAAATAACACATTCAATTAGCAATACAGGTTTCTGTGTCATTTGTCACGGTAATCAGAATACACTGAGTCCAAGAACGCCATGTAGTTGCTAAATAAACCGCGATGGACAGATGTTTCACTAGTTAGGACAAGATGTACCGGGAAGTGCGGAATATATATGAATCTGCTTACTTATTTTAATATTGATGGGTATAGGGATGCACTCTGTAAAATCAGAAACGAAATGCATAGCGACTATAGGTACAGTCACTCTCGTCTTGCACACACATCGGCAGTACGAACAGCAGCTAAATTCCCTTTCTACTGCAGACTCTTTCTTGCTAATAACAAGGCCACTAGCCCTGTGGTCCCAATGGGGACTGCACTAGGTTGGGCAATTATTGGATTAGGATTAGAGTTTTTTTGAGAAATAAACGTACAATTTAGTGAAATACCTGTCACATGTGTTTGTTCTCATTTAGTATGACAATAGGCTATTGGCAAGTTGGCGTCATTTTACTCACAACCAGAATCTCAGGATTACAAGGATTGTATAAAGGAGCGCTCTACCGACTGAGCTAAATCCAGGCCAGACGGTGGAGTTTTACTGTGTGAATCAAGTGTACAAGTCACACTCGTAGAAAGGACACGAAAAGTCAACTGTATACTTGCCCATGCTGAAAGTGAGAAACCCAGCGAATTGACTCTAGAAAGAAACTTGAGATAAATTAGGAAACAAAGAAAAAATTTTTGACCCCTACGAGATTTTTAACGGGCTGTCATGCTAAGAAGAGGGTTCTCGATAGGTTTTTCGGGAACGTGATTTTCCTCATTTGAAGCTCAGGATTGGGGACTTTAAAGCAAAATCAGAGCGACATTAGGGATTGAAAGTATGCGCGGGAGGTGGGATGCCAAAAATAACCCTAGGGATTACGGGATTGCATAAAGTTTTGGGTCCGGATTACGAGAGTGAAAAACCCTATTGGGGACCCTCTGAGAATGAAAGCCTGTTTTCTCGGGGTCTCCATTACAAATCCCCCGCCGCTAGCCGTTTTGGAAAACTTCATCTTAACTCACATCTTTCTTACCCAATGCCTCCCAATACTCCTGCCATATAAAAACCAGAGGCGGATCCAGGATATTTTTTAGGAGGGGGTGCACTCGTCTCTTACTCTACTTTTTTTTTTGGCAGAATACCAGCTGTATTAGAAAACCGCAGGTCATCTCGGGGGGGGGGGGTGCGCATCCCCTGCACCCTCCCCCTAGATCCGCCCCTGAAAACACCGAGCTAGTTCACACAGCTGTTATACAGCTGAATTTTAGTCGATTTGCTGTGCTATACTAACACCCCTCTGGCCTTTCACAGCCTTACCTTATTGAGATCTCCTTGAATTCAAAGCCATCTTCATTGCTAATAACGCTGCCGAAATAAATAAAGTCATCAATGAATTCCAGTTTCGCCTGATATCTGGGGTGAGAGCATCGCCTTGTCGCCCCATGTAAGGGAATCTAAGACAATCCTGGATTCTGAATTCCACGTCGTGGATCCCCGATTCCAATCGCTAGTAACATTCCGGATATCCTTGAGCTACATTCCGGATTCCACAGCCCAGGATCCGAATTCCACAAGCAAAATTTCCAGGATTCCAGATACCATTAACAAAAATATTTCAGGGATTCCGGATTTGGATTCTCTTGCATAGCCCGAGCCTTGGGCTCTTGGCAAATCCGATTACTGCCCCCCCCCCCCTGGGGGGGGGGGGTGCGTACTCATGGGAATTCTTGGTGGGGGTATGCCGCCCGGTTCTCCAAATCCCTACCCTATTTCAGGCCAAAAAATGTAATTTTCCATACCCGTTTTCAGACCTGGCCTTTAGGCAGAAATTATGTTATAATTAATACATAGATTAGAGCGAAAAACAAAAAAAATATTCAAATCCACTCTGTAGTTCCCTCGAAAACCATACCCGATCCCTGACCAAAATGGGCAAAGCGTATACCCGTTTTCAGACCAAAACGACGCAAAAACCACACCCGATGGGGTAGAAACCTATATAGCTTATATGAGGAAGTATCCCTCCCCCGGGTTACTGTCTTTTCCATCTTAAAGATGAGCACGATTACTCGAGAGTATAGCCATCTTATCTTCACTTAAGATGAGTAAAGAAGGTTCAACTGTATATAACACTCCTGTGTTGACCTGTTTCTCTCAGAGACAGAGTATTTAACCATTCAACACAGTCTTGCTCCTCTTGCGTATTGCGAGGAATGATTTTAGTAAATTTGGTTTGCAGTAACACGCGGCAGACACTTATAGATTATCTTACATTTGCAGATAAAAAATGTCATACCTCTCACAGTGGGTGGAATTCATAGTCATATAAATGTGTTGTAGAGCCGAGCTGATTCTCTAATGCAACAACATTGACAATCTGAAATGTAAATCCACAAAGTGGACCAGGATGTCATATGCTGAATTCATTGCATTAATTGTTTGCTTTTATTCTGGGAAGCGCAAGAATCAAGGCAGCCGACTAGTCAAGGCGAACTAAAGACCCTTGATAAAAGCTATCAATACAAACTTAATGGTTAGAAAAGTTGTTTGTTAAAGGAAAGGAAACGGTAAAGAAAATCCATTATATACTTTTTCATACGTTTCATACATGAGCCTTGGGCTCGGATGATCGGCACAACCCCATCCCACGTATTGACATAAATAATTGGTTGATTGATTTCTTGATAATTTTTTTTGGAAAGAAATTTTTAATAGTAAAGTGTAATTTTTTTTTATCGCCCTCGGACTGGGAATAATCAGTTCTATGAGGCGCATCAGGTAAAATAAAGGGTATGTAATGAGTGACATTCAAGAGTAAACCGATGACTACATCTGTTAACAAAGGCGAAAGAAGACCGCGGCTTCGAGAGACAGGAATGAGTCATGATTGCCAAGTGAAGCCCGACACTCACACTTCCGGGTGAACATTCTGTTCCCTGGAGGGCAAAGTGTGAGGGGGAGAAACGGCCCAAACATAAAAAGGAGCCTAGGTGTGTTCATAATAGTTTTAAGGTTGTTACATTTTTAGGCCTCTACAATCATATGTGAATAGTTATGTCAATTCTTCAAAGACTGTTTCCCTCTTTTCTGCGACCTTAACTTTAGTCCCAAAAACAGTCATATCCATTTTAGGAAAATCAGTGCTTTACTTCCCTTTACTCTCAACGCAACAGAAATAATGACTTTCTTCGAACACAATAGAAATATTATTTTTAAGAAAAGAAGTATTGATCTAGTTAAAGCAAGATGTCAGGAGAGCAACACGTCCCGCCAGTCCTCTTCCCAATTTTTGCTGCAGCTATGCCTCTTGCTCAAGGAAGTCAGGGTACACTTACCTTGAAATATTTTTTTGTATATTTTTAAATATACAAAAATTAAAATTGATTCAAACGTCGCACTTCACATGCATTTCACCCTCACGTTAAGTTCGGCACATGTTAAAAAGAACGCAATAAACCACCTCTTTTCATCAGTGAGTTGCTTTTTATTCAGTTCTAATATAATAGTCCCAAAATCGAACAAATTAAAAAATACCAAATCAAAAATGAATGTTTATTGTATTAACTATTCGGACCTCAAGCATGAATTAAGGATTAATTTGTATTCTGTTAAGATAAGATAATTTATCTGCACTACCTGCAGTGAAATTCATGACGACGTTCATTTTGAATGACGTCAGTGGTCCCCGGTAGGGCACAGCCATCGACCAAGTTGTGGTTACAGTAATCCTCTTACCCAAAGCGGGTCGGGTTTGCTCTGAGTCTTGATCGATATCGTGATCGTGGCATGCCTTTAAATTGCCCATGGGGAAGAAAAACATAGACCCAATTTTGCTCTAAGCGTCCTTGTAAAATTCTTTTTCAGTCATTTTTTACCCCTTTTATAAACCCTCCGCACCACTAATTTTATTAGCGATAACATGAAACAGACCAGCTTCATGACCTCTCAATGTGAGGGAAGCGGCAAAAATAGTATTTGCTTAATCAACCTTAAGAAACCTCCACAGCATAATCTACCCGCTCAGAAAGTAAACAACGGGAACAAACGGCTAGTCACATGCATGAGCTGAAAGCCGTGCAGGCTCACCAATGTCCTTTTTTCACTGTGCTAATGCATGTAGAAGACGCTAACAGTTACAAAACACTATAACTGTATTTCCACTTCACTTCTTAAGGTGGTGTGTTACGTTTATCAATCTAGGTATATATTGTTGTCTTGGTTTTCAAAGTTGGTGACCTTATTCTGTTTATGCGTATAAGTGCATAAATAATGGTAAAACAGAATTCGGATCTCGCCTCACTGACGAAAATAAAATTTTCCGAGTTTCTTAAGGTGCTTTTGAAATCACTAGACCTAAACTCGTATAATCCAATGTCCTGTATACCCAGATTTCAGCCGGGTTGCGGACATGATTTTACGTCAAAAAGATAATTGTTGCCTTCATTTTCACATGACGTATCCATGGTATTTTCCCGAGCCAAATTCTCTTGGGAAAGATGGGCCTTAATATAATGTTGCTTGCCCGGTGGGCAAGAAAGGCCCACCAGGGGTTAAAATAGCCTGTATAACCATAGTTAATTGAGTGGAATGGTTATGAAACCCGTCAGACGCCTTTGTTATATGTTTTTGTGGACCTGAAAGTGCACAACGTTCAAAAGAATTCCTATCATTTTGATTATATTGACCAATAAAAACGTTGCATTAATTTATTCCATAACAATTTGCCAACAGAAAACAAAGGATTGTGCACTTTCACGGTGCTTTGAACATAAACTGCAGCACTGTTGTTTTTATCATTGATGTTTGCCGCTTTTCATAACCAGTCTCCTCTAATAACTATGGTATAACTGCAGCTACTATTACGATTATGACCTCAGTCTGTTTCTACTGTTTCTATTGTTTCCCACTTGTCTACTAATAATAGAACAATGAAACGCCGCCGCCTTTAACATGCGGATTAGTTGGCTTGTTTTGATTATAGTTTTATATGTAAACAAATAAATCGACCCTTACGATGTGTCTGTTTTGTCATTCTGTTCTTTACAGAGTTGAATTATCGCTTTAAAAGTTTCTGTTTCCTTTTCCTTTTTCTCATAAATCACACTAAGCAAAGTTCTAGATATAGATTAAAATCTCTGTTGTTGCAGAATTCTCAAAGCACGTGCCATCAATGCACCAAGAAATGTTTTATTGCCGGTCACTGGGGCCTTGCCTGTTTTGATAATTTCCCTGGCATGGAAAAAGGTGAATTTTTAGGTTAAAACGCCGGATCACTGAATGATGATATATCCATTCTGATTTTCCAACAACTAAACAGCCCATGCCACTGAACAAAAGCTAACAAAAGCCAACTGCAGAATAATCAATTTCGGTTCAAAATACTCGTTCTAGCTAGTGGATTCGTCTTTCGTTCATCAATAACTTTCAACTTCAACTTTTAACTTCAGTTATTTATTGCTTCAGAGCGGTTTACAAACTAAAATTAACATACTATAGCTAACTATTAAACAGATTATGTTTACAATACGCTAAAATACAATTACCCTACATGACTGACACTAGCACAGGCTAATGAATGATTTTCCAGTAATCGGACACTTAGTTATGCGCACAGGATTATGGGATCGCCAGGGGGCAAACATTGCAAGTCGCTACAAAGAAATGTATGGCGTGAAGCTGTTTCTCCGTTAGAAGCAGTGTCTTTGGACAGAGAATGCAACATTTTCCCGTGATTTTATGAGAAGCGGAGGTGACCAATGTTGGTGCGAAGAAATTGTAAGTCTTTGTGGGATCAATGCGATGAAATCTATCGATAAACACTGATTCTTGCGAAAGGTCGACTGTGAATTTACTAAATGGTCTCGAAATATATAGTACTAACTTAGGTATAAATGAGCGGGGATTGCGGACTCATTTAAGCCTTTCCAGTTGTACTTACATGTGCTCATATTTACAACAAGTGTAATTACGCTCCGCTCGGCGGCAATCACAATGCTGTGCCGGTTTGTGACAACGATCAAAGGTAAGCTTATGTATTGTCGAATTTGATATGTATTAAATTTAAAAACAAAAACATCTTCCGCACATTAGTATATTGATTTCTTCTCGCCAAAAAAACACAAGCGAATTGTTTTGTCATGATCCAGAGCACCGATGAGTTCTAATGCCTTTTCCAATTATTTTGAGGGAAGATACAGAATCTCTGAATTTCGCACATCAACTTGGTATTTATTTTCAAACTCACCGCCTTTGTATCGGAAATCTTACTCGTTCTTACGATTTCTGCCTCATCTACTAATGATTAAATACCATGTACTTGCCATGAAATATTTTGTAGATGTCACTTTGTTTATACCAAAGTAAAGGAGGATTTTTTATTTTTATGGCCACGTACATACCTACGATTGTTGTCTAGTCATAACCCGCAAAGCGCCGCACAGCGGTGATCGCGGCCGAGCGTAGTTACACTCGTCGTAAATATCACCACACGTAATTATAACTTAAACGCTTACATGAACCAATCCCCCTACATGTATACCAAAATTTGCACTATATATTTCGAGACCTTTTCTTCGAATTCTTCATGTCTGTGTAAATTCAGTAAACATAAATTTCACACTCAACCTCACGCAAGGAGTGTTTATCGATAGAATTTATCGCATTAATCACACAGAAACTTGAAATTTCAACGCACCAACATTAGTGACCTCCGTTTCTCATAAAAATCACGGCAAAATGCGGCATTCTATGTCCGAAGACACTGTTTTTAACGGAGAAACAACTCCACGCCATACATTTCTTTGTAGCGATTCACAATGTTTGCCCCCTGGCGATCCCAGAATCCTGTGCGCAAAACATGGGTATCCGATTACTGGATAATCATTCATTGCGGCGGGCAGTGATAGCAATTTACAGAAAGCCTAGAATCAGTTAGATGTCAACGTTTCTATAAAGCACATAAATAGATAAATTAATTAAATGAAAAAAGTAAAAGAAAAATTCACTAGTTGAAGCACACACTTATTGTTGAAAGCTAGCTGAATTACAGACAGTAATTGCGATAGGAAGACATGATTAAAGACTGGGCGTTCTTGGAAAAAGAGCTGCTGAATCCATATAATCATCCTCAGCGGCGAGGATTTTCAGAAGTGAATTATGAATTTTTTGCTTAAATTCCTAGCGAGAGAGTCAACGTGTAGCACTACTTAGAGAATTCCAAATGACGGGTGCTTGGGGAAACAGGCCTTGAATGTCCGACTCTTAATGAGTATATATATGTAGAGAGGGAGAAAAGCGAATAAGATGTGGCAGGAAGTCTTTCTTTTCTTAAAACTGAGATATAACATACGGACAATCGGAAGCCGTTGGAAGAGCCTGGTAGTTAAGCTTAAAATGTCTGGAAGGCCTAGAAAAGTCAGCTCGCCATTCATGTTTTAAATACAAACATAATAAGTGATCCGCGCATCCCGTTTCTGGCTAATTCGCCAAAATCCGCCAAAAAAAAAAAAAACAACAACCTTTAAATCCGAATCCCAAGTACCTTCTTAATTAAAATCCATTATTGCACAAACAAATTCAAACATACTACTCTCTAGCTGCAATAAAGTAGTTTTTAATTTCCATATATATTTACAAGTTCCAAGTTTAAAGTCCTTCCCTAGCTTAATAGTTCACACTAGACAATAGTTCAGAAACACTTTTCCGATAGCTTATAGAACTGACTATGTAACAAGTTGACATATCGGCATTATTGAACTTGCCCTTAAGCCGTCGCTGCAATCTTACAATTAATTAGTTTTTGGCATTGTTAAAATGATGGATCAATAAAAACAGTTTGTCTCAATTTTTAGTTTGTTTCATTATGAATCTAGCTGCTTCTCTTTGTAAAGCTTAGAATCACTGTAAGAACCAACAAAAGAACCCTTGCAATTTGTTTCAGTGAAGACCTTTTACGTTATTCGTGCAGAAGCTGTATGAACTTGAAGTAAGGCTTGTCTGGTGAGTCATTTTGCCGAGCAATACTTAACTTGCAGGTCATTTTCTCTGTTACGTAGTGCAAACTGATAAGTACAACAGGCACTGCACGCAAACTATGTACATGTAATTCTGTTCAAGTTTCGTAAATGAGACTGTTTGTCATCCGAGAGATCAGTTGTTTATAAAGCTGAAACTCCATATAAACCTGAACTCGTACCCAAACAGGACAGATGGCCGTCACCACACTCGGTAAGCTGTGGCTTAAGATGATTTTGTGCAAAACTGTCGACAGGGATGGACCTTGAAGTTAAAAAAATTAATTTTGTTATTTAGTTTTTTTTTTTTATTTTTTTTAAATAATTTTAATAATATCAAAGAATACTTTTGAGGGCACAACTTCTTTTAAAACCTTCTCGTTTAGCTTTAATGATTCATTTCTGAACTACATAAATTGTACAAATGAATTGTCCGCCAATCCCTTCTTGTTAAGCTTATACCCAAAAAACAAAAGGATTTGAAAAAAACAATTATATCCAGACAGTAAGAAAAGCCTTTCCTTCTATTCACTTCGCTCACACTATAATTTGACAAGGCTGATTTGAATTATTTTATGGAGAGCATACGAATGGATTTCAATTTTAAGGAGTAGACAGTTTGCTACTTGCTTGTGTAAGTAAAAGAACTACAAATAATTTTGATGATCATTGCATGATCTGGTACTTCAAGGAGTGGAACTTAACCCGGCTCAATTATCGAACGATGATTTCGGTTGAATCAATGAAAATAATTGATCACGAGAATTTGATAGAAAAAGTCAGCCAAATATATGATAGACTGTTAAAGTTCTCTATCAAAGGAAAGGAAAAGGTAAAGAAACAGAATGAGCATTTGTAAAGTTTTTAAGTTTCAACTGGCTTTTCTGTAAACAACTACTGCGACTGGAAAATATAAATTAATGTAATTGACAGTAAGATACTTACCCACTAAACGTCTCATGAATTCCTTTTTATTTCAAAAGGGCAAAAAAGTCAGAGGGGGACAATTGGGTGAAATAAAGAAGCGCATGGGTGTTAACATATAAGCTTTACTTGCTCTCAGCAACGGTAATTATAATTTTAGCCAAATAGAATAAATCCACTCGACCAGAGTCTCTAGTATATGGTAAGTCTATGCCGGTAGGTGATTTCCCCCCTTTCCACGACCTCAACGCTAGGACCACGGCAGATCATATCCATTTAAGGTAAATTAGTGCTTCACTGCTCCTTACTGTCCACGCAACAGAAATGATGCCTTCACGTGAGGACAAAGTGTATATTATTTGCACAAGAGGGAGCGGCATTTCTTCAGTTAATTCAAGATGGTGGGAGAGCAACACCTTCCGTTTGTCCTCTACGCAATTTTTACTGCTGTGCTTCTTAGTGAAGGAAGTCAAGGTATATTGGATAATTTTTTGTTTATTAAGAATATGAGCTCTAACATGCTAATAGTTGTCGGCAATTTTCTTCAGCAAAATAATGTGGAAGTTTCATTTCGAGTAAGGTAGAAGGCATTGGAGGTGGGGCACGCACGGAAATAGGAAGGTCCTGAATACGACCTTATACTCAAACGTTAAGGACTCTAGCTACGCTCAGTGCGTGTAACCTTTCATAAAACTACAAAACAAAATAGCCCAGAGGTAACAGGGGGCTATTTTAGCTTAAAAATTTATTATTCTTTTATAGAAGTCATTTTCAAAGCTGGAAAAATCAATACAACTACCAAGAACACAGGGCTGTTCGCGTGTGAGAAAATCACATTCGCTAAACCTTTCTCTGGTGGAAAGCAAGTGAAAGTGTTTGCTTCGTCTGGACACTCAGTGATCAGCCAAACCCGTGGTAATGGTGCTGCTATTTGGGTGGAATCAGTAGATAGAACTCAATTCCGGGCTTGCATCTACGAGTACAGCAACGGCTCAAATACAACTGCTGAGATAAACTGGATTGCCCTGCAATCTGCCCCTCCGGGGGCGCAACTAGGAACCACTTCCTTGGGCTCTTGGACTACCGGGACAGAATGTAAGAAGGTCTACTTTCCTCAGGTTAGTTTAATTTTGAAAGGAATATGTTCACTGTACAAAGTAACGTGATTGGTTGCAAAAAGGAAGAATCCAGAACGGTCAGACAAAGTGGTCTTGCAAGATGATCAAAATAACGATATGCATAAGGTTACTACTCATTTGGAGAAAATTTCTATTAATTACAGTCTGGAAATGTATCATTTCTTCTAGTTCTCAGAAAGATGTATACTAAAAGAGAGTTTTTCCTATGATAAAACCATTGAATGAACAAGGTCAGTTTGTTAATGCATCCTTCTCCCTTTTTCTTTTGCTGTATTTTGATTGTTTGTTTTTGGGACGCCCAGTGTTACGGCTAAGTCATACGCGCAGTTGAATGTATTACAGGAGAAGGTAGGATAAGTTGTTTTGATTCGCCAATTAAAAGTTGATTGTTGGCGTGGCTCCCTGCTAATCGCACCCGGCCTTTGCCACACAAATGGAACTTTCATCTTGCCGTTGAACAGCCAAATCCGATTTCGTTTTGCAATAAAGGACATTCTTGGATTCCTGACAGATGACACTCTAAAATAATATTATTGTCAAACATTTTCTTTGGCTCAAACGCAAAGAACATGTTAATGCATACCTCCTTTGATGTTGAAAAACGTTGTCCTGACCCTTCATCATGCAATTATTTGTTCAAACGCTGGACGTTGTTCACTTCTGTAGAATCATTTTTCTATCCGACAGAACTTCTTTAACATTATATAACAGACACATAATGATCGATTTGCAACGCATTTGAATAAAGAAATATTAAGCACAAATAATCTTTTGGTTGACACTACGCTCTAAGTTGATCGATTTTTTTTTTTTTTTTTTTTATGCGTGGAATAACCTACTAATCCGTGCAATTACCAATTCACGAACTCTCGCAATGACAATACGAGCCACAAAGAAAGCGAAAACTCGTGTAACACCTTTCCCTGCCCCCTCCAACCATAAGACGTTTGCACGGTTATGTAGGATTCCAGGGTGTATTAAACTTAACCAGCCAACCTTTCAACACCAACCCCCACTATTCCGAAGAGTGATGTGCTCTTCATGAAATACACTTATACCTACCCATATAATCCGTCATACACTGACACTTGCATTCACATACAACAAGTCTTAAATATAAGCAATGAAACATTGGCCTTTATAATGGTAAAGTTAGTTTCCAATTGCTATCTAATCTATTAGTTTATAAAACAATAACACGGAACGCATCAAGCATTGTTTAAATTGTTGTAAATTTTCAGTTAAAATGAACTTAATTTAGAAATATTAAGTTGGCAAAACAAAGAGATTTGGCAGTCAGTCACCGTGTATGATTTATTATCTTTGGCGTTTCCTTTGTTAAAGAATTTGATAACGTTGTTCTTCAAACGCGGTGTGCGTGCCGGTACCAAACGGAAATACATTCTAGCTCTCATTTTTTTTTTTTGGTCACTTTCCTCTGTCTAGAATTTTCAGTGCTCTTTTATTTGTAATTCAGCAAAATTTTTCTCCTTATTTTTAGCACTATAATAATAGTATAGTATTATTATTATTATTATTATTGTTATAGTAATATTATTACTTGTTCAATTTTAACTAATCCTTTTTCTTTTTTTTTTCTTTTTCTTTTTTATTTAAAGCGTTTTTTGACCTCTCCAACTTTACTTGCAACTCCAAGTCACCAGTTTCCTGAGAGACCTCAAGACGCCATGGCAGTCTGGGTGGAGGAGTTGACCGAAGACAGTTTCAAAATCTGCCTCAGGGAAGTAAAGATTTTCGACGGACTTCACAAAGGCATTGCTATTGTGAGCTTGAAATTTTAAATTGCTTTTCAAAGATCTTTTAAGATTTCCATTCAATTATTTTTTCTGCAATGAGCTGCCCAAAGACGCTTATTTGCTCTTAAGTTTATCATAATCACAAGAAAAATGGTCGAAGTTATCATAGATTTGTAAAGTTCTTACGTATTAAGTTATAGCAATAAATAAATATGCCAAAATTTTAAGTCCAGTTCTTTTTAATATGTAATTTCGAATTTGGTAAAACATTGAAGAAAAAAAATACATTCCCCAAGCATATTTCTGTTACCATTTACTGCTTTGGAAGTCAGCTGGAACGCTTTCTAGCTTGAACCTTAGTATAAGTAATTAAACCATTTAATGAGCTATATTTTAGTACTCGTTTAAATGAATTGAAATCAGGTTCCTTCTTCCGTAAAACTTTAGTGTTATGCAGACCGCGGGGAATAAGGGGCTTTTGCCAGGCTCCAAACTTAAGGCTCATGCTTAATGAGTACCAAGCTTAGCAATCTTCCTAAAACTTGTCTGGAAACATTTGTCCCCAATGTCAAAGTGTCCGCTGCCACCGATTGTTGACAGCCATATTTTGCAAAATTTGGAATTTTCCCTTTAATGCGTTTCTTTCTTTTTTTCTAGATTTTCTGATTGGCGTAAATGATAAAAAAATTGTTAAAGAGAAAATTGTAAAAATGCAATCAAGGTTTTTGAAGAAAATTAATGTACAGAAGTGTTGAGATAATTTTCCAAGAATGTTCATTTCCCTCTGAATTTTATTGCTGGCACATATAAGTTTGCTTTCAGAATATTCTTCTACACACAAATAAGCAAAACAAATACATTTAACTTGTTCAAAGTCAATTAAACGGTGAAAATGTATTCTTCAAATATCCTAAGGGTGTCTATTTAAGATCTGGAATTCAGGTACAGTGTTCAGTTAGTTTTATTTGAATTGACAACAAGATAGACTCTGTAATATCGGTAAGGCTTATCGCTACGAAATTGTTAGAAATATTCTTTAGTGGGACAAGTGTTTTCAGCCTTCCCTTAATGACACGATAGTTGAGTTGAATTCAAACACTCCATCGACGAAACTGGATTGAAATGCTCTCATTTCTTACAGATGCATGCCCGATTGAAAGTTCCAGTTCCTCCTGTTCATCATCCTGTCACTTCTGTTGTTAAGGGCATTAATCAGTGTTAGCCTACTTCGCAATTTAATCAGACACCTTCCCATTTAAGTGTTTTCTATTATATTCAAGCTGAAGTCACACTACATAATTTTGTCGGTCAGTTTATCTCAAGATGTTAGATATGTTGAGCACTTTATTATGACCAAATTATCTGGTCTAGCTATATTATCATATGCGGTTTTTGAGTTATAGGGGGCGTGCTTCTAACTCCCCCCCCCCTTCAGCTTAATAGCAGACACCTGATTTAGTAACATCATATGGCAAAAACGGCTTCAAATTTCTAAAATATGATTTTTTATTTCATTGCTACAGAACTGGATGGCTTATACAAACCTCAGTATTGGAAACTTCACATTAACTGACAGCCTCCTATTTACGAATTATAACTTGTTATCTCAGCAAGCTAACCACGCCTTTTGCCAGGTACGAAAGTAAATTGTTATGTTGGTAAATGGCCGGAGCACTAAAATTTATTTCCATTAAAAAATTAGAAGACAGGATGATGTTCCTTTTTAACAGAACCAATAAACAACTAATCCTTAAGTTGTTCTAAATATTCTGCATTGTGTGTTAATTCATGGTCAGGAGTAGTCTGCGAAACAAGTCGAAACTTGCTTGTTTAAGTCTTTTGTTCATTTTATTTATAATTCTCATGTTTTGCCATTTATCTTGAATAAAAAAGTTGTTTGTAACAAGCTATATCTTTCTTTGACAGCATATCAACTTTACAGATGAATTCTATGCTCCTCCTGTGGTGATAGTGACGGCAAAACGCATCAATAACGATTCGCGTTTGTCTGGATGTAACGCAATCACCGCTTGGGTCGAGGTAAAATTGTTTTACAAACTTGCAGATAGCAAAAGATTAATTTAACGTTGAATCTTAATAAATATGATCAATCCATGCAGTGATAAAAGAAAAGAAATCCCAGATTGACAAGAAAGACAGAAAGTGTTAGAAAATCTTTTCACAAAGTTTAACGCCACGCTAGTATCTGTTATTAGTGGTTTTCACGTGACGTCATCAAAATGAATACAAATTCATCAGTTATAGAGCAGCATAACCCATATTTTTACAAACTGTCTGTTCGAAAGGGCTCTTTATAGTTTTGACAGTGATAAACTACGCTGTTAATTTTTAACCTTTTACGTGACGCGGCATTTGAAGGATCTGGAAGGGCCTAGAAAACTGTGATTTGGGTTAGAAAATTGTCTCCTTTTTTTGAGATTGTGCCATCCCAAACACAGACATTTTTGTTGGTTTCTGACCGCTATATTGGTGCCCCTCTGAGGAACAACAACATTAAGTTCTGTAAATTTGGGGAAAAAAATTGTATCAGTATTTCCGCATAACAGGAAATATCACAAAGGCCTGAGTCTTTGCAAAGGTTTTTTGAATATATTTATTTATCTTCTTTCATTTCCCAGATTCTGGACTTTCTTTATCACACAGAATCGATTTCCATTTTTGATGGAGTGACAGTGATAACCGGTTCAAAGGAATTGGAGGATGAATAAAATGTTCAAACCAAATCAATTTTTTTTTAGCAGCTACGAGTCCTCTTACTGATTCCTAAACATTCAAACAACTTTTTATATCTGTGGTTAACCGTGCAGTTTTCGTCAAAGTTTCTCACCACCTTTACGTTTTGATCGTTTGTTTAGTAGAATTTTCAACACTGCTTTGGAGTAATAATGTTATTAGCAGTCTCGATTTTCTACCCTTAGTACACTTCCACCGCAAAAACAGAGATTTGTGTTCGAGTCTATGAAACCAAGAGCAAGGATACCATAAAAGTCGATTATCTGATTACTGGAGGTAGGTATATCACCCAGTAATCTAATAATCGGCCACTAATGTATTACTAACCGCTAATGTAATTAAAAAAGTTAACCACTAATGTGGTAACATTCTAACCTTTAATGTAATAAAAAACTTAACCACTAATGTGATAACTTTGCGACCATTCATGAAACAAACTCAAAGAGAACAGCTAATTGTTTTTTGGAGATTATCAGGATTTAGAAGATCATATGGTGCACGGCAAAAAAAAATAATCATACGACCTCCTGCTTTGATGTCAAGTAATGCCGTTTCAGCGCAATAAGTCATGTAGGACTTGTTCCATACACTTGTCCCCTTTTACTTGAAGAATTTAAAATCTACTTCTCTTGAATTATTTCTTAGCTAATTTAGGCTCTAGTTTTAAGACTAATATTGTCACTTTGTCTCGTTAACACTAACAGATCCTTTAGATAGAAGATTGGTGTTTAATTTATAAGCGTCAGCTCAACATGAATTCCCGATAACAAGAATGATAGCATCGATCATTCACCTCACTGTTTTTCTCTTTCTCTCCCTCGCCATGTTCGGTAAAACTTCGTTGAAATTAAAGTAAAAGCAAAAAAACAGCAACTACAACAAAACAACAATCAAGCCCTACTCTAGATTAATACTCTTATAGACCAAATCCAAATCTCGGTATCAGCACTTTCCGTTAGATATATTATGCACACAAAATTAATGATAATTATGCATCTTTTGTTTTACACAGACCTGGATCCTTGTATAGATGGCGTACACTGTGATTATCATGGTCTATGCAAAGCTTTTGGACCATACGATGCCCGGTGTGTGTGCATAGACAGTTGCCCATCTTATAAAGTGCCTATCTGTTCTTCTAACGGAACGACGTATGACAACAAGTGTCTCTTTAAGCAAGAAATGTGTTTGTTACAGCTGAACTTTACTGTGCAGCATCCTGGGAGCTGTGAAGGTATCAGTGATCTGACGTAACTTATGGTATCAATTGTTATTTAATTCAATCACCCAAATTAACAACCCCCCAAAAAAGAAACGTCCAAAAGTCTTCACTATAACAACGTAAATTCGATATCACATCTTCTGAACCTGTATCATCAGTACCCGGCCAGTTGAAAGTCGTTTTAAAGATATAAACTGGTTATTAAAGCGAAGCTGATCTCTGAACATATTTCTATAGCAAAAGCACAAACGAGGAATTTCACCGTGACACGATTTAATTAAAGCAAAAAATGCGTCGTTTTAGTAATAACGCAAAATGTGAAAAACTGAGGTCATTTAGTAAGGTGAATAGTTTATGACTTAAAAAAATATATAATCTTGTCTAAAGAGGAGCTCGAGACAAATCGCCTCATGATAACTCGAACTCTCTCATTCGTTTTTGTTTTTTGTCTTTTGTTTTTTGTTTTTTGATTTTTTTTACATTTGCGTTTTTGTACTCCTTTCCAGGGTTCCCATTTCAGCGTGACCGGCGTCACATGCCTCATATACCTTCCTTGGGATACTCTCACTGTGAAGTAATTCGTTTCCGACCATTTGTGTTCTACCCTGATAAACCCGTTCAAGTGCAGGTAACTGTCAATCACATCGATACAAGGGACATGAACTACGTCCACGATGCTGCTGTGTCGTGGATTGAAGATGTGACCTACGAACAATTCACTGCGTGCGTGATGGCGGCTGGTTTCAACGAGCGCAGGTCGCGTGCTAATGTGTCCATAGACTGGATAGCTTATCAGGGAGCCCCAGAAGGTGGGGTCACTGGAGAGGTGCGCATGTCACAGTGGTGGACTGGAACAACATGCAAGACAGTGCGTTTTCCTTCAGTAAGCGATTTTTTTTCCACTTGTCTAAAATTTGCTTTTACTTTACTTATTATTACCTTGGTTTGTTAAAGTTGTTTTTTTTATTTAAAATATTATAGATTTAAACCAAAATAAGTTTTATTCACAACATGGCGTGCTTAGAAAATTTGATACATATAATGTTTTTCTGTGTGGGTTTAGTTTTCAAAGGAGCCTTCAGTTTTTGTGACTGTTGCCCATCACCATGCCGGACTGAAGAGAGACGCCGCCAGTATTTGGTTGGAGGATATCACGCGATCTTACTTTAAAATATGTTTAAGGGAACTGCAAAATTACGCGGGATCACATGAGGACATCTATGTCGTATGTAGTATACTTCATTTTTTGCCTTTTTACGTCCTTTTCTCAGTATTACATTTGTTGTACGTTGAGTTGTTTCAAATTATGTTATTTCCCAGCGGTGCAGGAAAGCAACATAATGTAGTGAATTTTCTCTTTCTTTTCTTTTTTTTTTCTGTTTTCGTAGAACTGGTTAGCTTTTTCGTCACTTGACAAGCCCATGTTCTCAGAACACAGCTCAGTTTATTTTGCAAACTCTCAGAAGCCTGCAGCCTGGAACAATAACGCATTCTGCAAGGTCAGTATAAATCATATCTTGCTTAGCTTTATTTTATGATACGTTTTCACCTTACGTTAATTTGACGGCTCTTTTCATCGATTTTGAAATTCATTATATGTTCTTTTATTAGGATATTTCCTTTACCAAATTGTACAAGCATGCCCCAAGTGTATTTGTATCAGCGAATCACACCTCCAGTGGGGGAGGTCAGGATCCAATGCACAACTCCATAACCGCTTGGGTTGAGGTGAGTCAGTGACTGCTAAAACTTGGAGGTGTGGAACGGTATCGTGAGCTTGTGATCCTTGTTGAGCTTTCTTCCATGACCAATAACGGTTATAATGTGTAGGAAGTGGTTCTGTCAGATTCAGTAATAAAAAGACTTGTGCTCAAAAAATAATTGAACTAACATGGCTCCACACTTGTTTTCTTGCATCTAAAGTTAGGTTTTCCTTAATTTACGTCATAGTTCATTAGTTTACGTCACATCTCCTTTGTTTCCAGGGGGCTGCAGTGAGAAGACTAAGACTAATGGAGTGCCAAAATGGCAGCAACTTTAAAGTTTTAACTCGCAGTAATATGTACTTTCAAATAATAATATTAATAATAATAATAGTAATGATAATAATAATAACAATAATAATAATAATGATAATAATAATGATGATGATGATGATAAATGTTAGGTTATGGGCAATTTAAGCAGTTTCAATGACGTAACGACTAAACGCATTACTTTAGAAGTAGATAAAACTGTATTTTAGGGTAGCAACAGAAGTCAGTAGCAGATTATTTTCTGACGAGACTAAGACATTATAATTTAGGATCGGTGAATTAAAAAATGTGCAAATATCATGTGTTTTCTATTTTTTTTTTTTTTTTAATTTTTAGTACATCAATACAACAGGGGCTCGAGTGTGTACAAAGGAATTGTACGACTCAAAGTACGACCCTCTTTCCGTATCATATACTGTCTTGTCAGGTAAAGGGCGACATCTTTACTAGACTAGAAACTATTTTACATAGGTACAGCTTACTTAATATTAACCAATGATATTAACCTGAAAGACGGTGCCTAAGTGGTCCCAAACTGGTTTAACCCAGCCGCCATTAAAGCATAGATTACATTGCAAGGGTGGATTTCTTTCAAGACGCCTCGGTGTGACAAAGTTTTCTTTCTTGCTGTAGTCATCGATTTTGAGAAACACCTTTTTTAACTTGATGCGCATTAATTAGTACACTGTATATACTGTTAGCATGATTTCATGCAGTTTTTAAGTGTCTCTAGCTCAGATTAAAGGTAGACACTCACTATCCGAGATAATTGGGTATCTTAATCCCACAAATGTTTCATCTATTTCCTAGGTATTTGCCAGCCAGGTTGGAGCTATTTTAGTGGGTACTGTTACTTTACAAGTCGCACTTGTGGCTCGTGGCTCACTGCTGTATCAAACTGTTCTACCATGAGTTCCAGTTTGGTAACAGTTCCCAACCAAAATGTAAACGTCTATATTCAACACCGTCACAACGGAGAGAGATCCTGGATTGGACTCAATGACCGAAGTGTGGAGGGCTCCTTTGTGTGGACAAACAAAGAAATAAGTAGTTTTAGGTTCTGGGCCCCACAGCAACCGAACGATTGGAGAAATGAAGACTGTGTTCACACTCTTGGAGCCAAGCATGGTTACACTTGGAATGATGTGCCTTGTCATAACTGCTATAACTACACTTGTTTTAAAGGTACGAGGCATAGCAAGATCATTAATAATTTATGTCTTATGAACCCCAGCTAGCAGATACTGCCCTAAGGCTATGATTTAACTGCATTAAAGAAAGACCTAGCAGAAACAAATAGAGACCTATTCAAACCAATCAGACTGTGGTTTTAGTATTGAAAACATTATCCACCATTAACCACTAGTTTACCACCATAATATAGAATGGTAGATTCCGTTGGAGACTCTCTTTTACCATTTGCACAAATCATTCCCATTTACCGAAAAAAAAAGAAAGTCCACAAAGCCAGAAATTGTTATAAAAGATAAGTTTGAATGAACACTTTGGTTTAAGGAAATAGAAAACGAAATTCCTTTTTGGACATTCCGTCCTGATAAACGTTAATGAGGTCCCAATTTTCTTTTCCACTGGAACGAAACGAAACCGAATTTTCCAGAAACACTTTAAATTATAAATGTTCAACGAACTTGAGCTCAGGCCAAGCTTTGTAAGATCCTTTTTGCGAGTCACGTTTTTCCCTCATGTTATTTTCTCTAAGACTTGACAGTTATACAAAGGAAAGGAATTCTTAACTTTTAAGACAGGAATAAGAGTAAACAGCGTTTAATCACTTCACTGTGTGTTTTTCCCTTTTAGACTTGGATGAATGCACCACTGGTTCCTATTCATGTGACATCAATTCCGTATGCCAGAATAACGCGGGTTCATACACATGCTCGTGTAATGCCGGGTACACAGGAGATGGAAAAACCTGCAATGGTATGTTAGATAAGAAGTAAACTGAGGCCACGTCCACACGAATCGATGCACTTTTGAAACTTCATATCTTTTTACCCAGATTAGTGCAAACGGGGTCTTAAACCATTCTGAGCGGCTTTAAAAAGAATATTCTTAAAAGTATTCAGTTCGGGTGGACGGGGCCTGGGAAGGCAAGAAAGTCAAAAAACTGGCTGAAGGGTGCAATTCCTGCGCGGTGTGAAACAAACCCTTAACACTGTCACCTGCTTTGTTTCGAAGAAAAAAATGAATACATTGACCTTATTTAGCGACCAGGTGCAAACTATCAGTTAGATAATTCAAAATACTAATGTTTTTCTGATTGCCTATCCTCCAGCTAATTTTCCAAAACCAGCAACCGTTAACCAAATTTGGAAGATATTTGCAGTTATTCTCAGAGATGAGACTTGTAAGGCATCCTCGGGGGCCCAAGGGTAGTCCGTCGCGCCTTTGTCTTGACTCGATTGAGATGCCGGCTACAGGAATGCGGAAGCGTCCGCATATTTTTTAGCGTATTCGTATGGACGAGGGCTTAAACCTATCTGGAACGCGGATTAAGAAAGATGTGGCTTCGGTGAGCGGATTCATGGGTTTCGTGTAGAGGAAAGGCCGATTCGTGTAAAAAACAATCATAATGCTCAAAAAACGTAGGCGGTTTCAAAAATTAATTCGGATTTGTGTGGACGTGGCTTGGTAATGCTGGAGAAAATGGCGAAGAAAAAAAAGGCCAAACTTCTGCCTTACAGCAAAGCAAAAACAGCAAACATACCACTCGACCGATGACAGCTGCTCTTGAAGATAGATATTTTCCGGCTGGACAAAAAAATGCCCTTAAATTCTGACGTTTTCAAGGAACAGGCAAATGTTATGCAGACGAAACTGTACATGAAGAGAAGCATGATTTAAAGCTTTGAAATATCTTCAATATGAATACAAAATTGTTTGATTCTGTTTTTGTATGATGTGAAGAATTATGCAGGGCTTGGGAGGGATGGGGTAAGAATACGGGAGATGAATGCAAAAACTGTTCACTTATTGATCAAAGTTACGCTGAACTACCATCAGGCAGATGCAAAATTTCTTATCTTTACGCCAAGCTTCACTACATTTTTCCCAGATATCGACGAGTGTTCTACTAACGCCCATAGCTGTGGCGTCAATGCGGTGTGTAACAATACTATTGGATCGTACACATGCGGGTGTAAAACAGGATACTCAGGAGATGGAAGAACATGCACTGGTAAGCCGTTTTGATCTTTTTCTAAAGGACTCCTGTAAACTGTTCACTCGCGTACAGACGAAAAAGGTTTTGGTAGGTCAAACAACAACGAACAATAACGGAAAAACATATATTTTGTTAAATATAGCTGACATTATATCATAATTAAGCATGAGAGGCCCAATTTTCTTCAAGCTATTTAGCTTCTATTGGGCTTCCTCGCCGCTCTATCTATTACAATAGTAAAGTCACTTAACATTACATTTAATTTTGAACCCTTATGTTTTTTTTTTTTTGGGAGTTTTTCCTACCCTATAAATTGTGCAATCCTAGTAATTATATATATATATATATATATATGTATATATATATATATATATATATATGAAATCTTCAATTCATTATATTACTATATTAATTCATTATATTACTATATTATAGCGGAGCTCCACCCGCGCGCGAAGCGCGCGCGTGGGCGGAGCCCCATAAGTAAGGAAATGTGGTAATCTACCCATTCGAGAAAATTTGGTAATCACGTGACCGTACGACCGTCCGTCCGCACCACAGGGAAACCAATGTCTACTCTCGCACTTTCTAGCTAGTTTGGGAGCCCAAGGAAAAACTAATTGCACATAAACGTTGTGATCAATTGACAGCTGTCAAAAGAGGGCACCCGCTGACCAGTATCACCTGACCGTACAGCGGGCTCAAGTGTTCACCCATCGAGGTCGAGTATTTTTTTGAAGTTATCCGCGGACAAATTACCAGTTTCAAATTATCGTAGGCTCAAGTTCATTTTTTCCAATGATTCATATGAAATATGTTGTGTTTATGTCACTATGACCCCGCACTGTTAAGATTTTGATTTCAACCTGACCTCGGACGCGAAAATTCAACCATTTTTTTTAAATACAGGCGGGGAAGAACTTTTCTTACCACGGTCACGCGTTGGTCACGCTCTACGTCCAATTTTTATACTCTGATTGGTCAAAAATTGACAGGTGAGTCCATGCGGAAAATTTATGCAGCATCATGAAAGTTGTTTACTTTGAGACCAGAAGCTGACAGAGTTTTGTGTCAACTTGTGATGTATTTAACTGTCTTCTCCACTGGATGTACAAAATGAAATACAGCTGCTATCAAGAGTCTCCTGTTATTCATGGCTGGTTTGTTTATTGGGTTTTTGGTTGAGAAATGCGTTGCTTGTCAAAATTCGGTAATCCGATTTCGGATTGCATCGTTTTCGTTTTCCACCTTGCTTAATGCGTAAGAGGGCTTAAAAGTCTCAAGCTACTGTGGCCTTCCATGATATCTTTCAGGAACTGAATCTCGAATGGTAAGCCTGAGTAATTATTGTATTTGATGTTTGTTTTTGTTATATCTAATTTCATGAAGTCGAGCACAGTTTATGCAGCAAGTTTATGCACGTTTGTAAGATTTGAGTCAATGATCTGACCTAGTATCAGGTTTGATATAAGCTTACAGAACTGTGAAAAGCCTTCAGATATATTTTCTCACCGCAAATAGAAAGAAAATGTTCCGAAGAATATTTAGCTATAAATTTGGCTGTAGAAAGAAAACTTTGAGCGATTTTCTTGCTTCGAGAAGTGGCATCTTTGAAAAAAACAAACACCGGGAGGCCGGCTGAAATTACAGTAAAACATAATTAACTTTTAAGTTTTAAGACTCAGGATTTTTAGAGACACTTTAATACTTGTCTTCGTGAATGAAAATTGTTGTCTCTGTAAATGTTTCACCGAATTATCTTTCTTTTGTTGATTGTTAGTACTCTCTTGCAATTTTAATCGCTTCCGTGGCGTTTGTTTTCATCGTTCATGAACATCGCTTGCAGGAGTACTTTAAAAAAATGTCGCGCGTATCAAACGCTTTATAAGATTACACATCGTTATAACTGAAACCATTAAATAACAAAAAATTATAATAATAAATTCGTTATTATGTTGAAACGTAACTCTTTTAAAGTTCATTCAAACACTCGATTACACTGACAGCTCGGACTAGAAACGAGAACCGGCCGGCCTAATGAGTGATTTTGGAAATTTTTTTGAACGGTTTCGCTAAAAGCCCACGATTGATCGTCCTGAATATTGACTGAGTGCAATTTGTGTTGAAAAATTGTGAAATACCGTATTCTGTCCGAGGTCTGTATGATAAATTGTACGTACTGTTTCACCTCAGATGTGATGTATAAAAAGTATAAAAGGTTGGTTTACACACCCCCAGATTTGTTGGCAAGAATTTGTAAAGTAAACCTGTCGAACGCAAAAAAATTCAGCCTGATTTGCTTTCCTAGAATTTTTTTTCGAGGCCTTATCTACAGCTGTGATCAACAGCCATTATGGCTCTTGAATGTGATCGAAGATGTTTGCTATTTTTTGGGTGTACATATAAGGCTATAAATTCGATGTAAGATGTTTCACTCTAAAATAACTTAGCCTTTCCCTCAAAAGTCACATGAATGTGCCCTCAAGTTAACTGATTTGTGGATCACAAGTTTATTGTTTGATTTAAATTATAAATTTATTAATGGGAGCTTCGCTTTTAGCCCTGGCTAAATCTATATATTATATATATATATATATATATATTTTTTTTTCATTATCTTTCTGTAATATTTATTTTATGCGGCAAATGTAAATAAATAAATAAATAAATAAATAAATAAATAGGAGTTACCTTAGTTTTTACCGGCTGCCTGGTATAGCCATTAGACAACCATTCAATAGTAGCCAGGCGGCCAGCTGATGCAATCATTAAATAAAAATAACCCATGAATTGAAGCCCATACGGGGTAATCTTTCGCGTACGGGGTTGCCATCGCTGTTGGATTGATTGGGGAGGGGAGGGGAAGGGGTTATGCAGATGGGACTGTTATGATTAGGAGTATTATCATAGATTAGGGAGTGCCTTCGACATGGGTAATAGGCGGATAGTAAAGGAGCTGAAGCATATTGTGAACTTTGAGACGTGGAGAGTTTTAGTTGATACTGAAACCCGGTTGGATAACATAATTTGCAGTTTGTGTTTTCTGTGATAAAGTATAGTGGAGACAGGATCAATGCATTATTCAAGGTACTTTTATCGCGACTCCTTCTTGTTGGATATGAGAAACTTTGGAGAGCTCTTCGCAAAGAATAATAAACATGAACACGATGCACTTGACGCGTCCACGAAAATTGGCAGTAGCCTTTCAAACGCTAGCCTAAGAAAACAGCCGACATTTCGAGACGCTACGACTGGTTTTCCCGGGAAATGATGTCTGAGAAACGACCTCAGAAACTCCGTCCTAATGACGCGTCACTACTTAGATCTGTTTGGCTGAAAATTTGCTTCAACCAATCAGAAGCACTACTCACATCTGGGTAGTGACGTGTCATCGGTATGGAAATTGTGCGCTCGCTTCTCAGACGTCATTTCGTGTGGAAAACAGTGGTGGCTTCGCTAAATTTCGGCTGTTTTCTCAGGCTATTCAAACTCCTCACAAAACAGGCAAAATGCGAAACCCAGAAAATGAAACGTAACACATCGTTTTAGCCTTCACGTCACCGATCAGGTTCTATTTTCGGTAATATGCGTGTGTGCTAAATGTCATCCTTCTACGAGGGGCAGATCCAGGAAAATTGTATGATTACTTATTTTCAAGCTGCCTGCCGAGGAACACGTTTTATTAGGGAAATTTAAGTGACATGAGCATGGCTGAGCAGATGACGCAATCACTAGACAAAACTTGATTAAAATATTAACATAATGGCCTGGCCTAATTAAGTCATCCCTCGAAATAAACCGCATGCTTATCAAGTGACTATTTCATTTTCATTTAGTCCTTTTGTCCTTTTAGTCATTTTGCATAGAGTAAAAGTATTTATCGCCTCAATTCAAGGGAATTTCTTGTCGCTTGCTTTGAAACTCTTCGTCTTCGCCAAAAAGGGTTCAGTTCTGATTGGTTCCCATAGAATTTCTTTGCCTTAATTACTTAAGGACGTTCACAGCTCGACAACGCAAAGAAAACGTTTTTGTGATGAAAAGTCCTGAAAATAGAGCGCTACGCAACGAAGGAAAAACGCGCGTAACGCACCCACCAGAATTGATTGGCTGCAACTGAAGGCTTGGAGTGCGCAATGGAAACGAGGCCCTGCAAAAAAATATATTTGGGGGCGCCATTTTAGTAACCATAGGAATGTTCGGAAGGTCAAAACGTCCTGGCTAGATCGTCTACAGGACACCCCTTAAACTGCTAACCACACACAAGATCGGGGAGTTGCATTCTAGTCAAGCGCAAAAATGCTACGGAAAAATAGATTTAGTTTAGAAAAACATGAAATGTTATTGTCGTCGAAAAACTGAAAATATGCATGATTCATGTGTTTTCCGCATTTCTTGACGCACTCTGAATTTCGCGTTTCTCTTTTTTCTTTCTGTTCTAGCAGGTTTTGAATAGCCTTTGCTCATCAGTTTACAACAATTCATCAGCCTCTATGAGGTCCTGAGATCGCATGTTCGATGATATATCGGGTTCATGCAGCGGTTTCTATTAGGCACATGTATGTGATGAAAACACTTGTCGCCTCAACTAATAGCTTACACGGGCCTAAAAACACAGATCAAACCGCACGGAAATTTGCCGGTGTAAACGGGCCTTTACAACGTACTTTATGAACGTTAGGAGTAAGGCCCCCACCTACTCCCCACTCACTGGACGTTCCTTTTCCATGAAATTAAAACTTGTCAAGACAGTACAAACTCAAAAAATGTGAGTGCAATGGTTATTGTCCAGTAAGTGCAACGATTGTTGAAACCTGTTTTTGATCAAGCTTATGTTATTTCAGTCCGTTTTCCTTGTCTCCTGCTACCTCTTCGCTAAGAAAATTATACTTATACTTATTGTTATTTTGTTTATTTCCAGATATTGACGAGTGTGCTAGCGGTATTGATGACTGTCACAGTTCACGTGCTTCATGTACAAACACAGTGGGATCCTTTAACTGTTCATGTAACAGTTCTTACATTGGAGATGGTAGAACTTGCTATTTACCATCAGGTAATTAGGAAGAGATAATGAGGATAATGTAATTAGAAGATTTTCATTTACCAAACCCGTACACTAGTAAGTGATGCACCATGCACTGATCTTGGCTGCTTGAACGGGGTTTTACGTTTAAAATTCATTGGCCGGTTTAAAAGGAAAGCTTTGGAGACCTTCGACCACTGTGTGGTCACGGGGAATACCCTTGTTTGTTAACGAAGTCCTACAGGAAACGGTCTTGAGAGGGCAAAGTATACGGCTCGACTTGTGGGAAAGTCTACTTTAATACAATTCAATTTATACTGTTACTTAAAGTGGAGTTTACTTTCTTAAGTTTGCCAATTAACTGCGATAGCAGTCATTATCTCCATGAAAAACCGAATAAGAATAAAGAGGCGAATTATAAGATTGAATTACCTATAATATTAGGAAATACACGTGAATAAGTTTCTGAGTCAGAAGTACACGAACAATTAAATAATCGTTGTCGGAGAAATTCTCCTTTTTTTTCTTTTTACTGTCTTGATTCATTTCCGTTTTAGTGATGGTAATCTTATGGAGTCTTTCTAGCGGTATTCTTGATCTCGGTTCTGTAAAAAACTCTTCATCATAGTGCCGCCAAACAAATCTTCCTGTGCTATATTTTGAGCAACAGGGTAGGATAATGAGGACCCTGCTACGCGTCTTTTTTGTCACTGGTCAAATAACGGATTCAACGATCGACTTTTTTGTTTTGTTCTACAGTATTTTGTTTTTCTGTGTTTGTTTTTACCCTTAGGTAAATTTTAGCTACTTGCAAAAAAATGGCTCAAATCAGTTGAATTGCCTACGTCATGAAGCCGAGCAAGACGGGAATAGCTGACCCTTAAGCTGATATCGGGCATCCTTGCTCAATGCGTTTAGAAACTACGTTTTCACTTAAGTGACCTTGTATAAATATACTATGGTGGTTATATACAGTGCTTGTAAGAAAAGACCTTTCAGTTAACAGTCTTTTGACAATAGAACTGGCACAGAAAAAATCTCAAATTAGCCAAGTTTTGTATGCAAAAGGCTTAAAATCAATTTTTAGTAGCCAGAACATTTTGTAAATGTCAATATTGAATGCCCTTTTAGGGAGACTGCCTCTTAATTTGGATTGTTCGAGAAGGTAAACAAGGACCTGGTTTAATCATCGGGAAAATATACATCCAGTTAGTGAACTTCATTACTGGTACCTTAAAAAATCAAAAAACAGAAGAAAACGGCAAGCATAGTGTTGAAATATTATGGGGAAAAAGGTATATCCCCACCCTGTCTTGAATTGGTTGAGTGGTTTTCCCAACAAATGTTTGTAAATTTAGAAATTTTCAAAGCACTGCGCATGCGTCATGCACCGTTAGGCGAAAACGCTGCTCGCGAGATCGCGAGCAGCTATCCGACTATCCGATCCTTTCACGGCAGTGTCACTGTCAAACATTCACCAGTGAAAAGGGAATGCGGTGACGTTTGATCGGATCTTTTAAAGCTCACTTCATTCTGGATTTGTGGATGATAATAGTGCTTCACAGGAACCGAACCGCATTTTGTCTTCTTCGCATGGTACAGATATTAGCATGAAAGACAATTATATTTTTATGTTAAAAGTTTTCATATTGTTTGATATGGCGGTTTTCCTTGTTTGGCTTGCGCGAGTTTTGTATGCGTGAGAGATCTTGCGTGGCTAGCTTAGCGCGCGCGTCGCGCATGCTTTAACTATGCAGAAAAAAATTGTAGAAAGCCACCTTAAGCACTTAAAGGGGCTCTGATTTTCTAGGCCATTTCCGAGTTACCCCAAGCCTCTGTTTCAAAGCAAGGCTTAGTGCAAAGTCAGTGATATAAAAATGATTTTTAATTCTTCTGATGCAAATGAAACTCATTGTCATAAGAAAGGTTTATACTAATTTGCACTTAGCCTCCTTTTTAAAAGTTAGGGTTTTAAGAACTTGGAAATAGCCAATTGATTGATGAGCTTATGAGGACATGGGCTGCATTGTAGGATTCCTGTAGAACCTCCTTTCATTATATGTGAGAGAAAACAGAACGATCTTAGTTATCTAAAAGTTTTGTTGGCGAACAATTGTCTATTTTCAAGACTTGTAACAAAATACAACAATGTGTTATTGCAATTCACGACAGCTCGGCTTATCACAAATTACGACAACGTGTCATTACAATTTACCATAACTTGGCTATCACAACTTTCGGCAATTGTTATTACAATTTACGACGACTGCTATTACAATTTACGACAGGTGTTACAACTCACGACATTATTACAACTCCAGCCAAAAAAGCCTGTGTAAACACGAATTCAAAGATATTTTTCAGGAGAATGACTGGTGTTTTACCGGTGAAAAAAAAAACAAAAAAAAAACAGTTTAAATCGCATTTAAAGAACAGATGCCCAACTAGGCCGATACGACAACTAGTCTGCAAAGTGGGAAGCAAACGTGTGTTTTATTACTTCGATTTTCGCTCTTATCTTAAGGCTAATTATCCAGATCGCTTCCATTTTCTCTTAAAAGTATTTTTGCCTGGGAAGTTCATCGCAAAAAAACAATAATAGACGCCCAAAACGGCCGCTAAAAAAACCAAGCCTGTGTTCCACAATCGATTTCTTTTTATCAAATTATATTTGATGACGGTAGTAATACATTCAAAACGGAGAGTGGCCATTATTACTCCATAAATTTGATGTTTGTCTCATTTCAAAGCCTGTTAAAACATAAGACAGTACCTTTGTTAGAGGGGTGTATATAATGCTGTTACCTCGAAAATGAATTACTATTGCTACAGGACCCAAATGAGTTGGCATGCCACAACAAACCTGATACAAATGGAGGGCTGAATTTGTCTGATATTAATGTTTCTTTTGAGAGCTTTTTTACTATATCCAAATCCAGATGAACTCTTTATGTAAGTTGTACATAGACCGGGGGTACTACCATATATGGGCTATATAGGTATGTGCCGCTGTGAAGGGTATGGTTTTCAAGCAGTTTACTCTAGGACAGGGTATATAAATCAGAGCGTTTAGGTCTAGAATAGGGTATCATTTTTCAGAAAACTGATCAGTTGGTTGAAGATTTTTTCTAGACTAGGGATTTTGGTATAAGGTTTTGTTTTGTCTAGACTGTGCTAGTGACCTCAGCAGTTTCTGGAAAACAGCTACTCTAGGATAGGGGGGATTTTGGGAGTTAACTCTAGTATAGGGTAGCAAAATTCAGCTGCACTAGCTCTGGTATAGGTTAAGGGTTCCAGGGTCCCAGCAACACATCCCCACCCAGAAATTCCTAAAGTACCCCCCGTACATAGAACCCCATAGGAAAGAATTATCAAGCAGACACTAATGCATTAAATAAGAATGTGATTCAATACAGAGTAGAAGCTCGTCTCAGTAAACATTCATGGGTGAATAATAGCTTGATAAATTAGTTTTAAGTTCGCTTGGGGGACAAGGTGTCTTACTCGCTTTATGGCCCCGATTCTTTATTATCTTCTCCATATATATGGCTACCCGAATCGAGATTATCATCGATGGTCACTCCAAGAGATTTAGCAGTAGCGACTTGGGTAACTCGAAAATCATTAATTGCAAGTGATGGGGAAACTGTTACAATACTTAGCCTCTGCCTAGATCCGATTAACATGAACTCGGTTTTAGTCATATTTAGAGTGAGTTTGTTTGTTCTTAGCCAATTGTGAACATTTTCTAAGTCTTCGTTTAAACTTGTTTGAATATTGTGAATCTTATTGCTCGCATACGTAAGATGGGTATCATCAGCGTACATCCGAGATTCGCAATTTGATAGGCAGTTGGGTAGATCTTTAATATATAATAGAAACAATAATGGACCTAAAATAGTACCCTCAGGGACACCACAACTGAAAAAGCAACCGCTAGAGAGACCATTGATGGAACATATTTGTGTGCGGTCCTCTAAATATGACTGAAACCGTTGATGCGCAATACCGTTATATATATTATATTATTATTGTTTATAGCGCGCAAATTAACATTCGAATATGATCAAATGCGCGTTACATCTAAGATACCTAAAAACTATAAACAAAAGCAATAAGAAAACTATATACATCATATAAAAGCTAAAAATACATCATAAAAAAAAAACTAAATTACACCGTATTAAAAATAAGATAATGAACAATTAAATTACCGTTAATACCGTAGAGGTTTAGTTTTGATGAAAGGTTCTCGTGGTCCACAGTTTCGAAAGCCTTTTTTTAAATTTAGGAATACGACAGCACTGATTTTGCCACGGTCAATATTATATGCCCAAGTATCCGTGGCCTCAAGAAGAGCCGTCACAGTTGAATGAATAGCACGAACGCCCGATTGATATTTACAGATAATGTCGTGTTCTTCTAAATAGGCATATAATTAATCATGGACAAAATCAGTATATAATAAAAAAAATACATCATATTGAAAATATTATTAATCGTTTACGAGAACCCGATTTTGAATTATCTCTTGAAGACTTGTTGGAAAAGATACATAACATATTCAAATAGGTAGAGTGTAAATTACCACTAGCTAATGGTAAAGGAAAAACAAATGATTTAGTATGATACCTATATTTTAAGAAAACTATTTCGAATGATCATGATGGGTTTAACTCATCAAAAGATAAAAATAACGGATTCTAAAAGACACTAGTAAATAGTATCACCAGTAGTAGAATAATCCTATAAAATTGATTGTTGAGGATATTTATAAAATTATACTGGAATAAGAGTAATTTTAAGACCTATTGGTGTTGTTTATTTCCAATAACCCTGTTTATATGTGTTATTCGTTGTTAAAAGATAGCATTGCAAACCAACTCCCCACATATAGCTATTCAATCTTTTGACTGGTGAGAGGTACACTGTAGATACATTTTTGTTATCCCAACAATGCGTTGAAATGTTCAAATCTTCAATCAAAACATTTACTCAATGTATAAACTGAACCATACATTTTAAGCAGTTTGATAATAATAATAATAATAATAATAATTTTATTCAATCGATAAAATACATATCAAAAGTCACAAACGTCATAGAAAATTAAAGTTTTTTTAAAAATCACAATTAAAGTAGAAACATATTAGTTGCTAAGTTATAATTAAAGCATAGCCTATTTACAAAGCAATTCTTAAAGCTCTCAATGTTAACTGAAGTTAGCTGAAATGTTTTTTTTCGAAGTCTTGGCCTGCGTAGCAAGCGTTTCCGTTTGAGTTCAGAGCAAAGAAAGACCGGTTAACCAAGCAAGCAACCACAGGCTGTTTTAAAATGTTGATCGAATGTTGACCTCTGGATCTCCAGTTTTACTAACTAACTATAATCTCTGGTTTTCTTATTCGAAAATCTCAATGACTTCTATGTAAAAATTATTCGGAACCTCAGGAATTAGTTACAGGGAATTTCTAAAGATCACATTGTACCTGTGGCTGACGACTCTGTAAGATGTTCTCACTTTTTTTTTTTTTCGTTCGAGATCTCAGGTTCTGTTACGGTTAAACAAATGATCAGATCACTCTCGAGTAAGTGCCCTTTAATATCTTCTAAAGAATCACCTCGACGTCATAAGTCCAGTTATAACAGCTACTGTCAACGAACTTTAACCTCTGGTGAATTCCCCTCTGCCTTTAAACAGTCTCTGATACGTCCAGCAGTCCTGAAGAAGGCAGTTCTTGACAAGACCTGTAGCCAATATACCTTCCCTAGCAAAAGTCACTGAGAAGGTTGCCGCAGCTCAAACACATTCATACTTGGAGAAAAATCTTTTGATGCATTCTATGCAATCCGCCTACCATAAACATCACTCCACCGAGACGGACCTGTTGTGAGTAACGAGCAATGTTTTAAGGACTATTGATCGTCGGCAAGATGTTGTTTTGATAATGCTTGATCTGTCAGCCGCATTTGACACCCTAGACCATATTATACTTGTGCCGGGTAGACTGAGTAGTTACTTTCGTTTTTACCACACTGTTCTAAAATGTTTTCCGTGATAACTTACCGGTCGGACACAATCTGTTATTCTCAGTAACACAATATCTAGCAGTCGGAGGTTAGAATTTGGAGTTCCGCAAGGGTTCATACTATGACCTCTCTTGTTCTCCCTTTATACAGCACCTATTCAAAATACAATCGCTACTCATAATCTGGACTGTATGTTCTATGCAGATGATTCTCAACTATACATTACAATTGATCTTCTTGATCAACGTCCTGCCCTGAACACCCTTCAGAAGTGTATTTGTGAAGTTATAGAATGGAACCCCAACAACAAGTTAGTGTGCAATTCTAGTGAAACAGAGGTCGTTCAGTTTAGTTCTCGTTTCGTCAAGAACCCAATCATGAGTTATTTTTCGATTGGTAGCGGCTAGGGTTTAACCGTCAGACCTAGTTTGTAATCTTGGTGTGAGCAAACAAAACAAACAAACAACAAAGTTTATTTCTTTAAAATGATTTAAATTACAATTTAGACCGAAACGCAGGTAGCATGGCTAGTCGAGGAAGGTCAGACTATAAATTCAAACGACTAAAGAAAAAAAAGAGAGTAAACTAAATAAGAAATAACCAACTCTGATTTTGACTCACAGCTAGAATGGTTAGTAAAAAGCTAAATATAATTTTGAGTTTATGCGAGGGAATCGTATAGCACGTCTTCTTAGACGTGTTTCAAGCTTATTATCGAAGGCCTAGATAGAGAGCTCAATCTTAGTCATCATACTAATGAAACATGAAAAAAGGCTATGGAGGTCATTCGATCTATTGGCAGATTGAGGAAGTATCTAAGCAAGGATCACCTTAAGATAATGGTCAATACTTTCGTCATGACACGCATGCTGATTATTCTACCCAAGCAAGACAAAAATAAGAACTCTCAGAAATGTGCGGCCGCCTGGTTTCGGGAAAAAGAAGATCTGTCGATATAACTCCTGTCATGGAAGTCTTGCACTTGCTCGCTATTGGAGCACGCATCGATTTAAAATTTAAAATTTTAATCGATTTAGCTCCTTACTATTTGTCTTAACTCCTTTACAGTAATTTTCAAGGAGTTCTAATAACTCCTCTAGTGGGGCTAGTTTAACTCCTTACAGTGGAGATAGTTTTTTGGGGAGTTATTTTAACTCCAAACAGGAGTTTAAAGAATTCTTTTTTAGGAGTAAAAGTGGCCCCAGATATTGAGGAGTTAAAATAACCCCAAAAAAGGAGTTATCCTGCATGTACCTAAAATTTTTACTCCACTTTCAGAGTTAAATTAATTCCAAAAAGAGTAACAACAACCCATGTAGCAGGAGTAAAAATAACCCCGTTTCGGAGTTATTTTAACTCCAGACTGGGAGTAAAAAGAACTCTTTTTCAGGAGTAAAAATGACGCCAAACTCGGAGTTAAATTAGGAGTTAAAGTAACCCCCAAAAAGGGGTTATCCTGTATCTAAAATTATTACTCCATTTTTGGAGATATAATAACTCCCTAAAAATTACGGTGTTGTCAAATATCAACCTGCTCGTCTATTCCGCCCATCTAATGATTGTTTTGACAAGTTCCTTCGATTCGGTTCATACCGTGACTTATGGACACCGCTCATTTTCACATTACGCACAGAAAACCTGGAACTGTTTAGACTTAATCATGTAAGTAAGTAAGTAAGTAAGTAACTTTATTTAATCAGGGTAGCCCGTTCAGCAACGAGGCTGGTATCCATAGGGGCCCTGAGAAATAAAAAAAAGTAAACTATTCAAAACATTTCTAAGGTATATACATGGTTAAAAATAAACAATAATACTGTGAAAAGTCTAGCTAGGTCAATATAAAAAGTGTGTGCTAAGAGATAAGAAATTAAAATTATAAGGTTAAATACTCGGTCAGCATCTTTTTAAAACTATTTACAGAGGTGGCACTTTTAACATAATTGGGTAAAGAATTGAAATGAACAGCCCCTGCACACTTAAAAGTTCTTTTGCCCATGTTACGTTTAGGCTTTGGTGGGTGCAGGTCGTTGCTTCTCCTAGTTGCATGATCGTGCAAATCCGCATTCCTTGTAAAATATAGTGTAAGATACTTGGGTACTAGATTATTTAAACAGTTAAAAACTAGAATGCATTTATGCATTTTTCTTCTGGAAGCTAGACTTAACCAGTTTAACCCACAGAAAGTGTCATTTGAGTTGTTCATCCGTAATATAATTCGAGCTGCACGGTTCTGTAGGCGGTGTAACTCTTTGCAACAAACAATAAAGTTCGTTACCTTTTTAAGCGCATTGAGAATTCTTTAAATGCGCCATAAAAAACTGTTATTATTATTATTATTATTATTATTATTATTGTTATTATTATTATCGATAACGTAATATATTGTAATATATTTATTTCAATTTTCCCATTGTATGTCAGAATGTCAGAATTACAGAAGTCTCAATGGCCATGACCGAAAGATTACGTACGGCAATTACTACAGTTATTGTGACAGTGGAATCGGCCCTGCATGGTTCCGTTTCGAAGGGTCTGCTGGTACAAGAATGTCAACTTCATGTACATCTATGAACAGGTGTAACACTCATATAACCGGCTGGATGAATGGTGGACATCCCACTGCAGCAGATGGTCAGGTCACCAGGACGGCGTGTTTTCACTATTATTATGGCTGCTGTTATTGGTCAAGAAGCATCAAAGTGAGAAATTGTGGTTCATATTATGTGTACTATTTAAATGGTGTACCCACTTGTAATGCCCGTTACTGTAGCACTTCCTGAACACAAGGTGGAAAGAAAGTGCTTCTTGACCAAAATAGGCTTTCTAGGAACTAGGATTAAACCCTCTTCAAAAAACTGAATTTTCCATATGTATAATTTACTAAAACTATATATCACGTCAGCAAGTAAATATAGTTTACTTGCAGCATTAGAAATACGAGGAAATATGTTCTACGAGGCTGTCGTTGAAAATAATTAGGTTATGGACTTACAACTAGGTTTATAGAATAGCATTTTAAACTGATTTTATAGGTGAAGTTTTCTGTATGACTTGTGTAATACGACTAACAATGCAAGGGACTAATTATAGACCAACTAGGATATGAAAAACGGAGTTAAGGCGTGTGTAGGGGAGAAAAACCTTTATACTTATATGTCATATTTTTATCGGTGTAAGGGTCCTTACGTAGTTCGTAGAGAATGAACGAAATACATTAGGATAACTATACTGAACTGAAGGTTGAAAGCAGGAAACTGGTAACGCTTACGATTCGTTTTTTAGACATATCACAGTACTACAATCAATTTAGATTACCTTGTTATATGTACTTCATTTGTTTCGTGACATCTACCCGGTAGTAGACCCGAGAAAACCATAATTAGATAAATAATCAGCCCCAGACAACTGGGCAGAAGGAACATATTGATTTGAGTTGTATGATTCACATGTGGATAAATTAAATGCAGTTTTTCAATTGGTTTGTAGTCTTGTGATTAAAGCGAGGAGAAGTTTATGTTAAATTTCAAAGAAAGTGTACAATGCCCCATTCTCCATCACTATCCCTGCCCCGCCCACTTACTTGTCCGAAGGGCTGGATGGTACAAAAAGGAGTTTCAGAAGCATGTGAATTCTCTGCCTTTGTTTGCATTAGCTATCTGAACAATGAACGAACAATTCAATTTAGTATCGAATTTTCAGATTGTCATTGCAAATACACAGTCCGGAAGGGTCTGTTTACAAGGAGGGAGGGCAAGACTGGCGCTAGGGTTACCTTAGCAAAAGGGTCACCTCCAGCCAATACGATATGAACAATCTATAGGTTTACGGTGTAACCCAGCTTATACGGACACCGAGAGGCAAACCATAGTGTCCCCATCAGGGGAGCGAAGCGCAAGAGAGCAGAGCCCCATGCCTGAGAAATGCCAGAAAAGCTGGCTACGACGTCAGCGTCCACCCGCACGTATGTAAGGACCCATCTGGGAGTAGGGGTAAAAAATTCAGTAGGGTGAGGAAGGGAGTCCTAGGCATGTACGTTGTGTTTCGTTTTGGCGAGTAGGGGTAAAAAATTCAGTAGGGTGAGGAAGGGAGTCCTAGGCATGTACGTTGTGTTTCGTTTTGGCGAAAACTTATCCATTTTAGGGGCAACGAACGGAGTTGCTCGAGTAAAAATCTGGATTGAAATTTCTTGTGTTCTAGTTAGAACAAATTTTCAGAAATAAGTGTCTAAAAGTTTGCCTTATGCTTGGTCTCGCTTTTGTGGACAACCAGGAACACGAACAACCTAGTCTCTCCTCCCCCCGCTTGGTCAAAATTTTGAAGGTGAATTCATGAATGAAAACTTATGCAACATCTAAAAATTTGTTTACCGAAAGACGTAACGACAACTGAAGCCTACTTTGCATTTCAGTTAACTTTTAAGATTGTCGTGTTCTTGTCCTGTCGCCACAAAATGGAATACAACTGCTGTCAAGTTTCTTTTTTCTGAAATGTTTGATGTTTTGTTGTAGTTTCTTGGTGTTGCGGAGACGAAAACTTAGTAAACAATTCCTACAACACAAAACAAAAGCGAACTAACATTAATTAGGTTCTGCAACACCAAGAAACAATGCACCCAAGATAACATATACTAGAGAGTTCAGTATACTCCATAGAAAAGTGTAAGAAAACGATTTTTAGTCGCGACCTGAGCAAGTAAGAGGAACTGAAACGTTGCGACAAGGACCCCATTAGCTGCCATAAACTGATCAGATGGACTGATGATCAGTGGTCAACTTAAAACCGTGAGCACCATCAAAGGGTTCTTGGTCCAATTTTTTTCGAGAGATAAAGAAGCTTCACTATAAGAAACATGAAAATGGGGGTTGTAAATCCTTTGCACAAGGAGAATAGTGCTGGTGTGCTACATACGTGAAAGGATTAACTAGCAGAAATCGCTTTGTCATTAGACCCTTCCCACTAAAATGATTAACTAGAAGAAGATTGAGATGCGAAAGTGCCTGCACAAGCTTTTGTCAGTTTCAATCAAGTGATCATTCAACTTTGCCTCTATACTTATCAGTTTTGGGGTTTCGTAACTGAACCGACGCAACGAAGTGAAATAATCTTGTTTCTTCTCTATTATTATTTATTCAAAATATTTCACCGTTTCTGATTGTCTCCAGTCCCGTCGCTAAATCCTTACAACCGGCACATGGTTACCATATTTGGAGGTCGATGTAGGCAGTACCCAATCGATGGCATGCTCATCCTCGATCTGCATAATTCTTCACATCATACTCAGCCTGATTCAATAATTGTTCAATATATGAAATATTTGTAACTCAATAAGGTTCTCAATAGAAGAGGAAAACTTTGAACTTGTTTCCGCCATGTTAAGGCGGGAGTTGAAAAATCATCAAATTGATCACGAGCGAACCATTACATCATTCACGATATATTCACTATAATTACTTTCAATCCGGAGAATTGATTTCTCTAATTCTGCCAATAAACTGCGAATGCAGTCAGCTTTAACAGTCGAGACCCAGCTATTGTCTAACGAAAAGTTCGGAAATAGATCCTCAGAGAATGTTCCCTTAAATTTACATTTGCTAGTTAGTATCTTTTTATGGTTGTTAATATCTTTTTCTTTTACTATCTTGTGTTTGGATTTTATTTTTATTCATTCACAGTAACCTTTGAAAGAAATTCATCATCCGCTTTCCTTTCCCTTACAGTGTATTTTATTTCGCTCTTCCTTCCCTTTACCCTTGTTTATTAATTCTGTTCCGTTTTGCTTTACGACCTTTTACCAAAAACGCCAAACGAAGAAAAAAATAATGCGACTTGAATTAGTAACGTATTCGTACTGTGCGCAAGTCACTTTTTTTTATTTATTTATTTTTTTATTTTACATTAGGAGCTTTACAATAGAGAGCCACCACAGGAACGAGAACGTCAGAAAACTCGTAAATTTAGATTAGCAACTTTGCAAGTTTATCATGCTTTTCATGGTAATGTGAAACCTCCTTCCAAACTTATCAGTATTCAGTAGGGATATCGTCTAATGGACTTTATCCACTAATGGACTCAGTCACTTGGGGCGGGGCTTTTAATTCGGTCTGAGGACAAATACCAGTTAAAATGACTGAAACATTTAATGTATTTATACTAATAAACATAAAATGTTATGTCCTACGGTCATCCTTATTTGCAACAAAATTAAAAATTATTTGCAAAAACTTAGTCACCAAAAACTTAGTTTTTT
>CALNXK010000052.1:2182500-2245000 GCA_942486035.1 Porites lobata | reverse complement strand
TACTTAAAGGCAGCCTAAACTCAAGGTTTTAGCTAAAAATAATCAATCTTAAATTTGCCCAAAACTTGATTTTTAAAGTCAAAGGTCTCGAACTTGAATTGTTAATTGGTCTTCAGAAACTACAGTTTAAACTAATCGGTTGGTTCCAGTGGGCTCAAGAATGGTACGGCCCTGATCATTTTGTCTGGTACTATTTTATGAGTTACTGCTCGCGAAAAGTTAAGTAGTTTTCAAAATCCTTTTGGAAAAATGAAATTAATCTATCCCTTTTAAGTCAATCCCTTTCCCTACACAATGAAGACAAGCAGTTTTTTCCGCTTTCAACTCACTTTATTTTATTTAATAGAGGTGGTTACAATTCTTTTTTAAAAAATTACTAAAACGAAATTCATTGGCCTTTGAAAATACAAAGTGCACATAATTTTAAGAAAACACTAAAATAGAAATCTAAATATATTTAACACTAATAACGACAACATAAAGAATTGTAATTGGTAAAACTACCGTCTCCAATACATTTCTTATGGTTCAGAACTGTTCATTTGTTCTGGTAGTACCGGACACCTTTACAAGACAAACCCCTCGGTAAGACTGACATCTAGAGTTAGTCCCTGCTTCTCTACTCTCTTTATTCGACAGACAGCTAGTTAGTAATGCCAGTCCCAAAGGTGTCCGACTTATAGAGAGTTGATTTTATAATTATAAAATAAAGTCCAGACAAAAATGCCTGTTTGTTATATTAAAAAGATATCTAAATCCATTTAAGGAAACACCAACAACAAAAAGCAAATGCCTCATAGGTTTGTTTGGTGGGCTATTAATGTTTGCCAAAGGAAACAAAACTTATGAAATAGCTGAACTGTGGATTGAGTGCAAAAGAGCTAAGTGTACATTTATCAATAATGCTACTAAAAAATTTGTAAACAGCAAAAATCTGACATATAATATTTACACAATATGTATTAAATAATTAATATTGAGAGCTTGAGAATTTGGAAAAGTTTAAGTGTAATCAATGACTACAGCTTGCACCTTGTTTTCTACAGTTAACCAAATATCAGTTGAACCTTGATTAATATCTCAAACAAACTTTTTGGTTATCCCATTCTTCTGATCTCAGATTTCTCAAATGAATATTGCAAACTCAAGCCTGATTTTCTTTCTTGAAGTCTCTTTCTCTTTAAAAATCAAAGTAAGTACTTATATGTGTTGTTCATCATATGAGCTACCTTATTAAGAAAGCCACAGCAGATGGCATTTTTGAAAGTCAACCCCTTAGATATCAATTTTTTTTATCATCCACACTCCTTTTTTCCCATTTACATATTTATTGCAGCCAGTCTTGCTGAGTCTGTATAAACAAGGTTCCACTCACTGACTAAAATGTTAAATAAATAGCCATATTTTACTAAGGACCAGGTTACTCAATGCTGGTTTATGCAAAATTTGAGTTGAGATAAGAAAGCCTATTATTGAGCAATGGCCTGTCTCACTGCCCATGATGGACCATCGGGTGCTGGCCTCTTTGATATATCACCCTCAAACTTGGGCTTTGCCAATGCTTTGGCATGAGGGGTGAGGCTTCCATAATGGGCTCTGTCAAGCTTGCTTTTTAAGTTTGTCAGGGCTGTTTGCTCCCAAGAGAGCTTCTTGGTTAAATAACCCTTTAGTTTCTGTGTTACTTCACCAGTGATGGGATCTTCCTCATCTTCACAGGCAGACTCCTCACTGCTCATGTACTCCACATAGAGCACCTCTGGGGCAAGCTGCTTCTGGCGCGAGGATAAGGATTCTTTTATAAGCTCAAAAGCCCCACATCGCCTGTCCAGCTTCTAATAAAAACATAAAGAAGGACAAAAATCAAACTAAATAATGGTGTTACAGTCCTTCAATAATAAATATAATCTATCAATTCAGCAGGGTTCTCATTAAGTGCCGGCAGCCGGCTAAAAAACCGGCTACTTGGAGGTTTGAGCCATCTACTTTTTGGGGAAATAGAGTAAAGTTAGAGAGTGAAAACCTGAAATTGCCTACAGCACTCAGTTACCAAGCCGCCTACCTTAACATCCTAGCTGTCTGCTTGAAAAATTAATGAGAACCGTGAATTAATGTTTGTAATAATGGAATTTGTTCAAGAAAGTAAAAATAAGATAACTAAGGATAAAAGTGGCCTCACCCATATACTGCAGTTAAGATCAGAAAAAAAAAAACAATGTATCACTGTCAATAAATATCATTATGACATTATAAACATATTATACATTGTTTTTCATGAGGACATGGAAAACTGTCCAACACATACAGGTGTCCCTATTAATGGGATACCACTGCATTTATAATTATCAAAAAAAGTTTTTATATTTGACCATGTTCAGATGTTTGAAAAAAAAACTTCCTTATACTTACACTTGTGAGACGTCTACTCATTTTGCACCTCTGCTTGTGCTCTTCATTTTTTCCCTTTTTTATTCTTTGACATTTCTCCTTTACCGTTCTGAAGTAACGAAGGAATTGAGCTGTTGACGTAAAGACCAATAATTAGCAAAAATAAATTTTAAAGTAGGCAACATTTTATAAAAAACCTGCTGAGATTTCTTCAAATCTAAATTTAGCAACTGCCCCTAGGGTTGAAAAGGAACTAGTACATGTAAGTGTACATAACTTTTACAGACAAGAACTTGATTCCTTAGCTAAAGGCAGTGCTATTTTCTCAACAAGGGAAGAGAAATTTCGTATCTCCAAGCGGCCATGTAATATTCTACCAAACCATTTCACTTTAAAAGTAATTTGGTGTGAAAAGCGCGATTTATTATGTAGCCATAGCAACGGTGATATTTTCACATGTGAAGATACCAAGTTTTCAAGTGAAAGCTCACCTGGTATTTCATTGGTGTTTATATAATAATAAGTGTTATTATTCATTCAAAATATTTCCCCGATTCTGATTGGCTAAAAGCACACCTATAATTCATCATAACCAGCTACTGATGACCAAATTTGAAAGAATTGTCGTTTTAATCAACTGATGACGTCAAAAGTGCTACTTCCTTGCAGGTTAATGTACCATTAACCGAGAAGACCAGGGGAAGAGGTTGAGTTGTTTTGGTAGTGAAAACAAAAAATTAAGGACATTTCACTTCTTTCAAGAGTAAAAACTTGGCAAAATAATAGCTAAAAACATGGCAGGAACACAACTCGAAGGGCGACATCTGCTATTTGCGGAGCTGAAAAATGCTAAACGTGCACTATTGAAGATGAACTTAACACTGATGGAGGTAAGCATGTTTTAGCTACATTTTTAAACTAGGAATTATTTTGAACGAATAATAAAACACTTTTTGAATTTGCCTTTCATATCATATGAAGAATTATGGAGATCTTGGAGGGAGTTATCGGCCGATAACACCCTCCTCGATCTCCACACTTAGTCATAAGATACTCAGGCTCATTCATGTAACAACAAACCTTCCATTTGCAGATCAGTCCATGGGAAATTTTCTCCTCCATGTTCTTTTTTTAGAACTTCTTTTACTTTAGACAAGATGTCCTGGTTCACCTCTGACTGGGGACTGTGACAAAAACAGTATGTTAATTTCAAAGTGAAGGCTCAGTAAAATATCCTCAGTTAAAACAAGACCTAATTCATGTCATAAGTCAATTTTAACTGAAGCCTATCTATGACATTTTACAGTGGACTATTTCCAATTTCAAGAACAACTTTTAAAGTTAATGCACATTCCCAGTCCATTCTAATAAGGCTTTACGGCTTGAACTGTTTGCTTCACCAACTTCTTTACATTTTTCAGTTCACTTGTCTTAAATTGATAGTTAATTATTGCAAAAGCATTGAGCATTTTGTGTAAATAACCTTTAAATCCTTTGAGCTATGATTCATACTCTGTCTTGGAAAACCAAAAAGCATCAAAAAACACTTTCCAGGCCACTACATTCAAAGTTGAAGAAAATTCAAGGGCTTTTCAAGGACTTTCACAGAATTTCAAGGAAAAAATGAAATTCAAGGACTTTTCAAGAGTGTGCGAACCCTTCAAATTGAAACAGAAGCATATAACCTATAACCCTGTTCATGGCTTCTGCTTTGAGATCGGCCACATCATCGATCATGATCGGTTGCTTCCAACAGCAACTTTCTCCATCGATCTCGTGTTATTCAATGGTGAAATAAATATATGTTCTCACTTCTTAAATACTAAAATTGGGCGCGAAGAGGAAGACAATGTAGGTTTGTAGGCTCCTGTGATGTTTTACAACATAGGCATGTCGGCGCCTTTGAAGACACGCTATCACACGGTCAGCTCTAAAGAATAAGCACAAACTCTGATCTCTACTCTCTGACGATGAAAAGCTTTTCTTCTAACATCAAAGCAATAAAATAAGTACGTAAACCTACCCTTAAATCCATAGGAACTTCTACTTTGGCTTCTGTACGTTTACGTTTTGAGCCGCGTTTGGTGTTATTTAGTCTCTCCTGTTTTGAGAGTTCAGTTCGCAACTTGACGTTTTCTTGCTGAAGCGTTGCGTTTTTTTCTTCCAGTTTCTTCTGGCTCGCTAAAAATGAATCCAATCTCCTGTTCATACTTTCCATAAGCACAAGCTGTCTTTCTTGAGAAGGACTGCATGTAGCCATGATTCGGTTGTAAAATACGATACTAAAAACCAGGGCAAAAGCTCGCAACGAACACAACAACTTTTCGAAGTGAACTGATAAAGACGCTGTCAAAACAGTGATCAAACATACCGCGTTTGTAGCTGTGGACATTTGATTGGCGTGCTATTGTTGACGTACATTTAACGTCACCAATATCTGATTTGACATGCGTGGTAGAATATTTTTCGCGCATTCGCGCGCGCGTTCGTTCAAGGAGACGATCAAGTGACTTCTAATAATATGCTCGATTTTTGTGCACCTTATTCCAAAATGGCAGAAAATTTTAAGCCAAAGGCCAATACAATTGTATGCATGGATGGAGAAGGATAATTTCTTGTAAGGGATTGGGGAAAAGAGTGTGTAGCAGACTTAACTAGGCTTAAAAGAGGCTTCAATGGACTTGGAATAAATTCTGGAAAAGATTTAATAATAATAATAAATAATAATAGTATTATTATTAAATTATCATTTCAATAATAATTATGATTTAATATTTTTTTACCTTTAAATCAATAATATACGACTTAATCTGGTATTAAATTTTTGGCATATCCAAGAAAACTTTAATTTGTCTTATATCTTTCAGTCCGTTTATAATTAATGATATATTTAAGAAGACTTAAATTTGTCTTAAATCTTTCAGTCCATTTAATGGTGTATTTAAGAAGACTTTAATTTGTCTTAAATCTTTCATTCCGTTTAATGACATATTTAAGAAGACTTAAATGTAATTAAATCCTTAAAGTGATTTAGGGATGTTTAAAGTGACTTAAATATATCTTAAATATAAAGCTAGTTTTAATATGCATTTAACTTAAACGTAAACATGACTTAAAATAAACTTTGCTTTTAAGTCATGTTTAATATCCTTAAATCTGACTTAAAACTATCTTCAAATTTAATACTTATTTAATGTTGCTTAAACTGGACCCAAATAAGTTATTTTGCCCAGTGAGAACGCCATGTAGTTGCTAAATAAACCGCGATGGACAGATGTGTTACTATATATATGAATCTGCTTACTTGTTTTAATATTGATGGGTATAGGGATGCACTCTGTAAAATCGGAAACCAAATGAATAGCGACTATAGGTACAGTCAGTCTCGTCTTGCACGCACATCGGCAGTACGAACAGCAGCTAAATTCCCTTTCTACTGCAGACTCTTGCTTGCTAAGAACAAGGACACTAGTCCTGCGGTCCCGATGGGGACTGCATTAGGTTGGGCAAGTATTGGATTAGGATTAGAGTTTTTTTGAGAAATAAACGTACATCTAGTGAAATAACTGTCACATGTGTTTGTTTTCATTTAGTATGACAATAGGCTATTGGCGAGTTGGCGTCATTTTACTCACGACCAAAATCGTACGATTACAAGTATTACATAAAGGAGCGCTCTACCGACTGAGCTAAATCCAGGCCAGACGGTGGAGTTTTACTGTGTGAATCAAGTGTACAAGTCACACTCGTACGAAGGACACGAAAAGCCAACTGTATACTTGCGCGTGCTGAAAGTGAGAAACCCAATGAATTGACTCTAGAAAGAAACTTGAGATTAATTACGAAACAAAGAAAAATTTTTTTACCCCTGCGAAAATTTTTAAGGGGCTGTCATGCTAAGAAGCGGGTCCTCGATAGGTTTTTCGGGATACGTGATTTCCCTCATTTGAAGCTCGGGATTCGGGACTTTAAAGCAAAATCAGAGAGAGATTTGCTATTGAAAGTATTCGAGGGAGGTGGGATGCCAAAAATAACCCTCGGGATTACGGGATTGCATGAAGCTTTGGGTCGAGATTACAGGAGTGAAAAACCCTATTGGGGACCCTCTGAGAATGAAAGCCTGCTTCCTCCGGGTCTCCATTACAGATCCCCCGTCGCTAGCCGTTTTGGAAAACTTCATCTTAACTGACATCTTTCTTACCCAATGCTTCCCAATACTCCTGCCATATAAAAACACCGAGCTAGTTCACACAGCTGTTATACACCTGAATTTTCCTCGATTTGCTGTGGTATACTAACACCCCTCTGGCCTTTTACAGCCTTACCTTATTGAGATCTCCTTGATTTCAAAGCCATCTTCATTGCTAATAACGCTGCCCAAATAAATAAAGTCATCAATGAATTCCAGTTTCGCCGGATATCTGGGGTGAGATCATCGCCTTGTTGTCCCATGTAAGGGAATCCAAGACAATCCTGGATTCTGAATTCCACGTCGTGGATCCCCGATTCCAATCGTTAGTGGCATTCCGGATATCCTTGAGCTACATTCCGGATTCCAAAGCCCAGGATCTGAATTCCACAAGCAAAATTTCCAGGATTCCAGATACCATTAGCAAAAATATTTTAGGGATTCCGGATTTGTGCGATGCATGTAATTAGCGCACTATGGCTGCTCTTTTATTGCTCGTCTTTTTATATCATTTTGTTATCAGTTCTTCTGTCATTCAAGCTGCTAATGACCACCATCAGGCAGCCAAGACTTTTCTTCACTTGTTGCAAGCAAACCAGAGACTTTTTACGACCCCAGGCCTTTGGTTTCAGAGATCTTATACGATCAGTGGAAGCCCACGTGGAAGGAATATTACACGGCTCAGTTACGCTGCGGTCAAGTTATCTAAACATGGAACTACCATCCTCCATGTGCCTGGAAAAGAAGTCTACTTCGACTTAACAATTCATATGGATGTTCAAGCCAATCCAGGACCATCTACATTACCAAATTCTGGCCGTCAGACGACGAATTTTATTCACATTCCCTCTACGGATAACTGTCCAAAACTCTATTATTCTCGCGACCAACTCATGAGTTTCAGATCAAGCTGTTTTTCTACCAAGCGCTTAAATCCACAGCTCATCCGTCAACTGAAATATTTAAACATCTTAAAGTACAGGGGGAAGTCTGGTGGTACGAGAGTAAGTAAGGAAGCTACCAAAATACCGATTATTAATAAGGAAAGATTTGTCTCACGACATAATCTTAACCGAAGAGCGAATTTGCATAATCTACGATCACTGCACCGTTGCTCGAACGTCAACATTTGTGATCACGACGAACGATCTTTTATTCCGGTCACAGAAAGGTCAGGATCTGGTCTCAAAGTCCTTCACTTAAACATCCGTTCACTTCGAAATATCTCCCATCGATCTCAGCTTAGAGAATTAAATAGTCGCGAGCAGTTTGATATCATAACAATCTCTGAATCTTGGCTGAACACCACCATCACATCCACTGAGATCCAACTTGACGGCTACAAACTATTTCGTTTGGATCGCCTGCATAAAGGAGGAGGTGGAGTATGTGCTTGCGTACGCAGTGACCTTAAGTCCAAGGTTCTTAAAGATTTTTCAAGTATTTCTGACCGCAATTTCCACCAGCTCTGGCTAAGTGTTCAGGTTAAAAAATCCAAGTCGATTGTGCTCTGTGTAGCATACATTGAAACCGGTCTACACCCAAGCCCTGTTATTGAATAAGCCAATAATTATTCTTGGTGACCTAAATTGCGACGGTCTCGATAGCTCTTGTCGTGAGTATGCAGCCATCAATAGTTTTATACGTGAGATGAACCTACAGCAGTTAATAAAAGAGCCTACCAGGAATACGGCCACTACCGAGTCATTATTAGACGTCATCTTAGCCTCGGACCCCTCGTCTGTTCGTAAGAGTGGTGTCATTAACAATCCAATCAGAGACCACCTTCCTGTTTACGTTGTTTTGAAACTGAAATCTCCTAAGATTTCTCCTCACTATGTAACAGTGCGCAGCTACAAGAACTATGATCCTGAAAATTTCACCTTCGACTTGGCGTCTCATTCTGACTCCTTACTTTCGGTGTTTGCTGCACCTGATGTAAACAGCAAGGTTGGCATTTTTAATAATGCTTTTCGCCAAGTACTTGATGCACATCCTCCGGTAAAGACAGTCAAGATTCGCAGCCGCCCATGCCCATTTGTCACCGAAGAGATCAAGGATCTTATGAAAATAAGAAACCGTCTCCATCGTCGTTTTCTCTTAACGCGCAATGAATTTGACTGGGCTTGTCGTCCCACCAAAGCGGCAACAAGTCACTCCATTCAACTGAGACCTTGAATATTTACACCACATATCTAATTTTAGGGGCGATGGACAAAAAGGAAATAAGCGCATTAGTCTTACTCGACCTCTCAAAGGCTTTTGTCAGTATTTGCCATCAGAAGTTACTCCAGAAGCTCTCCGCTGTTGGTGCCTCACCCGCCGTAGTTCAGTGGTTCCGCAGCTACCTTTCAGACCGGACCCAATCAGTGCGTATCGATTCTGTGCTATCATGCAGATCCATTACCAATCACACACGGAGTCCCCCAGGGAGCGATTCTTTCGCCACTCTTCTTCTGTATTTATCTAAACGATCTGCCTGGCGCTCCTCAATTCTGCCAGCTCGAGTCATACGTCGATGACTCTAAAGTTTTGCTATCTTTTCCCGTAGCCGATGTCATTGACGCTAAGTTCAAGCTCGAAGATGATTTGCGCAATGTTGCCACCTGGTGTTCCATAAATGATTTGTTAATAAACCCTGAGAAAACGAAGTTCATGTTGATCGGCACCAAGCAAATGATAAGTAAACATTCAGTTAATTTTACTGTTTCGTTTATTGGAAAGACTCTTATGGCTGTCGAATCAGCAAGAGATCTAGGAGTATACATAGATTTACACCTGACCTATGAGACTCATATCTCCCACTTAGTCTCTTCTTGCCTGACTAAACTGGTTCAGATCAACCGCGTGAAATATTGCTTTGATAGAAAGACTTTGGTTTTAATTATTACATCTCTTGTCTTTAGCAAAATGCTCTACTGTTCGACCGTGTGGTCTAATACCTCATCTAAGAACATCCAAAAGCTGCAACTTATTCAGAATTTCGCCTGCAAAATTATCTGCGGCGCTCGGAAATATGACCACGTGACGCCATTACTTGACGAACTCAACTGGCTTCCAGTTAGCAAGATGCTCAAATTCAGAGACGCTGTTATGGCTTATAAGTGTGCCAGCAATTTAGCTCCTGAATACCTATGTGCTAAGTTTAAAAAACGGTCTTCTGTACATAATCGCACAACCCGTCACAATGAGAAGTTCGAAATCCCATTATTCAGGTCAGCCAACGTCCAACGTACCTTCGCCTATAGAGCAGTATCCCTGTGGAACACGTTAGACGAAGACCTTAGAAACGCTGCAACTGTAAAGGCCTTTACGAAAGCCCTGAAACTTGTAATGAATGAATGATCGAATGACAGTTAGCATTTAACAATTATTAGCTTGTTAGATATAGCTTGCATTTATATTTGTAAATAGGTACTGAAAAACCTTTTTTTGGGAGTATTTATTAAAGTTTTAATTTTAATTTTTTTTAATTTGGATTCTCTTGCATAGCCCGAGCCTTGGGCTCTCGGCAAATCCGATTACGGCAAATCGGCAAATCCGATCCCGGGGGTTGCATACTCCTGGGAATTCTTGGTGGAGGTGTGCCGCCCGGTTCTCCAAATCCTGACTATATTTCAGACCAAAAAGTGTAATTTTCCATACCCGTTTTCAGACCTGGCCTTTAGGCAGAAATTATGTTATAATTACATAGATTAGAGCGGAAACAAAAAAATTATTCAAATCCACTCCGTAGTTCCCTCGAAAACCATACCCGATCCCAGACCAAAATGGGCAAAGCGTATACCCGTTTTCAGACCAAAACGGCGCAAAAACCCTACCCGATGGAGTTGCAGAAACCTATATAGCTTATATAAGGAAGTATCCCTCCCCCGGGTTACTGTCTTTTTCATCTTAAAGATGAGCACGATTACTCGAGAGTATAGCCAACTTATCGTCACTTTAAGATGAGTAAAGAAGGTCCAACTTTGTATAAAACTCCTATTTTGACTGGTTTCTCTCAGAGACAGAAGATTCAACCATTCAACACAGTCTTGCTCCTCTTGCGTATTGCGAGGAATGATTTTGGTAAATTTGGTTTGCAGGAAGACCCGGCAGACACTTACAGATTATCTTACATTTGCAGATAAAAAATGTTATACCTCTCACAGTGGGTGGAAATTCTAGTCATATCAAATGTGTTGTACAACCGAGCTGATTCTCTACTGCAACAACATTGACAATCTGAAATGTAAATCCACGAAGTGGACCAGGATGTCATATGCTGAATTCATTGCATTGTTTCCTTTTATTCTGGGAAGCGCAAGAATCAAGGCAGCCGACTCGTCAAGGCGAACAAAAGATTCTTGATAAAAGCTATCAATACAAATTTAATGGTTAGAAAAAAAAAGTTGCTTGTTAAAGGAAAGGAAACGGTAAAGAAAATCCATTATATGCTTTGTCAGACATTTCATACATGAGCCTTCGGCTCGGATGATCGCCGCAACCCCATCCCACGTATTGACATAAATAAATTGGTTGATTGATTTCTTGATTTCTTGATAACCTTTTGGGAAAGAAATTTTTAATAGTAAAGTGTATTTTTTTGATCGCCCTCGGACAGGGAATAATTAATCAGTTCTATGAGGCAGATCAGGTAAAATAAAGGGCATGTAATGAGTGACATTCAAGAGTAAGCCGATGACTACATCTGTTAACAACAGCGAAAAAAGATCGCCGCTTCGAGACAGGAATGTAGCCATGATTGCCAAGTGAAGCCCGACACTCAAAAAAGAATACTTCCGGGTGAACGTTCTGTTCCCTGGAGGGCAAATAAGTGTGAGGGGGGAGAAACGAACCAAACAAAAGGAGCCTAGGTGTGTTCATATTAGTTTTTAAGGTTGTTGCATTTTTAGGCCACTACAATGTGAATAGTTATGTCAATTCTCCAAAGACTGTTTCCCCCCTTTCTGCGACCTTAACTTTAGTCCAAAAATAGTTATATCCATTTTAGGAAAATTAGTGCTTTACTTCTCCCTTTACTGTCAACGCAACAGAAATAATGACTTTCAGCGAACACAATGGGAATATTATTTTCAAGAAAGAAGTATTTGCTTTAGTTAAAGCAAGATGTCGGGAGAGCATCACGTCCCGCCTGTCCTCTTCGCAATTTTTGCTGCAGCTATGCTTCTTGCTCAAGCAAGTCAAGGTACACCTACCTTAAAATATGTTTTGTTTACTTAATGCTCTAAACAACACATTTCATAAAGTGCTGATAGTATTTGGCGTTTTCCAACACTGAAATTGAATGTTTCGTTGTGAGGAAGAAAGAAAGATATCGGATGGGGCGCACAAGGAAGAAAATATTTCAAAGAATCTTACGCTCCCTGTTTTAACAGTTCAGAACTAAAGTGAGTATTCTATCTTTTAAAAACAGTTGTTTTTTCTTTTACAGCCGCCAGTTTTAAATCTGGGAAAATCAATAATATCACTGCCAGGAGCTCAGGGTTATTTGCTTGCGAGAAAATTACCTTCGAGGAACCATTCTCTCGCGGAAAGCAAGTGAAAGTGTTTCTTTCACCTGGTAACTCAACTAATGGGGTGGAATCAGAAGATCACAGTCAATTTCGCGCTTGCATCTACGAGTACAGCGATGGCTCGAATGCAGCTGCGGAATTAAACTGGATTGCCTTGGAATCTGCCCCCTCCGGAGCACAACTAGGAACCACTTCCTTGGACTCTTGGACGACAGGAACAAAGTGTAAGAAGGTCGATTTTCCTCAGGTTAGTTTAATTTTCAAAAGATAAGTAAGTTTACGTAAAAACTGGCCTTGATTAATTATAAAAAGAAAGGATCCTTGGTGGTCGGGGGGCCTTCAGATGGAGGATGTCACGTTCAATTACCGACCCATATAATAGTCACTTGAGTTAAAGTTCACTTATCCATATACCTAGGCAAATTTATGACTAAATCTATAAAACTGAATTTATACAGTGAATTTAATCTGACAATCAAAGACCCCTGTAAAATCCTTCGAGAGATCGAGAATAAACCAGTTCAGTTCCTCTCATGTTTCACTTCCCGCATGTGATAGTCTTTCACATGGTATGATTTGGCTCAGCCAATTGAATCTAAGCTGTCAATTCTGTGTCATCAAGCACTTAGAGCTGATTGCATGAGCTGGGCTGGCTCAGCTTGAGGTGACGTTTAACCCGGTGCCTTTTCGATCCCGGGATCCCAGTTAACCGGGCTAGCTTGATTGGTAAGTAACCACAAAGTTGAGTTTCGTTGAGTTTAATGTAATGAGCTTTGTGCGCATAACAAAAATACCCCCGCCCCCTCTCTCCTCTCTTTTTGACGGTTTCGTTATGTTAAGATATATTTACTCTTCAGTTAAAATATTTGCTTAGACTTTGTGTGCTCCGAAACTATTGAACAAAAACAATTTAAAAATGGCACTGTTCAGTACCGCTCTAAGACCATCGTTTTAGGTTAAGAAAACTTTTAGTACAGTGATGGACCATGTGACTTGAATGTGACGGAAGGTCTTTCCCCTTTGAAACGGAATTTAAGCTCAACAGGAAGTCGGTGTTTAACTGTCGATAAAACAGGGGAAACTAGACTCAATTGCGGGGAAGAACCGACACTTCTCTGTAGGACCAGGATCAAACCACTAACTGGTACAGCTGAGTAGATAAAACAGAACTAAACTTTAGTTCTGACAACAGCAGGTCAAACAGCATTAACTGAGGCGGGACACGGCGAATTAAACGAAATGTAGTCCCTCAACCCTGAAATCCACGATGTAATATAAAAACAGTAAAAAATAGTTTTCCTATATATGATTTCTACAACCACTGAAGGCAAAAGAATACAATAGAAATATAAACAGAAATCGCTTAGAGTTAAATGAAAACTTACAAAATCTATTTTTAACCTGAAATCGTTTCTTTCTGTTTCTATTTTAAAAAGTAAAAGTACTGCAAAACAAAGACCTAGCTAGGTCAGCAAAACAGCGATTATGTTCAATATATTATTGTATTGTAAGTGTTACAATATGTATAAAGTTGTAAGTTAAGCTATCGGCTCGGAAGAGGGGTAGAGTAATTACTAGTTCTCACCTTGAACATAAACCCGCGATCTATTTCAAAATTTGCAAGACATGTACAGCAAAACCTTTCATATTCAAAATTTATCTGTTGGCTCTACAGTATGTAACTAACAACTTAACGAACAATATTTTCGGAAATAAATATAGCTAAAATGCAATGATTAAAACGACTGTGGTGTACCTGTGTGAAAAGCGTTATTATGAATAGATGTCATCTGGTTGTAAATCAGACTACAGTTAAATAACCATTATTCACGGCAGCCGAAACTAATCATTCTTTTAAAAGTCAACATATATCGAAGTAAAATGTGAACAGTTGAAAAGGGAACAACCAATCAGTTTTGTTTGTTCAGGAAAACTGTTGGCTAATTTCCAAAATTATTAGCGGGCACAAAGAAGCTAAATCAACCAAACGTCAAAGCGAATATTTGAAGGCTACGTAAATATGAAATTGGAGGCAAAGAAAGAATTATTGGAAAATCTCACCTCACAGTCAGTTGCGCTGTTGCAATGAATTTCGATAAAGTTGGGATGAAGTCCTCTCATACAGGGAACCCTTTCCACCTTTCCATAACCTGGTGGATGATATCAAGCATTTGATAGACGATACGCCTTTTTGCATCAGTTGATCACGTGATCAACTTTCGGTAAACACGAAAACAGTTCGACGGTTCAACGGTTCAGTTCATTTTCGGCGGCCGTGGCGATCGCTACTTTTGATATATTTGGATGAAAATACAAAGGTTACCTAATTTTAAAATGCTCTTTCAGCTTCTGCTAACAAAGTTTTTCAAAACCAAACTGTTTTCGTGTGATCACGTGACCAACTAATGCAAAAGGCCTCTTACCACCTCACAAACGTAAACATTACCCCGATGAGTTGTACCCCAGTAAGATCTTGGGATATTGTTACACCTCTAGAGAAAATGACCTACTCTCCTTAGTAAAAGTACCTCAACCCTATTCCCATGATTTCAACACAATTATTCGTATCTAGTTCTTTGCTTTTATAGCAGGAGTTATGGGTTTGGAACATTAAGAACGGAAAACGTAAATTGCCGATAAAATAGTCTAAAAAAATGCACCATTTGTTTCTCGAATTATATTCAGTTAAAGAGCGTTTGTATATATGATATTAGACGAGAGAATTTTTTGCGCCTCTCTGTTTTTTTTTTGCTTTTGCTTTTTGATCGCGCGCGCAGTCATAGAGTGTACGCTAAGACATATTCAGCGAGAGCTATAGGTGAGGCCTTTGTTTAACATAATAATCATCCTTGATTGCTCTTGAGGACATTGAGCAACTAAACCTAATTTCCGTGATATAGTTTTAATTTTGCAATGATCCAGACGATTGGGTACAATGGGAAAATTCTGAATGTCAAACCCAATGCGGGAGCAGTACAAGGCCATTATTCCATTATTTTCAAAAGTCTGGCGAAAGTCTAGTGGGGTAAGTTTCTTTTGCTTTGTGTCCCCCAGAGCGTGAAAACAAAAGAAACCAACTCCACTAGACCGGGGTCCCCCACTCCATGTAAACAGGCCCTTAGTGTTATATCATAGACTCAATTTCTATCTCTTTCATCTCTAGCATTTTACGGGACACTGCAGCCTCCTCTGAGTTTTGCGAATTTATGCGATACGCATGTTGCTAGTAGATGTAATGATAAAGAGCCACAACAAAACAAAGTAAATACATGGAATTGTTTCAATTGGTATTCGAGGAAAATAATACAATACCCTAATTATGAAGAAAAATCTTGTCTGATTCAGGTGAAATTGTGAAACGTACTTACTTAGGAATTTAAAAAATATTATTTCTTTAAGTTTCCCATTCTTCGCCTTTCACTACTCCTTTATATTTATATTTAATTTCAGCGTTTTTTGACCCCTCCAATCGTACTTGCGACTCCGAGTCACCAGTTTCCTGAGAGACCTCAAGACGCCATGGCAGTCTGGGTGGAGGATTTGACAGAACACAGTTTCAAACTCTGTCTTAGGGAAGTGAAAATTTTTGATGGACTTCATAGGAGCATCAAAATTGTGAGTAAAATGTTGTATCCACCAGGGATTTCTGAGATTTCATGTTGCGCATTTGCCCCTCATTGCACAAAGCAGGAAAATAGAGATACACAAGGAAATAACATTCTGATTAAACCACTTCATAAAGGCGAATGCGATTCGAAGACGAATAATTGATTGTTTAGAAAGGGGGACAACAGAAGGCGTTTTACTTAGCTCGGCTGTTCAGCTAGAGCTCCGAAATATGGCGAAAACTAACGCTTCCTAAAAACAAAGCAAGAACAGCAAAATGCCACATGCGCGAAACATAATGACTACTATTGAAAGAATATCTCAGCCAGATATATACAATTCCTGAAGTTACCGAGCAACAGGGAAATGTTATTAAAACGCAAATTCAGGTCGATGGAAACAATATTTTGAATTAATAAATCAATTTTTACACTTGTTTGACTCGGTTTTCGAAGGATATATTTAACAATTATTCTACGAGTGCGCGTTTGACTGATATGAGATGGCAGATAGCCGACGAGGCGCGAAGTACTGAGTTGGCTATAATAATCTCATATCCAACAAGCGCGAGTGGAATAACTGTTTTATTAAAAACGCCCACAAAATTTCGAGAACTATTCCCGACTTTAATTGTAAAGAAAGCAAACGATTTTCAGCTCGTTTTTAGTTTTGAGCAGACGCGTACAGTTATAGTTTGGAGAGCATGGTATAATGGCTCATATACCATGATGGCTAAGCCAATCACAACTCTAGAATTGCATTATCCAATGATTCAGTTTTTAATGAAAAGAATTATACAGATCAAGGTGAGTCTACTGTTGTCCGCCGAGTCCTCGTTGATCTCCATAATTCCACATAACATCTACGCAGCCTCATCCAATAAATACTAAGTGGTTTTAAAATCGGTTCCTTCGTTGTAGCTATCATAAAGCAGTTAGCGAAATATTGCGCTCTTAGTTTACAGACTTAAAAAAAATGCCAAAACGCAGGTTTTAAGTGTCCGATAACCCCGAACGCCACACTACAGATGGAGAAGGAACGTCAGAAACACGAGGAAGAAATCAATGCACTGAGTCTCTTAATGCTATTCCTACTTTGTAACATTTTCAACAATCCATCCAGAAATAAATAAATAAATAAATAAATCATAAAAACAAATCGCTGTATCTTTAAATAAAAATGAGATAAGCCTTATCTAATATGATTTTTCCATTGTTTCAGAACTGGATGGCTTATACAAACCTCACTGTTGTGAACTTTACATTATCAGAGAGTCTTGTGCTAAGGAACAAAAACTCACCACCCCAAAATAACGAGGCCTTTTGCGAGGTGAAAAAATGTTAATAATTAAAATGGACTATCTTGACAATATTTTTATATTTTTCATAAACTTTAACATGTGCATCGGTTGGTGATATCAGTTCCTGCTCACCTGGATCGAAGTTGAAGTTTGTTTGGTCATTTGCATCACTTCTCACCAACGATACATTGTGGCTACGTTAAAGAAATCTATGAGTCTGAAAAAAAAAAAAATCTGAGGATAGGGTTTCAATTTAGCTTTGCCCTCTATGTCTATTTAATCACTGATTGTTTAAACTAGACGTAACTAGGGAGCAAAAATATCATGTCCGTTAATTATTTGTCATTGTATGACACATTGTGATCGTTTCATGTCATTTATTTAATTATTTATTCATTTATTTATTCATTTATTGAAGTAGTTATTCATTTATGTCAGCATGCACTTATTCTGGAAATCAAAGTAACTAAAAAGTGACAAATAACAATCCATATCGTTTATGCTACAGAATATCAACTTCACAATGCCGCTCTATGCTCCACCAGTGGTAATAGTGACCGCAAAGCGTGTCAGCAACAACTCGCAATCTTCTGGATGCGACGCAATCGCCGCATGGGTTGAGGTAAAAAAAAAAAAAATTAAACAGGTAAAATTGTATAACAGACTTATGCCATCGTCACCCTGCGAGCAGAGCCCAGTTTTGTCTTCTTGACTGAGGAGGGGAAAAGGAAGCTGATCTGCTTGAATCGCGTCACACATTTGAGGTCGCCGCAGCCAAAATTTAATTGTGGACTAGTCAATCCTGTTCCCCCTTGTAACACTGTTTTTGTTGTTGTTGTTGTTGTTGTTTTGTTTTTTTTTCGAGTGCGAGCATCCGTTTATTGATCAGGGGCACCCAACGACTGTTTTCTGTAAACGATCTGTTCGGAGAAGCCAATGTTGCTTACAATGTATTTTTCTTTTGCTTGAGGACGGCTGAAAATATCTAGATGAACATTCCATTCATGTACAATTTTCGAAGCTCATCCATCAAATCCCCTACGATTTTTTGAAGTTTAATTTTTCATATTTTAATACTTCCCAGGTTAAACTATTTTTCTTGGAAAGAAGAAACTTAAAATTTTCGGATTCTAAAACGTGATGGAGAGAGGAATCCGAAAAATTCTTACTTTCGTAAAACGTTAAATTGCACCTAAAATGTTCGCGAAAATGATGCAGAAACCCTTGTAATTTCGAATAGACTTACGTTCCCCTAGGATGACCGAACGGATAAAAATTTTTTAGCGCCGCTTAGAATGCATTTCGACAGATCTAAAAGTCCTCTAAATAGCCTAAAAAGTGTTTTCATCGTATTTTGGAGCAAACCATCGTTGGGTGCCCCTGATTGATAAACGGGTGGTCATGAACGCGGGCTTGCTGTAGTAGGAGCACAATTATTAGGCCTGGGTCCGAAACTCTAGCAACATGCTGCACATGCTCAACAAACGTCTTGTCATTTTGCGCAGAGTCTTTCTTGAGGAGTACGCCAAAATCAAGCAAACGAAAGAAAGGCTCTGCTCAGTGGCAGGGTGAGGCAGCGCAAACCTTCAGACGTGATCTGTTTGATGATATTAATAAACAAGAAAAAAAGATGTACGCTTAAGCTATGAGTGAGGAAAGTCAGTACTAGAAATGGAAATCGGCAGATTTTTCACTGCAGTTTTATATCAAAAAGAAGGTTTCGTGAGGACAAGTTCGCCTCACTGCGAGTTTTGCCTGCATATGTCTTCTGTCTCTGAAATTTCTGTTGTTAGTACACAAACACCACAGAAACACAGATTTGTGTCAGAAACTACGACCCAAAGAGCAAGGATACCATAAACGTGGATTACTTAGTTTTTGGAGGTAGGTATACGTAAGTTTCAGTAATACCCTTCGCGTAATTTAATTTGGTCTCGCTATTTAGATAAAAGAGAGCGCAAGTACATCATCACAACAACTGTTTAATAGGCCACTTGCACTAAGAGGTCACGTGACCAATGCTTCCTTTAAACAATGAGTTGGAATCTTGCTGATGCTAAAAATTGACAGAGCACATAAAAATTATCTTACCCCCGAAATTTGAGGGGAAACGCATTTAAGGGAGATATTTTATGGCACTTTGATTTTTCAACAAAGTAGTATGATTTGTATTTGTATGTTGGAGGGCATACTCTTGCCCTCCAACATGGCGGCCAAAACTACTTTTTGCTCAGATCTTGTTAAACGTTTGATAGTTACGCTCAGATGTGTTGTAAACGTTCCCACATCAACTTTTCAACATTCCCCTTGAAGTTTAAGAGCAAAATTTGTGTTCGGAAAGAGTTAATTCATAATTTCAAAAATCACATTTTGGTCACGTGACCAACTACGAACTTACTCATTTTAAGAAAATGGTGCAGGTTTGAAAAACCAAATCACTATTATTTTGTTCAAGACATGACCCACTAATCGTTTTCTGAAGAAAAAAATCATATAACTTTCACTTTCATAAAAACGATGTCACATGACCTCTTAGTGCAAATGGCCTATTGGTATTGTTGACGTGTCACTTATGACGTTAATGACCCCATAATTATAAGTTGATTCAGTGTATTTTTACCAACCTGCGTGGCAAGCAGGTTATGTTTTTTACTCTCCTTGGCTACTTTTTAGTTTTCTAACATCCAATTTCATTAATTTGATACTTTAAATCAAACTCAATGACGAGACACGTTCTGAGTGTAAAGAACTGTGAGACATCAGGCAGTCTCGAATTAACACTAATGAGGACCTCTAGATCTAGCCTCTTCGTTAGTGGGTTATTTTAAGAAGAAAAATGCTTTTCTAGTCTAGTACGCTATGTGCGTTCATAAAAGTGTTCACAATAAATAGTCTTTACATTAAAAATAAAAAACGAAATTGAAATGGCCTAGCCGACGCGGTTTTGTTGAATACTGGCTAAACACCGTTTAAATAATTGGCCCATAGATGTTAGCAAGAGCTATAATGATGTTAGCCTTTGCCGATTTAAGGTAACGGAAGTATATCTAGCCAATGTTTTGAAAACCAGCCTGACGAAATTTGCAGTCATTTAAGTGAAAAGGCATCAAAAGACAGATTTTTTGGGCTCAAAAAGATTTTACTCGAGGGAAAAGGAAGAGGAGAAAAAGAAAGAGCGAAGAAACGAAAAAAGGAGCAAAAGAGAAAAAAGTAATGGTAGTGCACACTCTTAGTTTTTATAATGGCTACTTTGGAGATAGTTCAAGTTTTGGCCGAAAAAAGCTGTTGGATAGAAAAGGTCCTTTGGCGCTAACGTTTTCAAAAATCCGGTTAGATATATATGCGTAGCACAAAAGCGGCAAAAATTCAAGGAGTGGCTGGCCCTCGACAGCTTCTCTCCACCTAATTCGCTTGAACTAGTCAAATAATAAATTAGGGGTAAATCAGTTACGGAAACCTTAATGTGTGCCACGGGACAGCAAATATTTCGATGATCTGATGATCAGTGTCGTAGTATATAAGTGATATCCGGTGTCTGTGTCAAATGGGATCATTTGTAGCCGTAATTATCGATTTTTTAGCTGAACCTTCTCCTTCTTCAGTTCGCAATTTTCAAATGCAAATGACGATACTGACAATACTTCTTTTAATTCCTGAATACAGATCCGGATCCTTGTATAGACGTATACTGTAATTATCACGGTCTGTGCAAGGCTTTTGGACCATACGATGCCCGCTGCGTGTGTATAGACAGTTGCCCATCCTTCCAAGTACCCATATGTTCTTCCAATGGAACGACGTTTGACAACGACTGTTTCTATAAGCAGGAAATGTGTATGTTACAATTGAACCACACTGTGCAACATCCAGGGAGCTGTGAAGGTATTATTTGAAGTGGATGTTTGTGAAGTATCCATTGTTTCTTGCCTCTGTGCCCTTTCCACTACCCTTCCCGCTCCAGCTAGAAAAAAAACTCACGACTACTAAGTTTAAGTTTAAAGAATTGCCTAAGTTAAAATTGCAACATTTTGGGTTTTAGAAGTCTGACTGTGACGATGTTTCTGACAATGACGTACTTGAGGATGTTAACCAGACAAATAATACCGTATTCACTATATGTATTATTATTTAAAATTCTAAAGATCAAAATTCCCAGCATTATGGCTGGAAGAATTTGAGCCTTTCAATATCCTCTATGGTCCTAAGAACAGCACTCATAATTCGAGGACGGCGCTCTGTCGAGTAACTAAGGAGGACGTGTTTAATTAATGAACCAGGTTAGCCCTATATACCTGCTTCGTCCCCAGTCGCACGCCATCACTTTTGGGGGATATTTGAGTTAATTATTAAGAAAAGCGGGGACGAAGGGAGTGCGCTCTAAGCTCGTTCCCATCATTCCCCTTTCGCGCTTCTCGCTCTCGCGTGTTCCCAATCCCCAGTTAGCCTTGGGAAAGCCTGCGGAGGAGGCAGCCTTTTTATACGGCTGTAATTACTCATTATAAGTCTAAACGTTGCTCTTTAATTGTCTTAATGTGATTGTGGGTGACAAATAGCTAACAAATTGACCGAAAGAGAGTGTGTTGGCACCCTTCAGAGTTCTTACCACTGTGACATTTTGCCGACATTCCGTGACCTAGTATAAGTATACTGAAAAAGAAAGGCAAATCATAGAAACGCCGATTTCTTGTATATCAAGCAGAATAGAAAAAAAAAAAAAACATAAACATGATCCTCATGACATACCCTTCGACTGTCTCAGATTTGGGTCAGCCAATTGGTTTTACGGAGCAGCAATACGTTAATTAAGACATTACACCCCTATTTTCCCGAACGATCGTCGAGATCGAAGACTTTGCGTTAATGGGGGTCATCTTGGATGAGTGTCAAATCTACTCAGGGGCTATTAGCCCCGACTCGCGCCCCCTGGGTACATATGAAACCAAGATGGACACCCGTACTGGTAAGCGCTCAATCTTGACGGTCGTACGAAAAAATAGGGGACTGTGAACAGACTGTTATGACTGCCTATATCTATATTTATAAAAAGATTTTGAACGTCGAATTAAAACAAGAATATCGCGCTCTCATGGTTCTATTTCAAATTTCATTGTCTATTTCCTCGCACACAGTGGTTGTCGACAACCTTGCAGGCGCAAAATCTCTCAGTTATTGTCAAAGTTAAATTAATTTGTTTTGTTTCTGTTTAACTTTCCAGGATTCCCATATCAGCGCTCGCGACTTCACATGCCTCACATACCATCCTTGGGGTATTCGCATTGTGAAGTAATTCATCTACGACCATTCGTGTTCTATCCCGACAAACCCGTCCAAGTGCAGGTAACTGTTAATCACGTTGATACCACGGACATGAACTATGTCCACGATGCTGCTGTGTCGTGGATTGAAGATGTGAGTGTCGAACAATTTACTGCTTGCGTGATGGCGGCGGGTTTTAACGAGCGCAAGTCACGTGCTAATGTGTCCATAGACTGGATAGCTTATCAGGGAGCCCCAGATGGCGGGGTCTCTGGAGAGGTGCGCATGTCACAGTGGTGGACTGGGACAACATGCAAGACAGTGAATTTTCCTTCGGTAAGTAATTTCTACACCTCAATGATTTACTTTTTCTATTACACTATACACAGTTGAGAAAGTATTACCTGTTTTCAAGCCCGGCGACGGGGGTAGTGGGATACCAATATACCCATTTTTTTTTCTCATGAAATACATGTATCAGTATATACCTTAAAATTCTAAAATCTTTGACTCCAAATATCTAAAATTGCCTTGAATCCTTGAAATAGAACACGGCCGTATACCTAAAAATTATCCAGGGCCTAGTTGTTCGAAGGCCGATTACCACTAACCCAGGGTTAAATTTTAACCCATGTGTCTTTTTCTCTTTATCAATAGCACTTTCTCGGATAATTTACTCTATTCTTTTTGGAGTGTTCTATCATCAAATTGTAAACGAAAAGAATTAAACTGAATTTTCTTTTTAAGCTCTCATATCTGAATTGAAATTTCGCATTAAGCCTGAGTTATCTTGACCCAGCTTTGAACAACTCGGCCCAGGTTACTGAAAGATAACACACCCATATAACGAGTATAACTTTTAGTGCACTGCACTCGGTCATGAGCTATTTGCTTTCCCTCATTTGCCAGCCCCTTGAGCTTGCAACTTCGATCACTGTGTCAACATAAATCCTAATACTTAAGATTCAGGAAAACGAGATACTCTATACCCGCATTTTGACACCAAAATACCGTATACCTAGACACCCAAAAAGCCAAGCCACCTGCAAAATAAATTAAAAAGATGCCTTTTCAAACTCGAGCTTCGCCCCATTTAAGGAATTAAATCCAAGACAGTCTTGGGTTCTGGACTCCATGCTGTGGATTCCGGATTCAAGGTATTGGATTTCGGATTCTTTGTCAGTCTCCGGATTCCAGAGCCTAGTATTCCTGCTTGTAATAATACTTTGATTTTAAAATTGACCACATGTTGCTTTTTTTTTTCAGTCTAACGTTTTCTCCCATGGTCGTTATAAGGTTCCAGAGCAACCGTCAGTTTTCATAACTGCTGCACATCATCGTGCTGGACTGAAGAGAGACGCCGCCAGCGTTTGGTTGGAAGACATTTCGCTATCGTCATTCAAGATATGTTTGAGAGAGCTACAAAATTACGCAGGCTCACATGAAGATATTTCCGTTGTATGTTTTTCTTCCATGCTCTCTTTCTTTTCTACGTCGTTTTCGACATATTCGCTTTTCCTGTTTAGGCGACAGAAAGATACGACTGCATATTACACTAGCATTTAAGGAATGTTTCTCTTTTTTACCTTTTTTCTCCGTTCGTCTCTTTGTTATAGAACTGGCTGGCTTTTTCATCAATTGAGACGCCCTTTTTCTCGGAGCACAACTCAATATATTTTGCCAACTCTCAGCCTCCTCAAGCCTGGAACAATAACGCATTCTGTAGGGTCAGCATATAATCTCTTGTTTGATATTAATACGTTGTACTTGTATTGTTTTCGTTAACTCCTCTTTGCATCGAAGTTTGAAATCTGTTGTTCTGGTTCATTAGGATATTTCCTTTGTTAAAGTGTACAAGAATGCTCCAAGTGTTTTTGTATCAGCGAATCACACTTCAAGTGTGGGAGGCGTGGATCCGATGCACAACTCCATAACAGCTTGGGTTGAGGTGAGTGTGGTATTGTAGACAAACGTAAATATATAGGCAAACATTACTTCCGTTAACATCACTAACATATGGTAATAAATTCTGTACCCTTTACATTAGCATTTGTAATAATTGTTTGATGATAACCTTAAGTTTACTTTCCTTTAGTACATCAACACAACAGGAGCTCGAGTGTGTTTAAAGGAATTGTACGAGTCAAAATATGACCCTCTCTCCGTATCATATACCGTCATGACAGGTAAGGGCGCATTTTAATTCTGCGGGTTTTACCTACTAAAAACTAAATCGAGGTTAAAAAGGAAAACTAAAATACACCGTAGGAAGAGCCTTTTCAAGCCATTTTAACAGGAGGTTAAATCCGCCATGTTGGTGTCCTACACCAGCCCGCTGGGAGTTAAATTCTTGTCTTATATAAACGCTTTCTCATCAAAATTTAAAAAAAATAGCTTTTTAAAGCACGTGATTTAAAACACTCTATTAAGATATTCCAGCCCCTTGCTTTATTAAGTATTACGAATTGTCATACGCTTAAAATGCTGTAGACCAGTGTCAACTTTGTAGTTAAAGGCAAAAAGAGAACAGAGGAGTAATAGGGTCTTTTTAAAATGCATTTTTTCTGAGTTGAAATTTGCCACAAATGTCACATATTTTCCTGCATTTTTGAAGCCGTCATAGTTAATCTCCGAGAACGTTGACTTGTATGTTGTGTTTGCTTGTTTCGAATGAAAGCCGTCAGATAACAGCAGCGACTTTTTTCATGACGTAAACAGGTTACGATAAAAAGTGATTCAGCTCAAGTCTCGGCATGATCACTGAACCAATTCCCGGCTACGTCACTCAACTGACTGATTAGTAAAAAGGGACTAGCCTGCGTAGCAAGCGTTTCCGCGCGAGTTAGTCGAGAGAGTTGGGACGAGAGCAATTTCCGCGCGAGTTAGTCGAAAAAGTTTGGACGACAGCAAATAACTCGATTGGAAACGCTTACTACGTAGGCTAATAAGGGACTGGCTATCAACTTAAGTACGTCCGTATTCTAATTTCATCTGTTGTCAGCTAATATAAGGCACGTCCTTTTCTAGCTTGCTCTTGACACGCACGTGCGTCATTTTCATAAACTCAATCCGATATAGGTCCTGTTTTTATTTTTTTATATAAACGCGTTTACCCCGACTGGAGTTATAAAGCACAAGTGGGATCTATGGTACTCTTTTGCCAAAAGACGTCCAAGGAAATATACAGAATTGCAATCTTAATTTTTGCTATCCCACTCTCATTTTATATTTTTTATCACATGCAGATATTTGCCAGACAGAATGGAGTTATTTTGATGGCTACTGTTACTTAACAAGTCGGGCATGCGCCACGTGGCTCACCGCTCAATCAAACTGCTCTACAATGAGTTCCAATTTAGTAACAGTTTACAGCCAAGAGGAGAATGTTTACATTCAACACCGTCACAACGGAGAAAGATCCTGGATCGGACTCAATGACCGAAGTGTGGAGGGTTCCTTTGCGTGGGCAAGCAAAGATACAAGTAACTTCGAACTCTGGGCACCGAATCAACCGAACGACTGGAAGAACGAAGACTGTGTTCACACTCTTGGTGCTCGTCATCGTTACGAATGGAATGATGTATCGTGTGATAACTGCTTCAACTACACTTGCTTTAAAGGTAGTTTTATAATATACTGTGATATCAAGTTTTAACTTTATCTTAGTTAGAGGCTACCCGCAAATAGTAGGGTTATTCTAGGCGGGCTGAACAAAACTCACTAGGTTATTTTATTCTTTTGAATTGATGAATGCTTCATCGTAATCGTCCTCAGTTTGCATGAGATAACATAAAGTTAACAAACATTTTTAAAAGGCTTTTTTGGATATTAGCGTATTTCATAACTTGCCTCCAATGATGGATGATGGAACCCTTCCCCAGAGTTTTGTATGTTAAAATATTTCGAAACTATTTTGCCTTTGATATCATCAACAAGATGAGGTATATTTTATGTGTGGAGGCGCTGCTGGAGGCCTGGACGTCACCAACAAAGATTGCCATCTTGGCTTGGATTTTACCAAGAATTAGAAATCAAGTTCAAGTTAAAATGGTAATTTTTTGAGCTTGACGTGTAAAATAACACCGGCCCCAGGAATCGAACCTGCGACATCCCGCTCTGCAGTCGAGCGCTCTACCGACTGAGCTAATCCTAGCTCGACCCACTACCCACGACTCACGACATTTAGCTACACTCCCTAAAAACGCTTGCGTGGGAGACTATTCCATTTGCCGTGCCTGAGAAAACATGGGCTCGATCTGATTTGAGGGGGCCCGGGGATACAATTTTTCCACACTTTTTCGTCTGTTCAGCTGATTTAGATATACATTGCAGCGGGTCGTTCTCTCACCACGTCAAATTTTTATAGTTTTATGTTTATGTACAAGACTTAAAACCGTGTGGCCGTGTAAATGGTAAGCACTCCCTAGGACGCCCAAATGCGAGTGATTAATAAATTCATTTTTTCTCAGTGCAAGTCTGAACGAATTTTGACAACATACGTGCCGCGCATGTGTACTAGTTACAATCTGCAGAGTAGGAAGTAAGTGGCCTCCTCTGCTCGCCCGCAATAATGCAACCCCCGTTCTTAATTATTTGTAGTCACCTCAGTTGCATAAAGCGGGAACAAATTCCAAAATTCAAAGTGACGCTACCTTTGTAAAGATATGTGATTATAACACGGAGTACTTTGCTCTTTTCAGACTTGGACGAATGTGCTACTAATGCCTATACTTGCGGTGTCAATGCTGAATGCCGGAATACCGTGGGTTCATACATATGTGTATGCAAAGTCGGATACACTGGAGATGCTTACACGACCTGCACAGGTATTAGGCAATTAAATTAATAGAAAACAAACAAGCAAACAGAGGAAGATAAAAAATCGAAGGAAATATTTACAAGGCAACTACTCACCAAGATTATTTTCGTATACACACAGAGTGATTTTAACGGAATGTACAAAAAAAAAACATTTAAAATGACTCCCTTAATCAAAAATTCGAACAAGTAGGCGTACCCAGTAGATGTGCTACAATTACATCTTTACAGTATTTTCAAGGATGTCATAGATTCTCAATAATTGTGTAAGCTATAGCATCAACGGTTGAAAAGGGATCGTCAAAAGTTTAAATGACTACCTCGATCTGAGAAGAAATTGAGAGCTTCATTTGCTTCTGTCAAAATTAACTCACAAATAAAAAAAGGGTTTTTTTTTTGTCGCTTCTTGAAAGTGCTTATAATGGCGGCTCCGATCGTCGTGAGACTTGTTTAAATGTTGTGTTCTTTGCCTTGCTTATTCTTGGTAGCACGAACAGCTTTTCGAAAATACTTACTTTGATTTTTTTCCTTCATAAGTTAACTTCGATTTCAAGGCGAATTTCTTCTTGTGAGGAAATACCGAGTTTACAAAACGGCCTCGTTCTCCTTTTAATAGCTCCGTGGTTGTAAAAATTTCTTTGAGGGTAAAAGTCGCAGCTACAGCTAATCACTTTGCAATAAATCACGCTGTTTAAAACACTTGAAGTCTTTTCTATTCCGTCTTCAAAACCATCGACGCTAGGATTTTCTCAATGTGTATAAGAAGTTCTTACTCTAAAACTTTGCGTCAAAACACTAAGAGCGGGGTCAGTTATTTCAACAAAGTCTACGAAATTGGGCCACGGTTTTGCAAGTCTTTGCACCTCCAAATATCTTCCTTAGTGGGTAATTTTAAGAAAATAAGTGCTTTTCGTTCTCCAGTGTATACCTTGCGCTTTCACGAAACTTACACTATAGTAAGTGTTGATTTAAAAGCGTTGGGGAAATTGAAAATGGCTTATAGAACGCGGTTTTGTTAAACACTGCCGGGCTAAACTCCGCTTAAATAACTGGCCCTAAGGGTTAACCAAACCGCGTTCTAAGCATTTTTAGTTTTGCCAAACGCTCATATCAAAAGAACGTTTATCAAACCAATCAGATTGGGATTGGTTTGAAATCGCCAAGATCAATGAGTGTATATATACTAAAATAAATTTTTCACGTCTTGTTGCCCTTTAGAGGCTACTCAGGCTGGGCATTCGTGCCCGAGATGGAACAAATTATTATTCCCATGACTGAGCTCCAATGCCTCCTGTTAAATTCATAAATTAGATAAACTAAGTTATGACTATAAATGGCAGTATTTGTCTTTTCGTAGATATCAACGAGTGCACCAGGAGAACTCACAACTGTCATCCTTCACTTGGTAGATGTGTTAATACAGTTGGATCCTTTAGCTGTTTTTGCATCAATCAATTTACGGGCGATGGAAGAATTTGCAGTCGTCTAGTAGACGGTAAGTACACAGGCAAACATCTGAAAGAGGGGTCTTTCTTCGGTGCCTTGCTTCAGTCTGCAACATATCTCAGTATGACCAGCTTGCTCTACTCCATGTAACTAACACTTCGTAACTAACAATTCGTCGGGTGCGCTCCCGATAACCTGTGATCAGGCCTTTTTTTTTAGGGGAAAGGAAAAAAAACTCCTGATACATTTACTTCACGAGTCGTCTACCACCCCCTAATTAAAGTATCTGTCAACATTAGTGTCATCGTGTCAAATTTTACCAGAAATTCAAGCGGTTTGCAATTGAAATGTATATTGATACAATAGTCGTTAGCGAAAACATCACAGATTTTAAAGGCCAAGTTGGCACGTACTGCTGTTATTGCGAATCTTGCCTTATCGTTGCCGTGTGGTACTTTTGTTCAAACCCTCAAGTCAAACAAATTTTAAATAATTCATTGAAATAATTAATTCATGCACGAAGTATTATTATTCAATTCAGAATATTTAATCCGTGTACAAGGACCAAAGGCCGTCGAAATGCAATACAAAATAATGAAACAGCTTTAAAGCTTATTGACGGCTTTCGGATGACAAGCGAAGTTACATGCCTGGAAACGTACAGTATAAAAATATATATATTTAAAAAAAACATGCACTGTATAGTAGTGAAACGTGAATAAACTTAATTTACGTCGATTTCTACCGGACTTTGTTAGCGCTCGTAACCGAAACTAAGCTGAGATCAGGCTCTGCTTTTCCAGCTTTCCTGGGTAAATAGATTCCAGGCGGGTAAGCAAACCGAAAAGTCTCCCATTTTATTTCATTTTATCCATGGCATGCATATTAGTCGGTACAACACGGGCATTCCGAAAATGTGATAAAAGAGCGCCGCTGACCAAGAATAGGCTGTGGGCTCCTTTTGTCGCCCGCAATTATGTCGCGGCTACTTGGTGTCCACACTTATAAAGAGCTATATATAAAGAGTTCAACTTTGGTAGCCATATCTGTCAGGAAGTGTGCGACAAAGAGGAGACCCTGACATGTACGGATGTACCTTTCCAAACGTTTCGTATTGCTTGTTGATCTAAATTGAAAACCAGGTGAAATACTGAGAACGCCAGCGTTAGGAGCAGTTTACAAAACAAGTGCTGCTCTCGTTATCATCTTCATCTTAATCACTATCATCATCATCACCATCATCATCATCATTATAATTACTATCAACATTTATTAATTAAGTTTTCGACATTATTTTTTGTCAGAATGCCAGGCTGAACCCGGTCCGCCTTACAAAGATAGGGACAAGCGTAAAGGATATATGAGTCTTACCAACGCTGACAGGACGGTGAATTTCGGCATCAGTGTCAAGAAGACTGACAAGGGAGAGAAGGGATGGTTCCGTTTTGAGGGGAGCGCAGGCACAAAAATGAAAGACTCATGTCCGAGATATAGTTATAGATATAGTCAACCACGTTCGAATACGTGCAACACTAACGCACCTGGCTGGATGAGGGGTAGTGAGCCCAACGTCAATGACGGTCAGGTCACCAGGACGGCGTGTTTTACCTGGAATTCTAACTGCTGTTACTGGTCAACAAGCATCAAAGTGAGAAATTGTGGTTCATATTTAGTGTACCATCTCACCAGCACACCCGATGATGGTACTCACTCCCTTCGCTACTGTGGTAATGGCTGACTAAGCAGCAAACAAAAACTTAACGCTTCCTTTCATTGGTTTCAAATCATAGTTATAACAATAATAACAATAACATTAACATTGATAATAGCGGTTGTTTTGAAGCATAAATTCAGTAGTTCTACATCGTGAAATAAAACATCTTAGACCTAGAACATACAAAAAAATTAGGTATAGTCACACAATCAATTAATACAGTTTACTTGCAACTCGATCCGAAGAACAATAGCAACAACAAACAATAGTGATGCAAAATAAAAAAGTCAGACCTAAGTAGAAAACGTATGCTCAGTTGCTTGTGGGTGACTTTATTCTACGTTTCGATGTATCAAACATCATTATCAAGAATGGAAAAACGTTGTATGTCAAATTTATAAAACGTTTAAGTACTTGAATATCATTAAATGGTTCCCTCCCCTCCACAGAGGTCTCTTTGAAACCAAGAGAGGCTGGGGAGGTGGTGGGAGGGGAGAGGAAAACGAGCGTCGGACAATGAGAAGGGAGACGAGAAGAAGACAGGCTCCCGCCTTTTCCCCTCTCCATGGCCCTCTGTGCGCAACAATGGTGACTGGGTGGCATGAGTTGGTTCCCATACAAATCCTTCTAATTTTCGGCGGTCGTTGCAATCGCTATTTCTGAGATATACGGCTGAAAATTTACCTAATTTTAATACGCTCTTTCAGTTCTGCCAGTAAAATTATTCAAGCTCGAACTTTTTTCGTGGTCAAAGAAAGTTGATCGCGTGACCAACTATTGCAAAAAGGCCTCTTAGTCTGCAAGGTTACTCTCGCACGTGATAGTTAGTTTCTGGACCCTATGCTATTTCATTTGCTTCCCAATCGAAGATTTTAAGCCGGAGGAGTCTCGATTTGTAAAACCGACAAAATCCATATCCCATAGACTACATTCAGAAATGAAATACCACGCACTCAAATGATCTTCGGTCAACGTTTTGGCTCCATAGGACCTATAGTCCAGAGGATGTTGCAGACTTTCTTACTACTGAAAAAAGGTTGCAGAGAGACGCCAATTTTTGTTTCCTTGTATTCTCCGCATTATTTTGGTCAACGAAAGGAAGGGAAAACATGACCTTACAAAGAGTGTTGCTCTTGTCAGTCTGTTGTGTAACTTCGCACTTCACAGCCCGCTACGTCGTCTGGCGTCAATCAACTGGGAAGGATAACGAAAGCCTGACATTCGTCAGTGACATATTTTATTCTTGGTTATAATGTTGGATACATCAAAAGGTCGAATGACGTAACCACAAATTTTTCTCAGTTTTTAATCATGACTTATGTCATCATGACTCAAGAATCTTTACTAAAAACAACGTTGCCGTAGACCTTGCCTGTAAATCATTTGATACGATGATTTCTCCCGATTCTGATCGATAACAGTGAAATTTGGGGTGTGTATGCCAAACCAGACTTTAATCCTGATTTATTAGATACCGCTATAGAAAAATGCTCTGTAGGCTTAATGAAGCAGGAATATATATCATATTGGAAAAACACCCTTCAACATTCTCAAAAACTAGAAATTTATAGATCTTTGAAAACTGATCATACCACTTCTAATTATCTACTAGACTTATGAGAGGAACAACTGAGAGACGAGCATTAGAAAAATTACGAATAAGAAATCAGAAACTAATGATAGAATTAGGCAGATAAAAGGCATTGCCCTCTTTGTGGATCAAATCTAATAGAAGACGAAGTTCACTTTCTTTTTCGTTTTTCAACATACTCTGTGATTAGGTGAACAACTTTTAGAATAGGGTCAATACTCTGATTCCAAATATTATCCAGTTACCAGTAAAAGTTTTGATCGATGAACTGATAAACTCATCTTATTACTTTATCAATATACAATTTCTGAAATTTATTTCAGCTTACTTTGATCTTCGTGACAAGTTATAACCTATTGAAAGTAACTAGAGGTGTTTCAATATAGTTTTTCAGAGGCCATACCGATATGTTTCAATCGCTTTAAAATAGATTTTATCCTTGTCTGATCGCTATAAAATTTTCACCAATGATTGACTATAGATTGAAATTTGCCAAACTGTAGGCTTTAGTAAAATCGATATTACTATGGCAGCAATAAACAAAAAACTTTGAAATTGATAAACGTCTAATTTTGCGCGCGATCTAGCCTGACCAGCTACTGAAAATCCAGCACTAAGGAACTTAAAGTTTGGTGTTTCGCAAATAACCTCCATAAGAAGTAAAAAATTTCGGTATGGCCTCTAAAAAACTGAATCGAAACACCTTAATTGCAGTATGATAAAAATTTAAGAACTAAAAAATAGCTTTTGCAATACTGTATGTACTTATATGATCATGCAAATAAAGCTCAACTTTTTGTTCTTGTGTATGTGATGAGAAATTTGTTTTAAAAGTTAGGACAATGCAGTAACAGGTGATTCGAGGTTTCAAAGTGAGATTTACTCATAATAATAATAATAATAATAATAATAGTATTAGTTTTCTCACTTAGGTCGCTCTCAGTTCTTGGATTGTAACATATAAGGCATATGGAAAGCATCATCATCATTATTATTAAAGACAATCGAACGTTAACCTCAAAAAGAACATTTAAAAAGACTGAGCATCTTGCTATACTAGAAGCTCTTGTATACATATTTGTGCACTACTATGATCATCCTATGGCTGCTGTAAGAAATGTAGCCTGTGACCAGGCCCCGCATTTGGGGAAAAGGCGAAAATGTCCGAGGCTGTAAAAGCTGATGTAAATTCTCCCCAGAAATCCAGTTACTGGTACCCTCAGTAAGCCCCAAAACGTTCCAAGTTGTGAGAGTTAAATTCAAGCTTGGAAGGGCATGAAGAGAAGTGGGAGCGGATAAAAATATAAATAAAAGAATACCAGCTTTCCCTCGATGCAGTTTTAAAAACCACTTCAACTTATGCCGATCAGGATTGTTACTAAAGCGTATCAGTTACACTATCTACTGCATACTGGAAATCTATTTCTCTTTTCGGTTGATATTGACTACCATTATGACTCTCATTAGCTTGTGTATAAATTTTGTATGTTTTTGTTTCCCACTAAGTGCCACGTGGTGTACTTAACGGAAATCCCAGCGTTCTTTCTGGTTCTTTGTCGTTTCATAAGTTATGCTTACATATGCACATCACTGAGGGGTAATTTGAAAGAAACAGCTATCGGGAGTAATGTCACTGGACCATCAAACAACAAACCATACAAGCTAAGGGGCTCTATTATGGTATTCGCTAACATCAATAGAGCGGCGCCTTGCCAGATGCAGTATATGATGAAACTGGTACGCTCTTGGCCACTTTAGCTATGATCCTGATCACCTTACATACAGAAATAATAATAATAATAATAATAATAATAATAATAATAATAATAATGTTTCAAGCTGCCTTTAAATATAGCTGGTAATCACTGTAAAGCTTGTAATCTCAACAGCTTTCGCTTAAAGATTAGAGTGAGGATATTCTACATTTCAGTTAATTTACCACTGTACTTCGAGTTTAAAGGTTACTTTTTTCCTTTTTGTTTTCAAGTATAGTAAATGATCCCTTTAGTGCTTACTTGCAGGCGCTTTCAAGTGTTTCTCTTTCGATACTTTTCAAAAACAAGGTTGCCTGGTCCTGTTGATTACTGGATGGCTTACTGAACATAGAGACACTAAAATAGCGAGAGGTAAACAAAAGAATACAATAGAATTAGTGCATAATAGTGCGTAGCATTCTACTACCTATTTCACAGTTCAAGTAAAATCACGCTAACAATGGAAGTACTGGCTGCCACTTTATCTAAATAAAAGTATACTGTACTTTAAAGTCCTCCAGCAAGTACTCTGGAGGAAAGAAGAACGGCTATTCTGGCTAGTTGAAGTAAACTCGTGCATGAACAAGTTAGCCTACGAGCAAGCCCCCTATTTGGAGAGGAGTGGGGAAAGAAAAAGAGTGCTACTTCTCCCTTTCCCAGCTTCGTCGCTCCCGGATCACTCGCGCGTTGTAGACTAGTGAAAAGGGGCTCCCCATTCCCTCAAGCCACTCCATTTAAGGTCAGTTTAGCCAAGAAATCCCCTCTTGGTTCAGCGTATCAGGTACACCTTCTGATTCGTCTATGTAAGGGGAGTCCGGATTTCGAAATCCTGGAAATTCTGGATTGCAGAATTCAGTATCTATATAGGCCATTTTTTCGCTGGAGTACGGAATCCTGGGTTTTTAAATCCGGAATAAAGCTTAACCCTATTCAGACTGGGGGCTTTTCGACCCTCCCCCCCTCCGGCAAAATCGTGATAACTCCTACACCGAAAGACCTATGACGTTCAAATTTTCTGACTTTTCCTAAAATTTATCTAGGAACATTTTGGTATAATTACCATGTCCATGTGATTAATCATGTTGCCATGGCAACCAGTTTCTGACACATAGGTTTTGGAAAATTTAAAAAATGTTGATTTTTTTGTTTTAAGAGCGCGTTTTTACACTTATAGTGCTTTTTGTTGTTAAAATGGTCTTTGCTTGGGACTAGTTTTTGAATTACATCAAAATGTTTCAACATCGAATATTTGGGGGGAGGGGTGGGGTAAAATTTACCACTTTTTTGCTTTGACAAATATGCTGCTCTATTTTCCAAAAAACACTTCCAAAGTCATTTGTTTGGGTAATAAACATTAGTTTGATACTTCTTTTATACATTCTGAGATTTTTCCTCTTTGAAAGTTGCTTTAAATTATAATTTTAACAAAAAAACGGAAATCCAACATGGCGGATCCAAGATGGCGGACAACCATTTCAAATTTTAAATTTTATTCCTTCCTATTGCTTTTTCTCGCTGTACAAGTGTTTCCTTGTTACTAGTTCACAAGAAAGGATAACAAAGAGATGACTTTAGCAATATTATTGATATTTTACGTATCTAAGTGGAAAAATAATAAGAAACATTGAAAAATATGACGTCACTGTGACGTCATCATTGGGCGTGGCGAGTCAAAACTGGGCGTGGGGCTTCTTTGTACGGAGATGATCATTGTGTGTAAATCTCATGACCCTAGCATTATTGGTTCCAGAGATACAGAGGGGGGGTCCGAGGAGCCCCCCAGTCACAGATTGACCAAAAAAAGTCCAGTCTGAATAGGGTTAAGGAATATCCGGAATCCGACTAACGATTGGAATCCAGTTCCTGGAATCCGGAATCCATGGCTTGGAATCCCAAATCTAAGACTGACTTGGATTCCCTTATATGGGGCGAACTGATATATGCCGACGGACGGCCCTGTTGGTAAGCTCTTGCTACTAGGGAATGCCACTATATAAACCCCTCTTTAGGCTGTACATTTTGTTTACCAAGAGCGAGTCATATGAGAAGGTATCAAGGAAGGTTTCCTCAATCTCTTAATAAACTATGCGTACATATGCACGTGAATGAAGCCAAATTTGAACTAAACAGATATCCAGGGTAGTAGATGTATCAAGTAACCTGTCAGTGAAGAAAGCAATAACGCCCATGACTTGTTTTATTTTTTCTCCTTTTATACCCGGTATCACCTTTTCTCTTAGATCCGTCGAGTTCTCAGACGGAATGAGCGCGTAGGCACTAAAAACACTTTTCCAGTGATTTTGAAGAAAATAAAAGACTGCTCGCAGTCTACAGTAGCACGAGAAAAAAGCGCGAAATCAAAGGGTGGGTAAAAGAAATACCGTTTGCCGGGTTAAATATGCCACTCCGAGGTAGAAGACAAAGATTGCCGAGCTGTATCTCTTAATTACACAAACAAACCACAAAATCCTTCTTCTACGCATGCTATGCAAGCTGTCCTTTCTCATCTTTATTAAAGTATGATTTTTACCCTCACATTTACGATGATTATGATTCTGTCTCGTGGCCGGAGATGATGTAAATGTTACTGAGAAAAGTAATCAAAATTTATTTAACAGGCCTTTCTCCCACGAGTCTGAGGAGTTTTTAATTATTATCCACACGTCGAGCTTTTACTTACGCGCAGGTGCTTCTAAACGATCGACAAATTTTATAATATATTGTGTCTATTTTTAGATGAAATGGAGCATTTGAGTGCGGCGTAGACCAAACTTATGTCATTTTTTAGTGTATAGCACTCCAGAGGATACCATTCTGACTGTTCTGCAACATTTAGTTGCTGTATTACGTCAATTAATGTACTGAATCCACGTATTGCCGGGTACCTTGCTTTTGATTCCTATATGACAAGTGTGATATCTTCTATAGTAACATTAAATAAAATCTTAACTGTAAGCGAATAAACTAACATGTATTTCGCTTTGATGTCACACTGAACTAATGGAGTTGACAAATTTAATGTCAAAATTCATGCAGTCGTTCTATCACCAACCTGTTTTAGTATACCATGCCTTCCTGTTGTTAAAACAATCTTATTTTCCCTGGTTCGTCTTGGCTGGTCAACATCAGGAACTTTTCCTCGAATTAATCTTAGGGGAAAAAAAACCTAGTAGGTATGTAGCCGCTAGGGTGTTAACCTTAAATTGTATATGTGATAATTTAAACAAGTTAACCCTCTTAGGTACAAGGGGGGTATGGATGCCCTCCCCCCCCCCCCTCCCATAAGGTTTTTCTGAGTTTTTTCCTAGAGGATAAAACATCAGTACCTGAAGTTTTCAGCAGCTGTTCATTCATCCCTCCCGCACATTTTGTGTCAGGTGCTATGGTTACGAGATATGACGTCACAAGTAGCAGTTGGTCAAGCCAATTTTGGGTGAAAATACATGTTTTTTCAACTTCTTTTAACAACAATAGCAAATCTTGTGGCTAAAATCATCCAAAGAGTGCTTATTTATGTGTTATTTTTTCATATAAAGCACAAAAATTACCATTTCTTTTATTATTATTATTATTATTACTATTATTATTATTATTATTATTATTATTGTTATTTTATTTTAACTATTTCGAGGCTGTGGAAAAAATAAAAATCTAAGCATACAAAGCTAAAGCTATCGAAATAAGTTTTACTTCAAATGTTCGAAAAGAAAACGTTTGTCTAGATCATCAAAGTGCTTGATCTTAAAAAAAGCTTGTTAAAAGTGCAAGCTTGGCTTAAAAAAAGGCCACGCTGATCAGGATATTAACTTAGGCCAGAAACCAAAAACGAAAACAAACTTACATTAACTACCGCCGTGTACATAGTGGTAGAGCCACTTTTGTCGCAATAATCTAGTTGAAAAAAGAAAAAAAAAGGAACTGAGGAAATTCTTGTTCAAAACAATAGCCTTGTAGCTGCAAAAAGGTGCAAAGAAAACTTACAGAACCACAGCCAGCAAGACAACACCCCTCGGAAAGAATTTTTAATTTACAAAAATTCCTCTTGTCTAAATTGGAGCCGCGTGCAAAGACGTTTAATATTTGTTCTACTGCACTAGCAGACACATCAATAAATAAATTATTGGCGTCTAAAGTTACTCAGAACTAGACTAAGAATGATGTCTAATTTTCTTTTTCACACCATCAACTTAGTGCTTCTTTTCTCGTTTCGATCTTGCCGGAGAACTATAGCTACTCATAAGATCCGCCCCATTTGAAACTTTGCGCTGGCGAGAAATGTCAACTATTTTTCCTTAAGTATTATATTATTCACGCTAGATCGGAAGTGAGGTGACATGTTTAATGTACATGTAGGTAGGTAGGTAGACAGGTTTATATGATGCCTCTGCTTGTGCCTTTTCGAAAATCGACGAGCACGCCAATCCCCCGCGGTTATCTCATACGCGCGTTCGACGATCTTTAAAGTCTGTGAACAGTCTAGTTTCGCTATAGCGATATTGTTTCCTTACTTTGACTTCATACTGTGACCGCAGAGCTTTAATAAGCGCCATCTCCTCGCATTAACTCCTTTATGCTGCGCTAAAGTTTACAGAGATGAACGTTTTAAGGCCAGTATATCAGGCATAACATAACATAGCAGAAACTGAGAGAGGAGCAGGTAGGGACCACGCATTCTCTCTTGCAAAACCCGAGGGTTCAGGGGCAAGTAAACAACTCGTTGTGCGTATGTTATCAAATGTACTGGCCTGGTGTGCTTCAGTGAAGAGATTTTTGGTGTCACACTCAGCGTTCATAAATGATTAGTAAACTTACATTACGTATAATAATCGGTAAAAAGGAACATTGCATAAGAAAATGTGGAGACAAAAAATCTAGACTGAAGCAAAGGTTATGAACGTGCGAAACCTCAGTGAACACAGTGCGAGTAGGTTTTATGTCTTTACGGCGATGACCTTCTCCTTTCTGAAGTTCAGATTTATATTATTGAAAAGAATCGTGAACAAACAAAAAAATACAGTGGGATTATATTGGGAAGTATACTTCCGAAAAACGAAATGAATTATTAAAATATTGGTAAAAGAAACACTGAACCCAGCGTATTGAGAAAGATTGAATCAAATTACACAAACGTTGTTACGCAGTTTTTTGTTTTTTGTTTTCGCCATTTTTCTCCCAGCAAAGAACAAAGCATTGACTTTTATTCAAACCAAGGTTTATATTTACAGTATCAGAAAGAAAATGACCAAGAGTGTACTGTAAGGAACCCTGCGTTGAAATCACTGGGTAGATGAAATGAGGAGGGAATGGGAGGTAGCTGATAAGCGTGCTAAAGTGACCTTTTTGGTGACGGAACGGCCACGCTAAGCAAGAGAAGATGTCGCGACTAGTGCTTGCTAATCAGGCCGTCAGCACTGTGAATTGAGGACAGCCTTGTTAGGGTGATGGGTACCACTTTCGACAGCGACAGAATTTGACCGATGCAAATGGCATTTCATCCAACTTGAAACTAGTTTTGTCAGTTTTAGAGGAACAAGTTCTGTAAGGAAGTTGTTCATCTAAATTCTTCTAAGTTGCTTCCTTGTTGGCTTAAGTCATAATTACTTGTTGTGATAGCATTACAAATACCAAACATCCCTTTTACGGTTCAAAAGGTTCGAGGAGCTTATTAATTCGAAAAAACAAAAATGATTGATTGCTAATCTCCTCTTTCGACGCTAATACACAAAGGCACTACTAAAAGGATATAGCTGAGACGTGATGGAAAACAAACTGACAAGTATGTCCCATAGCTCTGTAGTGGTTATAATGCATTTATTAAACAATAACTTTGTATCACTTTGGCATGGCAGTGACTTAATTTTCCCCATTGTTTTTGATGGAGCAAGTCAGATTTTCTGTGCACATTTTGAGAGAAGCCAATAAACTGTCAATGAGCTTCGCAATGTCAGACACTAATTAAGAAGCTGCAACTCTTGACACTTGAAGGATAAAGCAAAATAGTATATCACGGGAACTGTAGTAAAGAAGTTCGCCAGAGGTTGGGAATAAGAAGGAATGGATAAAGCTCGTGACCGACTGCAGTGAACCAAAAGTTTGCATTCTGCATTTGTCTGTATTAATTATCTCTCAGCAGACTGTCCAACCATCCCAATTTCGTCAGGATTGCCCCGATTTTGCTTGAAAATCTCAAATCTTGACCAATATATGATCGGGATAGGAAAAATCTCGATTTTGACATCTTTACCAGAACACCAGATACTGAGTGCAATTAGCTGAAACTGATATTCCAAAAACTATAGAAGCTGCCAGAAATATAACAAAAAATCGAGTACTCGTACGCGAAGCCACGCAAAGGCACAAAGCCACAAAGGGGTTTGTAGAAAAGGTCAGCCATCTGGATGGTCCTTTCTAAATCCTTGGTCATCGCGGGGTAGTACTTGGTGTAAGACTGCCCAAAATGTCCCGGGCCACCGCCCACCACTGTTAGTGCTGTAGTAACTGTACCCTAGTAGACGTAATAATACCTGTAGTAGCTGTAGCACTGTAGCAGCTGTAGTACCTGTAGTAGCTGTAGTAGCTGTAGTAGGTGTAGTACCTGTAGTACCTGTAGTAGCTGTAGTACCTGTAGTACCTGTAGTACCTGTAGTAGCTGTAGTACCTATAGTGGCTGTAGTAGCTGTAGTAGCTGTAGTAGCTGTAGTACCTGTAGTACCTGTAGTACCTGTAGTACCTGTAGTACCTGTAGTAGCTGTAGTGCCTGTAGTAGCTGTAGTAGCTGTAGTAGCTGCAGTAGGTGTAGTACCTGTAGTATCTGTAGTACCTGTAGTAGCTGTAGTAGGTGTAGTACCTGTAGTAGCTGTAGTACCTGTAGTAGCTGTAGTAGGTGTAGTACCTGTAGTAGCTGTAGTAGCTGTAGTACCTGTAGTACCTGTAGTAGCTATAGTAGCAGCTATAGTCGCTGTAGTACCTGTAGTAGCTGTAGTATCTGTAGTACCTGTAGTAGCTGTAGTAGGTGTAGTAGCTGTAGTACCTGTAGTAGCTGTAGTAGGTGTAGTAGCTGTAGTACCTGTAGTACCTGTAGTAGCCGTAGTGGGTGTAGTAGCTGTAGTAGGTGTAGTAGCTGTAGTAGCTGTAGTAGCCGTAGTAGCTGTAGTAGCTGTAGTACCTGTAGTACCTGTAGTAGCTGTAGTAGCTGTAGTAGCTGTAGTAGCTGTAGTAGCTGTAGTAGCTGTAGTACCTGTAGCAGCTGTAGTAGCTGTAGTAGCTGCAGTAGGTGTAGTACCTGTAGTATCTGTAGTACCTGTAGTAGCTGTAGTAGGTGTAGTACCTGTAGTAGCTGTAGTAGGTGTAGTAGCTGTAGTAGCTGTAGTAGCTGTAGTAGCTGTAGTAGCTGTAGTAGCTGTAGTAGCTGTAGTACCTGTAGTACCTGTAGTAGCTGTAGTATCTGTAGTACCTGTAGTAGCTGTAGTAGCTGTAGTAGGTGTAGTACCTGTAGTAGCTGTAGTAGCTATAGTAGGTGTAGTACCTGTAGTAGCTGTAGTAGCAGTAGTAGCTGTAGTACCTGTAGTAGCCGTAGTGGGTGTAGTAGCTGTAGTAGGTGTAGTAGGTGTAGTAGGTGTAGTAGCTGTAGTACCTGTAGTACCTGTAGTACCTGTAGTACCTGTAGTAGCTGTAGTAGCTGTAGTAGCTGTAGTAGCTGTAGTACCTGTAGTAGCTGTAGTAGCTGTAGTAGCTGCAGTAGGTGTAGTACCTGTAGTATCTGTAGTACCTGTAGTAGCTGTAGTAGGTGTAGGCTGTAGTAGCTGTAGTAGCTGTAGCTGTAGCTGTAGTAGCTGTAGTAGCTGTAGTAGCCGTGTAGTGAAAGTAGTGTAGTAGCTGTAGTAGCTGTAGTAGCTGTAGTAGCTGTAGTAGCCTGTAGTGTGTAGCTGTAGCTAGTAGGTGTAGTGGGTAGTAGCTGCAGTGTAGTAGCTGTAGTACCTGTAGTACCTGTAGTAGCTGTAGTAGCTGTAGTAGGTGTAGTAGCTGTAGTACCTGTAGTACCTGTAGTAGCCGTAGTAGCCGTAGTAGCTGTAGTAGCTGTAGTAGGTGTAGTACCTGTAGTAGCTGTAGTACCTGTAGTAGGTGTAGTACCTGTAGTACCTGTAGTAGGTGTAGTACCTGTAGTAGCTGTAGTAGCTATAGTACCTGTAGTACCTGTAGTAGCTGTAGTACCTGTAGTAGCTGTAGCAGCTGTAGTAGCTGTAGTACCTGTAGTACCTGTAGTAGCTGTAGTAGTTGTAGTAGCTGTAGTAGCTGTAGTATCTGTAGTACCTGTAGTACCTGTAGTACCTGTAGTACCTGTAGTACCTGTAGTAGCTGTTGTAGCTGTAGTAGCTGTAGTAGCTGTAGTAGGTCTAGTACCTGTAGTAGCTGTAGTAGCTGTAGTAGCTGTAGTACCTGTAGTACCTGTAGTAGGTGTAGTACCTGTAGTAGGTGTAGTAGCTGTAGTAGCTGTAGTACCTGTAGTAGGTGTAGTAGCTGTAGTAGCTGTAGCACCTGTAGTACGTGTAGTAGGTGTAGTACCTGTAGTAGCTGTAGTAGCTGTAGTAGCTGTAGTAGCTGTAGTACCTGTAGTAGGTGTAGTAGCTGTAGTAGCTGTAGTAGCTGTAGTAGCAGTAGTAGCTGTAGTACCTGTAGTAGGTGTAGTGGCTGTAGTACCTGTAGTAGGTGTAGTAGCTGTAGTACCTGTAGTACCTGTAGTAGGTGTAGTACCTGTAGTAGCTGTAGTGCCTGTAGTACCTGTAGTAGGTGTAGTAGCTGTAGTAGCTGTAGTAGCTGTAGTAGCTGTAGTAGGTGTAGTATCTGTAGTAGCTGTAGTAGGTGTAGTAACTGTAGTAGCTGTAGTAGCTGTAGTAGGTGTAGTAACTGTAGTAGCTGTAGTGTCTGTGGTAGGTTTAGTAGCTGTAGTAGGTGTAGTACCTGTAGTACCTGTAGTATCTGTAGCACGGTAGTAATAGTAGTAATAAATTGCTTTATTTGCATGACCGCATCACTTTACAGTATTGCAAAAGCATTTATATGACAATCAAAATAAAAAACAAAACAGCACTAATAACAATCTAGAAAAATTCGGTTACATTACTAACAATGAATCACGTATTTTCATGCAGGAGGAGACAAACTTCATAACTAACTTATTTACATGATGTTCCTTCGAATTCATTATCAGTTTTATGCTTTCCGGAGATGATTTCTAGTCAAAGTCAGGTATTATTCGATTGATTTGATTAATAAATGCCTGTCTCTGTACTGAGTATTTGTTACATTGAAAGATGAAATGAATCTCATCTTCTACCTGATTTGAGTTACATAAAGGACATAATCTATTTTCTCTTGGCAAATGATCGATTTGGTATCGACCATGTTCAATCATAAGTTTGTGATTACTTATTTTAAATTTAACAAAATTTTATCGTTCGTCATAATGTCTTAGCTGGTAGAGATAATCAGATGTAGAATATTCATCTTTAAAATTTTTATAAAATTCTAGTTTTTTTGAATTTTCGAGGCTGTGCCGCCAAAAAGATAGATATTTCTCTCTCATTTCTGTGGTATATCGTCTAATTTTCTCATTATCTAGAGATTCAGCATCTAAACTGGTTAGATTGTATTGTTCAAGCATGTTTATGAAATTGGAAAAATTTCCGGAATTATTCATAGAATGTAGATTCTTTGACATAAGGAAAGACTGTTTGACTATAGAGTCATTATCTTTGTTGTTGAGGTAAACAAAATATTTCATAATTTTCTGATTTATCGGGATAAGCAGCGGCAGTCTATCAAGTTCAGCTCTGCAGGCTATGTTAGAGGCCTTATTGTTAACCTCTAAGTAACGTTTACAGAATTTGAGGTGGATTTTTTCTATTGGGGAGCTATCCCATTTTTTAAAATCTTGCTTGGTATACATTTCCCATACCTCGCTGTTGTAACTCAAGATTGGGAATACCATGGTGTCAAAAATTTGGGATGCAGTATTAGGATTAAGTTTGTTAAGAATTGTCCGCTTCCGAATACTAGAAAACGCGTGAAGGGCCTTTTCTTTTAAGTGTTCGAGTGCAAGTGTAAAGTTTCCCGTTGGAGTTAAACGTGTACCTAAATAAGTGTATTCTTGGACAATTTCAATTGACTCACTGCCTATGTTGAATTTGATGTCAATAGATTTTTTGGGGCGTTTCTGGAATATCATAATTTTTGTTTTCTTGGGATTAATTTTTAGCTTCCATTTGTCACAATACAAAGAAAGCGCATTTAAACAGTTCTGTAATCCAGTTTTCGATCTTGATAGAGTAACTAAATCATCTGCGTAGAAAAGTGAATTTATTTTTTTCCCATTTGGGAGAACAAATGGGTCAGATAAGGTGTTTTCGAATAAAAGTGGTAGATTGTTTAAATAGAGGTTAAATAAAAGAGGGCTTAAAATACAGCCTTGACGTACACCTCTGGAATATGAAAAAGGCTGTGTTTTTTTTTCACCGATTTTGATGGAACATGTCGAGTTGCAATAAAGACTTTTCATGAGGTTGTACAAGTTTCCTCCTATATTCGTTTTTAGCAGCTTATAAAACAATCCTTCGTGCCAAACAGAGTCAAACGCTTTGCGGAAATCTACGAAACAAGCGTAGACTTTTTCCTTGTGATAATGCACATATTTATCTATTAGGGTCCTTAGAGTGAAAACATGGTCTGCAGTGCGGTTTTCAGGCAAAAAGCAAATTTGGGAATTATGTAATATCTTATTTTTCTCAAAATACAAGTGAAGTCTTCGATTTAAAATAGAACAGAACAGTTTTCCAAGGCAACTAGAAACACATATGCCTCTGTAATTTGTTGGATCACTCTTGTCACCAGATTTGTAAATTGGGGTTATGAGGCCTTGACATGCACCAAACATCTGGCATTTTTCCGGATTGTAAAATGAGGTTATAAAGTTTGACATAGACAGGCATTAGTGGTTCGAGGCTTGCTTTGATCATTTCATTTCGTATTTTGTCAACAAATGGTGATTTCTTATTTTTCAATTTCTTCGCCGCTTGACGTATTTCCCTCTCAGTTATCTCATAATCGAGATGGTTAAACTGTTCCTTTTCGTGTTCTAAAGAATTTAGTTCCCTATGGATTTCATGTTCATGCGTGGAATTCGTCGGGTCAATAGAATGCAGAGATTTGAAATGGTGAAGCCATGATTCTTCCGAGATTGGGGCAGGAACATTTTCGTTGAAAGTGTCGCTCATCGAATTTAAACAATTCCAAAATGACGCCTTGTCAGGATTTAAAGCTAGTTCGTCGAGTTGTAATGTTTTTTCTTTGTGGAATCCTCTCTTCTTTGTGCCTAGGAGCTTTTTGTAATCATTCAAGGTTTTGTGATATCTTTCCCGCACTTCGGAGTTGAGGGGTCACGATGCTTTTCATTTGAGACTTTTCGTAATTCATGCCTTTTCAAGCGACATTCACAGTCGAACCATTTCTTGTTGGATGATTTCTTAATACGCTTATAAGTTTTCTTAGCTTTAATTTTTAGGCATAGCTTGGAGCTCTCAGTTAGAATTTTCATAGCGTTTTCTAAGGAGATATTCACATCTTCGGTGTTTCTCTCCATATATTGTCTAATTAGAATTTGGATTGGTTCCGTGCGCAGTGCGTTTTTGAATTTTAAATGTGAGTCAACTTCCCAGCAAAATTGCCGTGGTAATTTTGATAATCTATTGCTACTATTGGGAGTGTGCATTTCGTCTCCAATTAACCTGGTGTTAAGATTGAGCCATGCCACGATGGCACTATGATCCGATAAGTAAGATGGCTGTTTAACAACAAAATTTGCAACGTTGAGAAATGTACACTGATCACATATTAGATAATCAATAACGCTCGTTCCGTTTTTTCCATGAAAAGTGGGTCTGCCTAGGGTATCTCCATTAACTCTGCCATTAACTATTCTTAGGTCAAAGGTTTTACAAATTTCCAACAGCCGTTTCCCATGGCTATTTAAAACATTATCAAAACTGTTTCTTTGAGTTGGCTGGAAAGCAGATTCCGACTGATCATTACTAATTCTACTGTTTCCCTCCTTTGAGACAGTATCAGAGTATTTCCCGGTTCTCGAGTTAAAGTCACCCATGAGAATTATTGATCCTTTCGAAGAAAAACGTACTATGTCTTGTTCTAGCTGATCAAAAATTTCGTTATCAAAGTATTTTGAGTTACAGGGGGGTATATAGACACCACAGACGTAAATATTCTTCACTGAATTTAGAAAACGATTCTCAATTTTAAACCAAATAAAATGCTGAGTTGTTTTAGTGATGGAAATGTTTTTGTGGAATTTGTTCTTATAAAATAAAGCGATTCCTCCGGAGTTACGCCCACCTCTCCCCGACTGATTTGGTGTGGGACATTGAAAAAAAGATTTGTATCCCGCAATTTCCAGATTAGAGCAGTTGCCAATTTCTGTTAACAATATAAAATCGGAGTTATTAATAACACTCAAAAAATCAGTATTATCTAACTTATTTCCAAGATATTTCGAAGAAAGGCCATTAATATTCCAAGCGCAAAAGGACAATGTGCTTGAAATATCGGGACTATCTTCGGTGTCCGTGATTGTATAGAAAATAATAAATGGATTACTCTTTATACTGGTATAAAGTTTATCATTAATACTTAATTCAGTGTCAAGGGTAAGATGAAATTGTTCATACAAATGATTTTATAAAGTAGCTGTAGTATCTATAGTAGGTGTAGTATCTGTAGTATCTTTAGTAGGTGTAGCAGCTATAGTATCTGTGGTATATGTAGTAGCTGTAGCAGCCTTAGTAGGGGCCTTAGTAGGTAGCTGTAGTAGGTGTAGTACCTGTAGTACCTGTAGTATCTGTAGCACGGTAGTAGCTGTAGTATCTATAGTAGGTGTAGTAGGTGTAGTATCTGTAGTATCTTTAGTAGGTGTAGCAGCTATAGTAACTGTGGTATATGTAGTAGCTGTAGCAGCCTTAGTAGGGGCGTCCAGTGGTGTAAGGAATTGTAAAGATTCCTTTCTACCTTCCAGCCAATTTTCCAAGCATTCATATCGACTAGTCTCACTTTCAAGTGCCGCTGCACCGCAACATGAAGGAATCTAGACCCAGCAATATGAGGTTCATGGGATCGTTATTAGCAGCAGAGTGGCCAATGCGTATTATATAAATTTGATGAATAAAAATACGAAAGCTGTTGAGCATACATTTTTGCCGACAATTAGCTTAAGCGGGCTTCAAAGCTATTTCGCATTATTTCGGGTTCAACGGGCTTATCGATTTAGTCAATCGACCAAACTTAGAAGATTATTAGCAGTAAGCCAGTGAAACCGAGTCCATACTCAAAGGGATTAATATAAAGTACGGTCGATTTAATGGGCGAGAGAATATATAGAATATAAACGTAGGTATGTGAGTCCTGAATGGAACCTTCTACAAAGTACAAAAGACGATTTGCAGAAGCTTATGAAAGGAACATCAAGGTTCACACACATTTGATCAAGTTAGTGATATATAGAAATATTTTCTAGCTTTTATCTTTTTACGCGACCTCTCTTGTTCTTACGACTGTGGTGTCCCATGCTCAATTGCACAAAATTGACCCGGCGAGGCTACCAGGGGCACCCAAAGACAATTTTCTGCGAAATATCTGTTCGGAGAAGCAAATATTGCCAAGAATTTTCTTTTGCTTGAGGAAGACTAAAAATTTCTAGATGGACCTTCCATTCATAAACAATTTTCGATGCTTTATACCTAGTAAATTCCCTACGAATTCTGATTTTTAATGTTTCAAAATCAGTTCCCACGTTACAATATTTTTCTTAAAAAATGGTCACCTAGACTTTTTTTGGATTCTAAAATGTGATGGGGAGAGGTAACCAGAAAAATCCTCACTTTCGTAAATCGTTAAATTGCAACTAAAATTTTCGAAAAAGTAACACTGAAGCCTTTGTAATTTTGAAAACTGACTTAAGTTGCTCTAGGATGACCGGTCAGACCGGTAGGGCTTTCCATAAGTTGTTCGAGATTTTCCAAAAAGTTTCTCATTATTTCTCAAACAAATGCTCAAAAGTTGCCAAAAACAATCAAAAGTTGCTTATTGCAACAAAACTTACTCAAAAGTTGCTCGAAAGACAAAATCTTTGTTTGGTCTGAAGTTATGAAAATATGCAAATTGTACAAAAAAAAGTAACATTTCTTAGCATTTTTGTGCAATTTTTCAGAGCAACCAGCTTTGCTTAATAACTTTGTCCGGAGTTAAGATCACGAAAGAAATGTAATGAGCCGAGACACTCGAGTCAGTCGAGTGAGAGTCTGCGTCAATCATTTAAAATTTTTTTGTAAACACCGCTGACTTATCTTGCGCCCTTAATGTGCCTCAGGGGAGGAGTATTTGTCTCCTTTTTTCTACTGGTAATTTGCAAATTGTATACAAAACATTGTGAAATATGGAACAAAGGCTAATTTAAACACTAAGAGCTGCTCCGATATCACAGAATTAGATGACAAAGTTCTAAAGAAATCTTAATCAAAAAGCCAATAGTTGCAATAAAGGAAAGGAGTTGTTCGAAATACGAGAAGTTGCCAAAAAGTTGCCGAGCAACTTGTGGCCTGCTTGTGGAAAACTCTAATGACCTAAACGATAACAATTTTGTAGTGCCGCTTAGAATGCATTTCTAGGGTGCAGAAAAGAAAACTCTGGACAGCGTAAAAAGTGTTTCCAACGTACTTTAAAGCAGACAGTCGTTGGGTGCCCCAGAGGCTTTCACCCTTTACTATGTGACATCACGACACTGGAAAGCGAGTCCAGAAACGTAGTTGGAAAACAATATATTCACCTTTCCCACCCCCTTCTCGCGACTTTAAGACAACCGAGTGTGACTGACTGGAAAAAGCCAACAGAAAGACTTGTATTCAAATGTAAAAAACTTTTATTGCCACATTCATCGATAACAAGAGCCATTGGCTCTTTTCCATAACTAATGATCAGATGCTTTTCTTAAAAATTGAAATTATTCTTATTGAAGTCTCTACCTAAGAAATGGGAAACTCATAAGTTTCTCGAGCTAACCGCTGCTCTATTTCGCAGAATCTTTTTTTCCCCTTGTCTTTGCTATGCTATTACTCAAAACAATTCTTTCAACAATCTGTCATTTCAAGGGACATCAAGAATTTAAATCAAGACGAACATTCTAGAAATTAAAGAAATGTTTGCCAATTAAACATAAGAAAGTAATCTATACAAACAATAAAAGAAATATGTAATAAGCATGAAAACGCTAATGACGATAGAATAATACCTTTCAATGAATTTATCTACATTTCTGTTCGCAAAATTGAATCTTGAAACAAATGTTGGTAATTTTGGTATTTTGGGAAGGTTTAGAACTTCAGCTCCGAAATTTCATTTTCCCATCAGTTCTTTATTCATTTATTTATGTTTACAATATAAAATATGCGCATGAATAGGCGCATGAACGATTTTCAACGATTTCTCTGCACGGCTGGCTAGGCAATTATCCGCTCAAAGACATTTTGGTCAAGTTTAAAATAAGTAATCACAAACTTCTGATTGAACAAGGTCGATACCAAATAGATCATTTGTCACCTACTACTACACCTACTACAGCTACTACAGATACTACACGTACTACAGATACTACAGCTACTACACCTGCTACAGGTACTACACCTGCTACACGTACTACAGATACTACAGCTACTACGGGTACTACAGATACTACACCTACTACAGGTACTACAGGTACTACAGCTACTACAGCTACTACAGCTGCTACTACAGGTACTACAGGTACTACAGCTACTACAGCTACTGCAGCTACTACAGCTACTACACGTACTACAGCTACTACAGGTACTACAGCTACTACAGCTACTACACCTACTACAGCTACTACAGCTACTACAGCTACTACAGCTACTACAGCTACTACAGCTACTACAGCTACTACAGCTACTACAGCTACTACAGCTACTACACCTACTACAGGTACTACAGCTACTACAGCTACTACACCTACTACAGCTACTACAGCTACTACAGGTACTACAGCTACTAAAGCTACTACACCTACTACAGCTACTACAGCTACTACAGCTACTACCTGTACTACAGCTACTACAGCTACTACAGCTACTACAGCTACTACACCTACTACAGCTACTACACCTACTACAGGTACTACAGCTACTACAGCTACTACAGCTACTACAGCTACTACAGCTACTACAGGTACTACACCTACTACAGGTACTACAGCTACTACAGCTACTACAGCTACTACAGCTACTACAGCTACTACAGCTACTACAGGTACTACAGCTACTACAGGTACTACAGCTACTACAGGTACTACAGCTACTACAGCTACTACAGCTACTACAGCTACTACAGGTACTACAGGTACTACAGGTACTACATCTACTACAGGTACTACAGCTACTACAGCTACTACAGCTACTACAGGTACTACAGGTACTACAGGTACTACAGGTACTACAGGTACTACACCTACTACACCTACTACAGCTACTACAGGTACTACAGGTACTACAGCTACAACCTCATGAAAAGTCTTTATTGCAACTCGACATGTTCCATCAAAATCGGTTAAAACAAAACACAGCCTTTTTCATATTACAGGGGTGTGCGTCAAGGCTGTATTTTAAGTCCTCTTTTATTTAACCTCTATTTAAACAATCTACCACTTTTATTCGAAAACACCTTATCTGACCCATTTGTTCTCCCAAATGGGAGAAAAATAAATTCACTTTTCTACGCAGATGATTTAGTTATTCTATCAAGATCGAAAACTGGATTACAGAACTGTTTAAATGCGCTTTCTTTGTATTGTGACAAATGGAAGCTAAAAATTAATCCGAAGAAAACAAAAATTATGATATTCCAGAAACGCCCAAAAAAATCTATTGACATCAAATTCAACATAGGCAGTGAGCCAATTGAAATTGTCCAAGAATACACTTATTTAGGTACACGTTTAACTCCAACGGGAAACTTTACACTTGCACTCGAACACTTAAAAGAAAAGGCCCTTCACGCGTTTTCTAGTATTCGGAAGCGGACAATTCTTAACAAACTTAATCCTAATACTGCATCCCAAATTTTTTGACACCATGGTATTCCCAATCTTGAGTTACAACAGCGAGGTATGGAGAATGTATACCAAGCAAGATTTTAAAAAATGGGATAGCTACCCAATAGAAAAAATCCACCTCAAATTCTGTAAACGTTACTTAGAGGTTAACAATAAGGCCTCTAACATAGCCTGCAGAGCTGAACTTGATAGACTGCCGCTGCTTATCCCGGTAAATCAGAAAATTATGAAATATTTTGTTTACCTCAACAACAAAGATAATGACTCTATAGTCAAACAGTCTTTCCTTATGTCAAAGAATCTACATTCTATGAATAATTCCGGATATTTTTCCAATTTCATAAACATGCTTGAACAATACAATCTAACCAGTTTAGATGCTGAATCTCTAGATAATGATAAAATTAGACGATATACCACAGAAATGAGAGAGAAATATCTATCTTTTTGGCGGCACAGCCTCGAAAATTCAAAAAAACTAGAATTTTATAAAAATTTTAAAGATGAATATTCTACATCTGATTATCTCTACCAGCTAAGACATTATGACGAACGACAGAATTTTGTTAAATTTAAAATAAGTAATCACAAACTTATGATTGAACATGGTCGATACCAAATCGATCATTTGCCAAGAGAAAATAGATTATGTCCTTTATGTAACTCAAATCAGGTAGAAGATGAGATTTATTTCCTCTTTCAATGTGACAAATACTCAGTACAGAGACAGGCATTTATTAATCAAATCAATCGAATAATACCTGACTTTGACAAGAAGTCACCTCCAGAAAGCATAACACTGATAATGAATTCGAAGGAACATCATGTAAATAAGTTAGTTATGAAGTTTGTTTCCTCCTGCATGAAAATACGTGATTCATTGTTAGTAATGTAACCGAATTTTTCTAGATTATTATTAGCGCTGTTTTGTTTTATATTTTGATTGTCATATACATGCTTTTGCAATACTGTAAAATGATGCGGTCATGCAAATAAAGCAATTTATTACTATTACTATTGCTACTACACCTACTACACCTACTACAGCTACTACACCTACTACAGGTACTACACCTACTACAGCTACTACAGCTACTACACCTACTACAGGTACTACAGGTACTACAGGTACTACAGCTACTACAGCTACTACAGGTACTACAGCTACTACAGCTACTACAAGTACTACAGCTACTACAGGTACTACACCTACTACAGGTACTACAGCTACTACAGCTACTACAGCTACTACAGGTACTACAGGTACTACAGGTACTACAGGTACTACAGGTACTACAGGTACTACACCTACTACAGCTACTACAGGTACTACAGCTACTACAGCTACTACAGCTACTACAGGTACTACAGGTACTACAGGTACTACACCTACTACACCTACTACAGCTACTACAGGTACTACAGGTACTACAGCTACTACACCTACTACAGCTACTACACCTACTACAGGTACTACACCTACTACAGCTACTACAGGTACTACAGCTACTGCAGCTACTACAGGCACTACAGGTACTACACCTACTACAGCTACTACACCTACTACAGCTACTACAGGTACTACAGCTACTACAGCTGCTACAGCTACTACAGCTACTACACCTACTACAGGTACTACAGCTACTACAGCTACTACAGGTACTACAGCTACTACAGCTGCTACAGCTACTACAGCTACTACAGCTACTACAGCTACTACAGCTACTACAGCTACTACAGGTACTACACCTACTACAGGTACTACACCTACTACAGCTACTACAGCTACTACAGCTACTACAGCTACTACAGGTACTACAGCTACTACATCTACTACAGGTACTACAGGTACTACAGGTACTACGGCTACTACAGGTACTACAGCTGCTACAGTGCTACAGCTACTACAGGTATTATTACGTCTACTAGGGCACAGTTACTACAGCACTAACAGTGGTGGGCGGTGGCCCGGGACATTTTGGGCAGTCTTACACCAAGTACTACCCTCATCGCGTACAAGGGGTACCGATCTTCCAGTTCGAGTGGCTTTCAGTGAACTCTCGTCAAAATATCGGAAAACATCTTTCAGCATTTTAGTTAGATTAGAAGTTCGACCGTCAATTTCAATTTGCATGACGGTCCCAAATATTCCCATTATTTAGCATTGAAAACAAGCGTAAAATGACGATCGATTTACCAACATTTTTTATTGAAATTGTTCGCTCAGAACACTAAAAACGGCGTTTTAGAACTTCAATGTTTCAAAATTGTCTGGGGGAGCATGGCCCCATACCCTCCTAGCGGGTATTCGTACGCGAAGGAACGCAAAGCACAAAGTGGGGTGTATGGAGTATGGGGCCTTAGACGCTTGCGTCATTAGTCTATCTTTAAAAAAAGTATCCCGATTTTTCCACCTTAAAGGGTTGGACAGTCTGTAATCTCATACCATGGATGCCAGAGGTTTTTTCGCGCGTGTGACGAGCGACACGTCTCAGCAATCTGACAAACCATTAGTAGCTATTAGTTCTAGGCATGCATGAAATGGTATTCTGGTCCAAGACAATTTCAGGTATTCAGTATTAAAGATTTTACAATTTTTAGGTATATTAGAATCTAACGAGGAAAAAATGGGGTACTGATTGGTATCCCAACACCCCCCCTGGCGGGCCTGAGTAATAAGCAATTTTACCGTGACACGGGATTACCTTCTGCTAAGTGGATATGGCACTTCGACCGTTTCTTGACCTGAAGCATTAATCTTTTCGCTGTAGCCTGTACCAGAATGTTATATTCATATAACTCTGAAGAACCGTCATGCGTCCAAATTCCTTTTATTTGTTTAGAATCATGCTGGGGATTTTAGCCATTCTATCAGAAGAACGGATTTTTTTTTTTGCTCTAATATGGAATCAGAGAATGGAAGGCATCCCTCTATAAAAAGTAGCTAATAAAGAATCCTTCAAGTCCTTAAACAGTTCTCTATGTTCATCCATAACTCAGTAGTTACACACTCCGCCGTTTACATTTTTTATGTAACAAGTCAACGGACAAAAATACTTATATTTACAGGAGCCGACGAGTGTGTTGTCATATGCGCTCGCTAAGCTGCACTATGGCATGCACTAAAAACTTTGTTTTCGAAAACGTTCTGTAAAGAACAACAACAACAAAAAAAAAAAAAAACAACAATCTTCGTGATCGATAAGTAACGACGCTCGAAAATCGGCGAGCACGCCAATCCCCCGCGGTTTTGTTTCATACGCGCGCTCGACGATCTCTAAACTCTGTGAACAGTCTAGTTTCGCTATAGCGATATATTTTTTTTCCTTACTTTGACCTCATGCTGTCATTTAAGACTGCAGAATGACTGCAGAGCTTTAATAAGCACCATCTCCTCACATTATAAGGAGGTCGGGACCACAGATTCTCTCTTGAAAAACCCGAGGGTTCATCAGGGGCCTGAAACAATTCGTTGTGCTATTTTATCAAATGAAGTGAAGAGATATTTGGTGTCAGCATTCATAAATAATTAGTCAACTGACCGTTATCACAATCGGTAAAAAAGTACACTGCATAACAAAATGTGGAGAAGCAGGCGAAACGAAGACGGAAGCAAACTGGTTATGAAGCGTGCGAATTAACCAAAGTGAACACTGAGGTGCTTTGTGCAGTGCGGGTAGGTTTCATGTCATTATGGATGACCTTCTCCTTTCTGAAGTTCAGATTATTGAAAAGAACCGTGAACAAACAAAAAAATACAGTGGGATTATATTGGGAAGTATACTTCCGAAAAACGAAAGGAATTATCAAAATATTGGTTAAAAAAAAAACAAAAAAAAATACTGAAGCCAGCGTTTTGAGGAAGATTGAATCAAATCACGCAAACGTCGTTACGTAGGAATTTCTATTGGCCATTTTTGCCCAAGAAAGAACAAAGCATTAACTTTCATTCAAACCGATATTTAAATTTTCAGTATCAGAAAGAAAATGACCAAGAGTGTACTGTAAGGAACCCTGCGTTGAAATCACTGGGATAAGATGAAGTGAGAAGGGAATGGGAGGCAGCTAAGCGCGCTAAAGTGACCTTTTGGGTAACGGAACCGCCACGCTAAGCAAGGGAAGATGCCGCAACTAGCGTTTGCTAATCACGCCATCAGCACTGTGAATTGGGGACAGCCTTGTTAGGGTGATGGGTATCACTTTCGACAGCGATAGAATTTGACCGATGCAAATGGCATTTCATCCAACTTGAAACTAGTTTTGTCAGTTTTAAAGGAACAAGTTCTGTAAGGAAGTTGTTCATCTAAAATCTTCTAAGTTGCTTCCTTGTTGGCTTAAATCATAACTGACTTTTGTGATCACATTACAAATACCAAACATCCCTTTTACGGTTCAAAAGGTTTGGGGAGCTTATTGATTCGAAAAAACAAAGAGGATTGATCACTAATCTCCTCTTTCGACGCTTATACACAAAGACACTAAAAGGATATAGCTGAGACGTGATGAAAAACAAACTAACAGTTGCCCCATAGTAGTAGTTATAATGCATTTATTAAACAATAACTTTGTATCACTTTGGCGTGGCAGTGACTTAATTTTCCCCAGCTTTTTGATGGAGCAAGTCAGATTTTCTGTGCACATTTTGAGAGAAGCGAATAATCCGTCAATGAGCTTCGCAAAGTCAGACACTAATTAAGAAGCTGCAACTCTTGACACTTCAAGGATAAAGCAAAATACTTCATCACGGGAACATTGAATTAAAGCGAAAAGTTAAAGTCAAACATTTAACATACAGTTGGAAAAGTTGTCTTTGGAGGAAAAGGGGAAGCTAAAGAAAATAAGGTTAGTATATGTAAAAATTCCCTTATTGTCTGTGGACAGGAACTAATGATATATAATTGCAGGATGTTTATTTAAAACGTCAGGATTAAACCACTGTTCTCTAAGGGGCAAAACAGTGAAAGGGGGAGGAAATCTTCGAAGGAGCAGAGGCCTGAGGGAGTTCGCGCAAGTTCTTTCCTCTACCTTTTTTTGGTCATTTTTGTTGGGAGATTAGAATGACTTACTGCAATACTTAGGCCAATTCTCCGACGAGTGTTTTCCCCCCTTCACTCGACCCTAACTTCAGGACTGTGATAAATCATATCCATTTTAGGTAATTCAGTGCTTTACTTCCCCATAATCTGAGCACACAACAGAAATGATGCCTTCACGTAAAGACAATCTGTAATTATATTATTGGCATGAGAGGGAACATTTCTTCAGTTAAGCTAAGATGGTGGGAGAGCAACGTCTTCTTGTTGTCTTCTACGCGGTATGCACTGCTGTGCTTCTTGCTCAAGGAAGTCAAGGTACCATGCATGAAGTATTTGCTTATTGAAATGTTTTACGAATATGCTTTTAAATACTGACATTCGATGGTCATTATCTACGGTAAAATTAATGAAAGTTTCATTTCAATTAAGAAAGAAGGCAGGAATCGGGGATGGGGCGCGCAAGGAAAGAGCAAGTTATGGAACTATGTTTAAGACCATTGCGCTCAAGGCGTTTTGAAATTATTAATGTAGCCACCGTGAATAGCCCAGAGGCAACGGGAGCTTAGTTTTGACACTTTTCTTCTCTTTATAATAGCAATCATTTTCAAAGCTGGAAAAACCAACATCACTATCAGAAGTCCAGGGTTGTTCGCTTGTGAGACAATCACATTTGCTGAACCGTTCTCTGGTGGAAAGCAAGTAAAAGTCTTTGCTGCGTTTGGTCACTCAGTTAACAACCAGGCCCGTGGTAATGGTGCTGCTATTTGGGTGGAATCGGCAGATAGAACTCAATTCCGCGCTTGTATCTACGAGTACAGTGACGGCTCAAATTCAACTGCTGAGATAAACTGGATTGCCCTACAATCTGCTCCCAAAGGAGCACAACTAGGAACCGCTTCCCTAGACTCTTGGACTACCGGAACAGAATGTAAAAAGATCGAATTTCCTCAGGTACGTTCCATTTTGCTATGATTACCTACAAGGTACCCATGGAGGATTAATCTAAAAAAGGCAGAGACTGGTGATCTATGTAAGGTATATCTAAAGGATGTAACTCACGACCACAAATGCGATTCCTCTTAGGGAACTTAATCAGCTGTTCAAATTTAGGCGGAAAATTGACATCACTTAAGTTTCAAGTTCAGTTACCTATATACAATGTACATGCTATTATGCACGGGCGTCATGATTTAACAGGAAATGAAGATAAAAGTCTAAAAGTAGCCTGCGTGGCAGGCGCAAAAAGGGGAGGGGGGAGGGGGGAGGGGGGAGGGAGAAAGGGAAAAGGGAAGGGAGCGCCTACTCTAAGAGCCTATGTTTTTGCATAACGCCCACCAATTTTCTAGTAATCCGATTACGCTTACTGTCAATCAAGTGACGCTACACTCGCCAATCAGAACGCAAGGCGGAACCCTGTAGTTACGAGGAAATTTATTTGATTTGCCGGGAACTCACGTTGCATAAATATTTATCAAAGCGAGAAATTCTCACTTCTGGACAACCAGAAATTTAACGTGGAAATGTTATTTTAAGAATTTCGATCCGCCACGTGGGTATTTATGTTCAAGTTCAAAGCTCAAAGACAGAACGGCTGTACCGTTCTCGCCACAACAAAGTACAACGAAAGTTGCTCTTGCAAAAGCAACTAAGCACAAAGCCAACCCGGCAACTGATGAGGTTCATGTGGCGAACCGAAACCATGGTCTTGCCCGATCCCAAACTGTGGCAATAACAAAACAGTCTAAAGACTGTTAAGCTTATTCAAAGCTATTACCAAGGGAGCAACTTCGCGCTCCAGTCAAAAGACTCACACTATCTTTACAAAAACACTAAGCTGGAGTTTACTGAGTCACAATTCAATTCTCCATAGTAAGTTTAATGTAGCTTCAGTTTAAGCTGCAGTTCACTCTTATAATTTTGGATCTGTAAGTCACTATCCGTGATAATTTTTAAATGTTAAAACATTCTGCAAAGAAAACTGACGAGCTGGGCCCAGCGTGATACAGCATTGGAGAAAAACATTACACTCACGGACTAAAGAAAATCGTTTAATTATTCAGATCCAGAGGGCACCTTGAAGAAAATTGGAGCCCTTATTCAGCCGTAATAAAAAAGCTTTACGCTTCAAAAGAGGTCAAAGAAAATGCGCTTGCCTCAGAGGGCAACGACCAGAAAACAATAACTACAGTCAACCGATATGTATGTCATGACCTCTCAGTGTGAAACATGCGGCTAAAATCTCATTTGCTCAGTATAAATGCAGAACCTTCCAGAGCATAATCTACCCAGCAGATAAAAACAACTTTATTGGAATAAGCAGCATTTTGGCATGAGGTAAAAGTCGTGTAGGCCTACCACCCCCTTTTATTGCTATAATTACCATTTAGCTCGTAGTTCTTCGCGCGTACAAACATTTGGTAAATTAAACTCTTGCCGTATCCGGTCGGCAAAAACACCAGGACATCTCTGTCGGCTAAAAGAGCCCTTACTGCTGATTCTTGCTCTGGTTTTAAAACACTTTCTCCACCACTAGATAAATTCACATCTCTCAAAGCACTCTCTACGACATCCACGTCTACGGCTGCCATCTCGACTGTTTGTTGAAATGTGAAACGAGCATTTCAATATGTTACTCATTACGGCTCAGCCAATCAGGAATTTGCGTACGCCAGGGTCCGCAGATATGAACAAAAGGGGTTTCTTAGAGCAGGCGTCCCCTCCCCCTCTCCCCAATCCCCCTCCCCTTTTTCTCTTCCTCCCTATCCCCTACCCCTACCCCTTTTGACGCCTGCTACGCAGGCTAGTCTAAAAGGTTAATCGTTAGTTTGTTTTAATTTCAGAATGATTAATGCAATGAAACAGCGTACTTTGTACTGTGATTTTTGTTGCGCGGCTCTCCCTCTTTGTTTTCGTGTATTTTGTTTGGCGTTTTTTTTTTTTTTTTTTTTTGTGGAATGCGCAGTATTATAACTAAGGACAATTTCCTCTCCATGACCCACGCTAGGCCACCCATATTATCATCTATCCCTACTCCCCGACCTCAAACCCTCTCACTCTTTCATCCGTATTTGATTAATATTAGTTAGCCCTTAATTATTAACCGAGCGGGAGGTCTGTATGGGAGAATCTTGACCGACGTCGCCAGTACAGACCGAACGCAGTGAGGTCTGTACCAGCGACCGAGGTCAAGATTAATAAGGTCGGTTAATAAGATGTCTATTATACGGCCAAACAAGAAAGCAAAGGAGCAAATACATAGAGGATTTTATTTGCTTCCCTGGGCGGGCTCAATCATTTAGCTGGATTTCTTCTGTCACAGGTCTCCAGTCCAAACGGGACAAAAATAACTGTTCAAAGTCCAGCTTTGTACAAACTTCCGTTCGTCAATGAATGAAAACAAAATTTTTCATACAGGCTCATTGAAAAAGCTTGTGGTTGAAACAACAATTTATGAGAAGTGACCAAAAGCACAACTGCTATGTAAGTTATGCCTGTTTATGCCTCATATATATCGCTCAGCGATCAGTTCTCATTCAGCCTTGCGATCTTTGACTGATCCCCACAGAAAACGTTGATGTTGAATGTGCAGCCTTCGAACTTGTCAATATGCGCTCCGGCAAAAATTGCCTGAGGCTGGATTTGTTGGACTGTGAAGACAATTTGCTGTGTTGCAGTGGAGGTACTGACTTGGTTTTGTTCGGACTGAGCGGATGTACCTGGCTCACGATTCGGGATAGTAGACATTTCTCGCTGTCGCCTCAGAGATGCTGAATGGTAGCTGTCGAGCCGCTTTTCAAATTTTTGTGGCCGCTTAGCTGTGCAACGAAGTTTGGCTGAACGTCTGCTTCCAGAAGTCGTGCAAATAGCGTTGAAAACTTCGCTTCAAGCCGCTTAAAGTACCCGGCTCGTACTGCCATTTTGTTTACGACCGGAAATGGAAAATTTAAACAAGAGAAGGTCAGGTCATTGGCAGGCATGTTTTTCAATTGCTCTAGACTCTTTCAGTGACTCACAAAATTTCTTCCATGTGTTTAAATCGCTCTTTAAGTCTTGTATTGAGTGTTTTTTATTTCTGCCCCTGCAAAAATTTCTCAATTTGGACTTTATCTTTGCTCGTAGCTTCCTCGGCAGGACGCAAATTTGCTAAAGTTTGCTCGTTTTCTTTACCTGCTTCCCCGTGAATGTCCTCTAATTCTTCGATTTAGTATTATTAACAGGAAAAAGCCATTTTTTTCATATTCTTTGTTTGTAACTTTTTGAGGACAACTGTTACAACAAGATCGGTCTAGATGCTGGTCTAGATGGGAAAATCTAGACCGTGGTCAATATCGATTTTAGCCAATCAAATTCTTGAATTTGTTTGTTTCCAGTCCTTTTGAGGCATGGCCATATACACCTTTTGCTGTTCGTTACGAGAAAATACGCATTCATTTGCGTGAAACGGCGACCAACAGCGCGAAGATACATTCATTAGCGCGAAAAAGCGAACATTTGCGCATAAATCAGATTCAATAACGATTTTTGCATTTTAATCAACATTCAATAAAATTTTCGGCATTCATTTGCGTCATCCGGCATACAAAAGAAAAAAATATACTTTCATTAACGCCAACATTCGAGTCACTAACATTATTATTGAAAATCATTAGGGACAATAGACAAACATTTAAGTGCAAACGCTATTCATTAACATTTTTATGACACCGTTTGCAAGTCAATAGCACTCCTGGACAGCTTTAGAATGGATAAGACGAACATTAATGCGCTTGGAAAATCAATTGAGCGTTCTTTGCATTTAAAAAAATCTGTTTTCAATTAAACAATACCAATTCCCCTCCAAAATTGGCCTGAATTTGTTTAAAGAATCACGCCGTACTTCGCCACTGTGTGTTCGTCGACGGCTGCGGCTATACATTTACCCTACTCGGCCAGAAGTCATGGTGGGGCGCGACAGGTAGTGGAGGGCGTACCGCCAACTGTGCGGCAAACGAGGACGAAACTTGACTATGACCATGGCACTATCACCTATCAAATGTTTTCCTCGGCAGCTGCTGGAGTAATGAATACTGTGTCGGTTTTTCGGTGACTTTCTGGCACGGGCGAGGAAAAAATGGATCCCGATAAGTCGGTGGTCTTTGGGTATGACGGGGTGCCACTAGCCCACCTAGATTTAGCCATTCCCGCCCCATACGTTCACTACTTACCCTTCCCAACTCGACATCGTTGAAAAGGATCTAAGTTGTCTGAAAGCGACACCAACCGACATCTCGAGTCCGGAAATTTAAAGATGTATAAAAAGAATGAGAGGGCAAAGCCCTAGCAATCCCACTAGCGGATTTCGGAAACAACAACTGCAGTGCTTACATAATAAACTCTCATATATACGAGTCGAAAAGCAATAAAACATTGGCGTTAAAAGTCAGGCTTACGCTCCCCTCCGTAAATCTATTTAGAGAATCTTTCATGCAATATAATCATTAAACACGGTACACAAACTCAGTATTGTTGGCCAAATTTGTTTTCTAATTTAAATAACTTTACACAAAGTAATTATATTTTACGATAGCTGGTACTGTTTGTAAAATATTTTTGTCCTTTTCTCACGGCTTCAGTGTGAGTGTCTCCTTCCAACAGAAGTTTTTTTCTGTATGTGGGTGATTAAGTCCGTGTAATATTATGAATCGCGCGTAAATAAATCAGAAAGATTCTTTTAGTTGTTGTTGCAGCTGCTGCTGTTGTTGTTGTACAGAAACGAACCACTGTTTATTAGATTGCTCCATTTAACTTAATTAAGTCACTGAGTCCCTGATTATAATTTTTGGTGTTTACACCGTGATGAATGGGTTGTAAATTTCCTTTGTCTTTTTTTTCGTTTTCAGGGCTCTTTAACTCGTTCATCTTTTTTCTTTCCTTATTTAAAGCGTTTTGCGACTCCTCCAATCGTACTTGCGACTCCTAGTCACCAGTTTCCTGAGAGACCTCAAGACGCCATGGTAGTGTGGGTGGAGGAGTTGACCGAAGACAGTTTTAAAATCTGTCTTAGGGAAGTGAAAATTTTTGACGGACTTCACAAAGGCATTACAAATGTAAGCAGAGTTAAAATACTTTTTTAAAGACCTGTATCCAATTGCATCGACTTTTCTTAGCTACACATATATTGTATTGTATACAAATTTACCAGAATACTTACAAAAATAAATAGTCGAACTTTTATAATACATTTTTAGTTTTGAAATATCATTCCTCGCAGTTATTCCTTTATTAGTTCCTAAACTACATAAAAAAGGACAATATGTGTATAAAATACCTACAGTTATAAGGCAGTAATTGATTCTATTAGAACCAACCTCAAGACATTTGGTGAAAAAAGCAAACAAAAACCAAATTAAAAGAAACAAAAACTGTCAGTGCAGTCAAATCTCTGTTACCATGTGTACATGAGTAAAGGTACTCAAATTAAATCTTACCAGAAGATTTTATAAAATGATATACTTAGGTTATCGGCTCAGTACCCGTTTTGTTAAATTATAATCAGGTTCCTACTTGGGTAAAACTTCTATAGGGACTGGTCCCATTACTCGGATAACTGACTCATTAACCTTAAATGTCGTTTTTTTTTTTCGTTGTTGTAGAACTGGATGGCTTATACAAATCTTCGAGTCGATAACTTCTCCTTATCTGGCAGTCTTGTGTTTACGAGCAACAAC
>CALNXK010000052.1:2157500-2177500 GCA_942486035.1 Porites lobata | reverse complement strand
TCAGTAGCAAAGTACATTATATTGTCGAGACTAAGACGAAATAATTAAGGAATTGTGCATTATCAAATGCACTCTTATCGTCACATATCTCATTTTTCAGTATATCAACATAACAGGAGCTCGCATGTGTTTAAAAGAGTTGTACGAGTCAAAGTACGACCCTCTCTCAGTATCATATACTGTCTTGTCAGGTAAGAACGGGTTTATGGAATTCTCGTTTTAGTAACACATAGGTTTTACTGATTACTCAGAACTCATTCATTATGAATACATAAAGAGATAACTTATACGAGAGTCATTTCATTAGTAGAGGAAGGCGATCATTTTAAGTATTAGCCCCCTGGAAGTCGTTTAATGTTTTTGCTACTGATTATCCCATGTAGAAAAAGCTCTCAATTTGGCGTCGTCAGTTTTATTCAGTCCTTTTTTTCTCCAGCTAAGCGCATCGGCCCCACAAGTAGTTGGGATGATGTTTGTGAAGCTGCCTCGTCCCCCGTCGCTCGCGTTGCTTGCGTCCATTTCTCACGCCTGTTTGATTGTTCCGTTCTCCCTACTAAGCCTTAATTTTAGGAAAGCCTGTTGAGAAAGCACTCTTTAAGGGACCAAATGTGTGGGGATTTCTAAACTGCACAGTCGTTTTATATCTTTATCACAGATATTTGCCAGCCAAGATGGAGTTATTTTGGTGGCTACTGTTACTTCACAAGTCGTGCATGCGCCTCGTGGCTGACCGCTGAGTCAAACTGTTCTACGATGAGTTCCAATTTGGTAACGGTTCACAATCAAGAAGAAAATGTCTACATTCAACACCGTCACAACGGAGAGAGGTCTTGGATTGGACTCAATGACCGAAGTGTGGAGGGCTCCTTTGTGTGGACAAACAAAGAAATGAGCAATTTTAGGTTCTGGGCCCCACAGCAACCGAACGACTGGAGAAATGAAGACTGTGTTCACACTCTTGGCGCCAAGCATGGTTACACTTGGAATGATGTGTCATGTAGTAACTGTTACAACTACACTTGTTTTAAAGGTAATAAGCGTAGCACTATGAAGATTTATAACCGTATATATCTTAATCTTCACGTTCCAGATAGTGAAGCCACTGAGTTAAAACTACATGCAAAAATGTCGAAACACAATTACAGCATGTTAGGCAGATGGTTAGACAGATTCCTTGAAAAGGAAGAGAGGGTTACACCAATCAGTTTCATTGTTAGAAACATAGGGAAACAAGTCGTATGCATTTGCATTAAAAAAATGTCCATTGACCTAAAAATGGCCGCAAAAGCATGAAATCGGCGTAATCAAACGAAGAACGAGAAAGCGTTCATACGTAGGAACCACGGGAAAAGTCGCGCTAACCTCCGCTTACCTTTTAACCCGGTTTTCTAAACACCTCTTTGCAAATTATTAACGAACATAAGTACATACATTAACTCAGGGCACGCTTACGACCCTTTTTGCAAGTTCCTCATTCAAACAGTTTTTTTTTGCCTTGCCAGTGTACGTCAATTACCCAACTACAGCAAAGTATATTCTTTTTAAACAAGCTTCATTAACCAAAAAAGTCATGTTGTTTGACAAGAAGCCCCTGTGTGCTTACTTTTTAGACTTGGATGAATGTACCACTGGTTCCCATTCCTGTGACGTCAATTTGGTATGCCAGAATACCGTGGGCTCATACAAATGCTCGTGTAATGCTGGGTACACAGGAGATGGAAAACCTTGCAATGGTATTTGAGATACAGTTGATCCTCCATGTGCGACCACCTCTCCTAAGCGACTCATAAGTCGACATAGAGCTACACATATCGTAACTTTGAAATTGCACACAATAAATTGTTTTTCAAAGAGACGACCTTCTCTAATCTGAAGGTTCTTAAACAAGACGATGAAACCATTGAAGGTGCAATGTTTGTGTGCAAAAGCTCAACACTGCCATGTCATTTTGGAAAAAAGCCTAAAACCGTATTTGTTGTAACATGCAAACAACAAACAAACAAGAACCAAAAAAATGAATACATCCGCCTTAGCTACCAGATGTAAACCATCAGGTAGATTTAATATTAGTTATTCTAACGCTTTACGTAACTTACAATTCTCATGCAGATATCGACGAGTGTTCTACCAACTCTCACAGCTGTGACGTTAATGCGGTTTGCAGTAATACTGTTGGATCGTACGCATGCGCATGTAAAGCAGGATTCACAGGCGATGGAAAAACATGCTCTGGTAAGCTGTTGCGGTGTTGTAAAAAAAACGCTTCCAAACGATGTGCGTGCCTGTGTGTTCTATATTCGATCTTTACATTTAAACATGTAGAAAACGATGGACATATAACCTCAATAGTTCGAAATAATAATTAAAGCGAAACTAGAAATACGTATCTCGCAAAATTTCACTAAACTCGTTCTTTCACAATTGTCAAGCCCAGCCGGTTAGAAACTGATTAGGTGACCAGGCTCTAATCTGTCGTTAGACCTGGGACTCCTCTCTGTCTTCTTTTTTGTTTCATTATCCTATTTGATTTTCATATGCGTATTTTAAAGCATATTTAGCACTTAACGGCTTAACCTCAAAACAAAGATAGATTTCAGGGAAGTTTAAAGGTATTTTCTGTAAAACCCAAACTGAAACGCACGTCCGACAAACATATCCTGCGAGCTAAAGCACAGGGGGCCCACACAATCTGTTTGTGTAGCCCATTGTTATTTTATAGTAACTGTACTGGATTTACCGTTTGCTTCACCTATAGCGATATATCGCTAACTATGTATATAAATCAATGATAAATAAACGTTGAATTACCTTGCCTGTGGTGTAAAGTCGTCCTTTTGCCTCAAAAGCGGTTTTTTGAGCGATTTTGAATGAATTTGAGTTCGCCGTTGACTGTTCCATATAGTAGAAGGACAAGGGAGGAATCCTTGTTTTGAAAGGGTTCCAGCGCCGGAGCGATTTTTCCCCCCAAAATCGCACTGCTCCACTTTCAAACTTCGCAGCATAAAGATCAAAAGATTCACGATTCTTGTTGTACCTTCCAATCGAAAATCCATCCAAACGGCCCGGAGCTAGCCCTCGAAGAAAATCAAAATCCCACAGTATTCGAGCGACTGGAATGCGTAGCAAGATCCATACGTGCCAGCCACAAACCGTCCCGCTGATTGCCTTTTTTTTATTGGATTTCGTTAAACAAATGGTTAAATAATAGCTGATGAAGAAGACTTGGTAAGCAGGAGGAGGAAAAGAGGTTCTTTCGCCCTCTCTCCCTAACCCCTCCCCGTAGCCATTTTTTCTAGCTCACTTTTCTTTACGTTTTCCCAACTATCCGGGGACCTGTTACATGTCAACTACGTTAATTCCTTCATTTCCAAATTTTTATGGTAAATATTCAACTTGAGCGTCGACCCCTTTTGGCTCTTTGTTATTGATCAGCAGGAACGAATTTGGTAGTACTAACGACGGAGAAACTGTATTTTTTTCCTTTTTTTTTTTCTTTTTGTTTTTCTTTGACTGTCTCTGTGGTTTTTATTAGGATGTATTTTTCGCTTCTCTCCTCAGTCTCACTCACTCTGCCCCCTCGCTTGCTCCAGATAAGAGGGAACGACCTTTTGTTTTGCTCCAGACCATTTGTTCGCTCGATTATTGGCGCGTTCTTGGCTTGCAAAAAGTACGGGCTGCTTTGTGGTCTGAAAGACTTTGCACTGATTGATGTTCTAGTGTCATGGAAACTCTAGTTGTGATACTGAACTGCAGATGACAGGTTAAAAGACTGAAAGTTCGTTTCAACAGCGTTTGGAAAGAGAACATCGTCTTTTCCGCAAAAAAAAAAAATTATTAATAATAATAATAATAATAATAATAATAATAATAATAATAATAATAAAAACAAAAATAGGCAAACAAAATGGAGTATAATACTAATAGAACCTAACAAGAATCTTGTAACGAGCGAATGGGAACACCTACAAGGAAAGACAGACTAGAGGACTTTCCTCATCCTCGTTAGCCTTAGTCCATAAAAATTTCTTTGACGCCCATGGTACCCTCTACTGAAAATGTCCTTCCCCATGCTATATATACTGCAGATATACCCCTTGGAAGGCACTTATTGAAAGTTTGGGTAGTGGTTATGCCGCTGAGCCCGCCTTCAAACCCTGACTCTACTAAGACAAAAAACAGTCATCTCATTACCCTGTTTTATGGGACAAAAGACCATTTTTGATGACCTTTCTAGTCCATTTTTATTTTTCATACTGAATTGAGTAATAAAGGGGACAGAAAAACAAATGAAAAAAGAAACAAGACTCACTGATTAGATTTTTTAAAAGTTTGTTGGTACTGCACATGTAAGACGGCGCACCGCCAAAGTCTACCCCGTGTTCAAGGCCTTTCGTCTACAAACATACCATGTTCAAGACACGTCGAATTGTTTAACCTGTTTAAGAATAAAGGCTCCCAAAACCTTACCCTTGTCTTTGTTACAAAACCGAATTAAACTGAGAGCCTTAGTCTGCTTTACGTAAGTACCGTCTAAACCTCCGGATTCCGAAGAGATGTTTGCAGCCAGCCCTCAAAACCGCCAGAGACTTTGCCTGCTGCTAGTCAATATAGAGGAAGGTTATTCCATAGAACTGCTCCAGAAAAACTATTTTTCTTAACATTTGTCTGGGGTAGAGGAATAGCGAGTTTGCTGTTGGTGTCTCTCAAAACGTAATTAGAGGCATTGCAACGATCTGCCATTGCTACGATCTATTATGCACTTAACAAGGCCCCCCAAGGTACTTAAGATATATGACGCATACAGGGTGTTTCAAAAGTTCGTTCCGATTTTTTCTTCTCTTCTTGCTCTCAGGATTTCATCGGTTGTCTGAATAACCATATGCAACTAATTATGCAAAAAAAAGCAAAACAAAACAAAACAAACAAACAGAAAACTTTTACTGCATATAATAATAATAATAATAATAATAATAATAATAATAATAATAATAATTTATCAATTTATATAGCGCGTATTTACATGTGCTGATCAATAGCGCTTATCTTATCTTATGGGGTAGCTCTCATCAATAGCTCTTATCATATCTTATGGGGCAGCTCTTAGAAATGATGCCCTGCATTATTAAAAGGGGGAAATGGGCGCTTTGCGAGGTAGAGCCAACAATCCATCCACTCCTAAAAGTTTCACTCTTTTGCACTATACCTTAATCAGCATATCATCCGCCCGATTGATTTGTTATCAAAAAGTACAAAAGAAGGCGTGAGTGAAATGCTAACACAGGATCGGGGTTGGGATCCGCTGCCCTTTATTTTCTTTTTGTTGTTTTGAGTGAAATCTGTTAAAACAACTGAAAGAAACACGATTTTTAGTCGCGACTTGAGCAAGAAAACAGAAGAGGAACTGAAAAGTTACGACAAGGACCACATTAGCTGCCATAAAACTGATCGGATGGACTGATGATCAGTGGCCAATCTAAAACCTAGAGCATCATCAAAGAGTACTTGGGCCATATTTTACGATAAAGAAGCGTCACCGTTACTGATTGTCTCCAGTCCTCATATCCGCTACACGATATAGGCGTTGATCCAGTCGATGGCATGCTCCTCTTAGGCTCTCTCTCCAGCCTCGGGTGTCTCGATGTGCCCGCAGAACTCCCCACCGGATGGCTGGGCGCACGGGCTTAGCTATTGTTAAAATTGACCAATCAGAAGCCAGTCCGAAGAATTTGGCGGGCTGGCTTCTGATTGGACAATTTTTACGATTGCCTAAATTTATTAGCGTGAAAGCGAGAAGTTATTTTAGTAAACAAAGGTTACGGGCGACACAAGATTGAAAATGGTTGCTTTTTCGGCCTTGTAAAGTTTGTTCTTGATAATTTCAAGGAAAAGGAGAGTCTGGCTTTTAAGAAGCCTATTCTGGTCCGAGATAAATTTCTTATTCTACCAATGAGTTCATGAAAATCTTTAAGTTTTCAATCGTTTCGCGTGGTAATGGTTACATAGAAGGCAACCAATCTGCAGAGCTTATTATCATGGTGGTCTTTCCACTTCTGTCCTTGAAGAAAGGGCAAGTAAGTTATACTGCAAAGGTATAAAAGTAGCTTCTCTCGGTAAAGGACAATTATGTAAGTGGCGTTTAGAAGTAGTTTCATTCAACTCAATCTGCGCTACTTCATAAAGTCGGAGTCACTTTATAAAACGGTACTTCTCAGTACTACCGTACTACCGCTGCTTGGAAACGAGGTTTATCACAAATACAGCCTCGTTTCCAGACAAATGAACGATCGATCAACCTCGTTTCCAAGTCAATGTACCCTTAAGTCGATTATTGTTGTTTTTATTTTTCTGTGTGCTTTTTTGCTACGGCAAAAAAGCAACCGTAAACGATACGAAAAAACTATGAAAATGAAGTCTAGAAACCACCAACCTCCTCCCTTACAAAGTTCGGTTATTACTTAAACTTGTCTATCAGCTTACAGTATTTATGAGAGATAAGATTGGTTTATGCGTACGACATAGGCAAATAAATAAAAAGACAAGGGAAACGTTTTCGTCCTCTTTTGCTTGTGAGTTGATTGCTATTGCCTCTCCTCGTTTCACGAGTAAACGAGAAATAATCAAGAATAGGTATATTGAAGCATAAGAGAATTTTCTCAGTCATTTTCTCTTCTTTAAGTTCATGCTTACGCCACACTAGTTTGCTGAGTGATTTCATGCACATGGCGCTCATCACAAAACCCCTCCATCTGGATTTGCTCGTTGACGTCAGAAGAAAATCGCCAAAACGATTGTTCTTCTGCGCCTGCATATTTCACCTTATGCTTAATCTGCCTTATAACACGTGGAAACTTCCTCAATAGCTTATGATTGTGCTTATGCTCGTACTACACGTTAAAATCGAGTCAAAGCAGGCTGCCTCAACTCTTTAAGCCTCTCTGACTATCTGGACCTTATTCTGTGAACGGTATCCTCTTGAGCTAAGAATATTATAAAGGTAGTGTTTTTACTAAACGGAGCGGTACAGCTTGTTTTACTCAATGAACAGAAACAACAATCGTGCCTCGTATCGCATGATTGTTAGGGGATTAGTGCATGGCCAGTTTAGGCATCTCCAAACTGTCACCAAATAAACGCTACATTTCGCCTCGGCCTCACTATTGTAATTATTATTTCTTTTTACTACAGAATGCCAGAATTACGTAAGTCTTAACACAGCTGACAGAAAGATAACGTACCCAAATTACAACACTTACTGTGACAATGCAATTGGACCTGGATGGTTCCGCTTTGAGGGGTCTGCTGGCACAAGAATGCCAACTTCATGTCCACCTAAAAACAGGTGTGATGCTCATGCACCCGGCTGGATAAACGGAGGGCATCCCACAGTAGCAGACGGTCAGGTCAGCAGACAGGTGTGTTTTCATTGGTCTTCTTGCTGTTGGTCGACAACAAACATAAAAGTGAGAAATTGTGGTTCGTATTACGTGTACTGTCTTAATGGTACACCTACTTGTCATGTCCGTTACTGTGGAACTGACTAAACACAAGATGTAAACAAAGTATTATAATACCATCTCGTTTGTTTTAAATGGTGTCTTTAGAACCAAAAATAGACCATTTTTGAACACTGATATTAAAACATGACTTTTTTTGTACGTCAATATAACGTCGACAAAATTGTAGCAAAACGGAACATACTAAACGGAGTCATACTACAGGAACATGAGTATTCGTCATTTTCAATATGGCGGCGTTCGTTTACATTACGCGCGCTAGTTTTAACACCGATATATCTAACTTTATAATCTGGATTAATTTTCGCGTGATTTAATTGGCTAATTTGGGTCACGTGGTAGTGTTGATTGATAGTATATTGTAGTGTACACAAAGTGCGTGCCTAGCTTTCCCATGATCCGCAAAACCATGTGCTCTTGTAATGGCGACTCACCATTAAACTGATGTTGTTGTGTTCGATCCTTGTCGTGTTCCATATTCTCTATCTTAATAAATCAACAGGTAGCAATTCATAGGGCGGGTATCAGGCAATACACCTCGTCCGCGTCGATATTTGCCCTACGTTTTTTTCGGGGCAAAAGTGAGTCTCTTTTCAGTTGTAATACTCGTAAATAATGTCAAATGGAAGCAGTGAAGACAATTTTTTTTTGGTATAATCCAGTTGCACTAAACTTATGCGCTATTCGCCACTGACAGTTTCGGAAAATGCAAAGAATGATGCTATGAATCAAAGAGGAGCAAAATTTACGAATTAAGCTTAATATTAGTTCATTCCTACAGACACTCGAATACAGTTTTTTACGCAGTCATAGCTGTCAGTAACTATAGGAAAGAATACTAACATAGTGTTTAAAATATGCCATTTTCGTGTGACAGTATGGAGAAACGAGAGAAAAAAGCGAAATGGGCCACAAAAGCGAGAAATTTGGGCGTGCGAGGGAGAAAGAAAAGGAACGCCTGCAGGACGGTATTGTTTTCTCCGTTTTTCACGCTCAGATTCTGAGCGTGAAAATAGTGATTGGTCAGAATTAATTAAATGCCAATCTTCGACTTAATACCTTTTTTCCGATTGGTTGAAATCAACATCACGCCATTTGAGTAACTAAACATATGTCGTTAGTGCAGCGTGATGAGATTTCTCTACGGGAATTCAACGTTAGAAGGCATCAATTTCAGCTTAAAAAGGAGAATAGAAAAAAAAAAAAAACAGTTAAAGAACCGTATGAAGGAAAAGGCCTGTCAGCAGATGAGTTTTACTGACTGGTTCTGAAAAGTATCATCTCCCAACGGCTTGTCGGTTTTACTCGCCAGAAGAAAGAAAGGGAAATTCATGCTGCCTGTGTGCTTGTTATCTGCTGTTTGACCCGCCTTATCAACGGCAAGATAATTGAAGACGAAGCGATCTATAACTTTTGGCGATTTTTGGTTGAGGACTTCTTCTTGCCGGTTATAAAACCGCCAAGAACTTAATTAATGATAAATTGTTGCCTTCTTGCAGATCTTCGAAGTTCAGCTCTTCTTTACCCGCCACTAGCGTTCTTTTGTGTGATCCACTGGATCCAATATTCGTCCTGATAGAAATTCAAAGAGTGCGTGACGGCAGGGTGCTTTAATTTTTCTTAGACAAACATTGCGTTGAAAGTTGCGAAGAGCCGTTACATTTCTTATTAAATAGTTTTCCAGTCCGATTCCTTCAACAACAACTTGAATAGATTTATGCCTGATTTTATGTAACTCGGCACGCGTCGTTGCAACTTTCAAGGAAGATTCCTTCGATGGACGACCGCATTTGAAATTTTTTTATAGTACCTTTACTTTAGATTTCTTGTTTTAGGAAAACAAACGAAAAACAGTGCGAGAAATACGACTAGAATACGTGCATCGCGGCCTGACTTATTTGACAGCTAGTCATTCACAATTGCGTTATTTTTGTCATTTTTTTAATTAGTAGGCGGGATGGCGAAAACAATGGCTTCGATTCCTTGCAGGCGTTCCCCTCCTCCCTCCTCCCTCGCGCGTGGTCTCGCGCCCTAATTAGGCTAACATGTGGACCCCTTCACCATTCCCCTTCCCTTTCGAACGCCTGCCACAAAGGCTATGCCTTCTTCAGCTTCCACCATTCACAGCAACAAGGCCAGGTTTTGCCAACAGTTTACTTATGCAAATCCTTCAATTGCTCCAGAAATTTTCGATTAAGGTACGTGTTTCATAGTGTAATTACTTTTCAGGCCGTCGCAGCGGCAGGTAGTGATATGGTTGGATTCTCCTTACTTATCCATTCGAAACGTTTTTTTGGCTCGTTTTCGAATAGTGCTGTTGGTAGAATATAAACTAAAAGCGCTGATTTTTTTATAGTTTTGATCTATGGGGCGTTGAGAGAGTATATTTGACGTGACAGACTGTCAAGCGTTGGTCCAATCACAGTTTCAATAAAAAAAATTCAACCAATCAATGAGCTTCTTTGCGTCCTTTGCACGCGCGCTCACCACTTGTTTTCTCATCTCTCCCAACATGTTAGAGATTTAAAAAAAAATAATCAGAGGATCATAAAATAAATACACACGCTTCCTGTTATATCGGATGATAATGCCCTTGGCTGAGAGATTGTCCCCGGGGGGCGGGAGAAGGGGTGGGGGAGGTACTCAACCCCCTTTCGTATACCTTTTATTGACAAATGGTACCCCTTTCACATACCTTGTTTAGAACTTTGCATCCCTTTTAACTGCTGTAAAAGCACTGTCTTTTAAATAGGAATCGATCACAAATAATAAAATTTATAAAGCCATGAAAATCATCTGTTAGCCCTTTGGGCCCTTTCACAGACCCAAATAATAATAATAATAATAATGATAATAATAATTATAAATGTCTTTATTGCTCATTAGATAAAAATACATATCTAATGTTACAGGATAAAAATATTAAAAGTTCAGCTAACTTACAATAGAATAAAAAGATTGAAAAATCTGAAAAACTAGTTAAATATATCTGACATAAAATATCATAAAAGGTTGTATTTAAAAATTAATCTATTTATAAATGTGTTCTTATAACGTTCGGTGTTTATCTTGGGCCTTAGGCAGCTTTTAAGTCTAAGCTTGTAGGTTAAATTGTTCTTTTCTTGCGGTAAGCATACCTTCAGAGGGTGGTTATCACGCTGTTTAACTTTTTTAGAAATCGCTTTATCTTGTTTTTGTAGTAATGATCTAATAGCGGGGCTCCGGCGCGCGCGAAGCGCGCGTGGGACAGAGCCCCATACCCATGGAATATGGTCAACCTCTTTTCGTTTGGTTGTCACGTGATTGACCGAGCGTACGTACGTACGTACGTACGTACGTACGCGTCTACAGATTGTATGGGTGGGGTAGGGGAGTCTATCAAAAGGAAGGGAGGGGTGTCTCAGGCGTGTCTTGGCAAGTCCACATCTTTAATATAGGACATTAACAATATGGTCAATTGACAGCTGTCCAAACAGGATAGCCACTGACCAGTATCCCATGACCATATCGCGGGCTCATGTGTCAACTCATCGAGGTGACGTGATTTATTTGGAAGCTGTCCGCTGACCAGTTAACTGTTTTACTAGATCGCGAACAACGTTCAATCTCATACTTTTACTAGTTTGGGAGCACAGGAAAACTGATAATGCACACATATTGGACATCAATGTTTTGATCAATTGACAGCTGTCAAAACAGAGTACCCGCTGACCAGTATCACTTGACCGTATCGCGGGCTCAGGTGTCGACCCGTCGAGGTCAAGTATTTTTTGAAGTTATCCGCTGACAAGTAAACTAGTTTTCAAGTGATCGCAGGCTCAAGTTCAATTTTTTTCTTAATTCATATGAAATATGTTGTGTTTATGTGCTGCACAATTAAAATTTTGATTGCAAACTGACCTCGGACGTGAAAATTCAGCCAGCTGTTACAGGCAGGGAAGACAGTTGCTTTTGTTTTTTCTCACAATGGTCACGGGTTGGTCACGCTCTACGTCCAATTTTTATGCTCTGATTGGTCAAAATTTGACAGGTGAGTTCATGCGCAAAATTTATGCAGCATCTTGAATCTTGTTTACTTTAACAGCTGAAGCTGACAGAGTTTTGTGTCAACTTGTGATGTTTTTAACTGTCTTTTTCCACTGGATGTACAAAATGAAATTCAGCTGCTATCAGGAGTCTTCTGTTACTCATGGCTAGTTTGTTTATTGGGTTTTTGGTTGAGAAAACGTCGCTTGTCAAAGTCGGAAATCCGATTTCGGATGGCATCGTTTTCGTTTTCACCTTGCTTGATGCGTAAGAGGATTGCAAAGTCTGAAGCGATACTGGCTTTACCTGATAACTTTCAGGAGCTGCATCTCGAATGGTAAGCCAGAGAAATTATTGTATTTCATGTTTGTTTTTTGTATCTAATTTAATGAAGTGGAGCGTAGTTTATGCGGGAATTTAGTTTATGCGCGTTTGTAAGATTTGAGACAACGATCTCACCGAGTATCTGGTTTGATATAATCTTACAGAACTTTAAAAAGCCTTTAGACAGTTTATCACCGCAAATAGAAAGAAAATGTTCTAAAGAATCTTTAGTTATAATTCTAGCCGGAAAAGAAAGCTTTGAGCGATTTTCTTGCCTCGAGTTCGTCTTTGAAAAAACAAACACCGGGAAGCTGGCTTAAAACATAAACTTCAGCAAACTTAAGCTTGAAGCTTGAAGATCCAGGATATTTAGGGACACTTTAATACTTGTCTTCCTGAATGAAAATTGTTGTCTCTGTTTATGTTTCACCGAATTATATTTCTTTTATTGATTGTTAGTAGTCTCTCTTGCAATTTTAATCGCTATGCCGATTGTTTTCAGTCGTTCAGTGAACATCGCTTGCAGGAGTTCTCAAAATGCCGCGCGTTAAACCATCAAATAAAAAATAAACATGATAAATTCTTTATTATCTTGGAGCGTAACTCTGTTAATGTTCATTCAAACACTCGCTACAGCTCGCACTACAAAAGTGAGAACCGGATGGCCGTATAGGTGATTTTGGAAAATTTTTTTAACAGTTTATGAATATTGAATGAGAGCAATTTGTATTGTGAAATACTGCTTTCTGTCCATGGTATAAAAGGTTGGTTTACACGCACCCAGATTTGTTGGCAAGATTTTGCAAAGTAAACTTGTCGAACGCCAAAACGTTGGCCTGGTTTTTTTTTCTAAGCCTAATTGATCTACGGTGATCAATAGCCATTACGGCTCTTAAATGTGATAAAAGATGATTACCAGTATTTGAGTGTACATATGAGGCTATCAACTCGATGTAAGATTTGGTTCACTCTTGGGCTGTTTGCAAATTATTTTTCTCTAAAATCAGGTAGCCTTTCCCTCTAAAGTCACATAAATGTGCTCTAAAGTTAACTGAATTGTGGAATTCGAATACAAGTTTATTGTTTAATTTAAATTATAAATTTACTAATGGGAGCCTCGCTTTTAGCCCTGGCTAAATCTATATATTATTTAACTGTGTATATATAAAGCGCAACTTAAAGTATCTGTCTAAAAATTGCTGAAGGACATCAATTTCCGCACCGCAAGCACCATAAACAGATAGTCCGAAAACAATACTATAGAAGAGATAATCAATTTCTCTCTGGCAGTAACTATCTTTTCTACGTACTCTCAGCACGTGTAGACATTTGTTGGCCTTGCACAGCTTAGCTTTTATGTGTGCAAAAATTTTACACTCTTCCTGAAAGGTCAAACCTAATAAATCAAGAGTGGCATGTTGTGGTATATTACGTACAACAGGATAGAATGTGGGGTTCCCTTCCTTCTTTATGACAAGTTTTTTACACTTGTTAGGGTTACAGCTTATGGAATTACAGTTCCCCCAGGTTAAAAACGTCTCCACTAAATCACTTGACGTATCACTGCCACCTTTCCACACACTGGTACGACAATGGTTGAGTCATCTGCGTTTTTAAATAGGGCAGGAGTGGAACCTAGCTTGATTTCAAGGTCATTCAGAAACACCTTAAATAATGAGCCGCTCACACTACCCTGTTGTCCCCTTATTTACTCCTTTCCACTCGTGAAGGTAGTTGTTGTGGACTATACGTTGTTGTCAGTTATAGGCATTCAGGGGCAGCAACTTTAGTTTATTAGATAGTAGCTCGTGTCTGACTGAGTCAAACACTTTGCTGAAGTCCGCTGCGAATACCCGTACTGCGTCATAGTCTGGATTATCCAAGTGTTTGTTGATAAAGTGCTGGATCGCTAACAGTGAACTTGTGCAATTTCCACTTTCACGGTAAGCAAATTGAGTGGTGCTTAGATTTTCCTCCACAGCCTCCTTCACAAAGGTGTGAATTTCCCTACCCTTTCGTATCCTTCAATGATAAAATCCCTACCCTTTCATATACCTGAAGCCTAAAAAAGGTACCCCTTTCAGGTGGAGCCTCACCCTATAGGCCATTATAGAGAGTACCCCCTCCCGGGACTTTCCTCAAAATTTCACATTTTTCCCCGAGGTTTCGCTTCTCAGGCAAATATTTATTTTTCGGACAATCTCTCAGCCAAGGGCATCATCCTCCGATACATCGGCCGTCGGAAAGGGTTTATTTACTAATTTAGTATATAGATGTAGTCAGGGCTAAATCCCAGGAATTCCCAGGGCTAACGAAGCTTCCATTTATATACTTCTAATAAAAGCAACAGACTTTAAACGTATTAACTTAAAGCCTTGACAAAGAACGGCAGTGGAGGATCCAGACATTCAGATAAGAGGGCGGGGAGCGGTCATCCAAACCCTGAGATGAGGAGTGGGGTGGTCGAAAAAAATAAAAAAATTTCCGCCCTTCGGGCCTCAGTTTGGTTTAAAAATAAGGGACCGGGGCGCCTCCCCTGGGTCCGCCACTGAGAATTATTCAAATCCCTACTTGACACTTGGAGCTTAATAGCATGATTTGTAGTGATATTTGGCATAAATACCACGAGTGATATTTCGAAACTGTTATTCGCCGTTAGGCGAGTGACATTTGCTGAGACAGTTTTGAAATATCATGAGTGGTATTTATGCCAAATATCACGTACAAATCATGCTATTATTTGTTTACACTACTTCCCACAAAAGGTTTGTAATTTTCACACGTAGGTATTTCAAATTGAGCTGAAATACCACTGCTCTAAGCCAATCAAATTGCAGAAATTTCTCATGTAGTAGTAATAAGAATAAAATATCTCGTAAACACACCTGAAATGAATAGACACTTCGGACATCGAGCTCAAAGTCCTTCCGTTCTACCGAACCTGAAAGTGGACTCAGCCTCCTTTGTGGGCCAGGGGGAATCTTAAAGGTTGTGGACCATTAAAGTTTTGAAGTGATCGCCGTATTATATCATTGCATATTATTGGGTTTTGATTAGAAAACAAAAAAGGCTGAAATACTGTTCAAACAAAGGACAGGACAGTTGGTTGAAATGTTAATTTTAGGAGGCAAAACTAAATTATTCGAAGCAACAATACAATCCAACAGTCAAAAGCTAGTTAAAAGTGTAAAAGTTAATAATAATAATAATAATAATAATAACGATAACGATAACGATAACGATAACGATAATGCTAATAATAATAATAACAATAACATATTTAACCAGAGTAAACCCGTCAATTGAAGCTGTTATAAACTGAGTTCCCTTGGGTAACTAAAATTAACAATACGTTAAAAATGTAAAAACTATGTACAATGTCGATGGATAAAAACTACGAATCATATAACTGTGTAAATTAACACTCTAAAAAACTCTAAAAGATTTACCAGAACTCTAAAAACTGTCATAACGAAGCTGTGTTTTAAAAATCACTATGGAGTCAACTTCCATTAAATGCAATGGCAAGTTATTAAAAGCCTGCTGTGGGCTCCAGTATAAAATGTTCCTTTCTTTGCAGATTCTGTATGGACTTAGAATTGAAATATCTAAACCATTACGCCTAGAAGAATAAATATGTGAATAATTGATAAAATAACTCTTAAAAAGATAGAGAGCAATGTTATGGAGACTCGTAAAGACAAAATTTAAATTGAGCATAGGATAACGGCGCCTCAAAGGTCAAATTTAACCGAAATTTGGACATTCTTTTTATTCCAGTTCAATTTTAGTGAAATGTGTTCAGTCTGTTCAATATGAACTTGTACGTTGGCGCAATTTTACTTACTCCCAGAATCCCTCAGGCTTAAATATTTTCCTTTCTTATGAAAATTAGGACGTTGTTCTTTAAACGTCAATGGGATCACCAAATTTTTATGAAAGATAAATCAAAACAAATTCTGGTCCATAAGGGCCTGTTTACATGGAGGAGGGGGGACCGTAGATAGGTGAGGTAACATGCGGCTGGTCACCCCACCTATCGTGTAAACGTGATCAAATTAAAACAAAGGATTATATGGACAGGCGGGTTACCCTACCTAAACGGGTTACCACACCTACCTGGGGTCTCCCACCTCCATGTAAACAGGCCCCTAAGAAGTAAAAAGACGCAATATCGCGTCATCTTTGCACACGGGATGAAACGAGGACTTACTAACATCATTTTAAGAATATTACAAATTAGTATATACACACTCAGTGATCTTGGTAATTCAAGCAATCTGATTGGTTAGCTATCTCGGACTATGACGTTATATTCACCGCGCTAGGCGGTGAATATAAAGCAGAACAAAATCGCTGTCGTGAACTGGGTGTTTTTGCCAAAGTTTCGTAGTAAAGCCTTTTTGAAAATACACGAATATCCAAGTGCTGATGACTATCAAGGCAAGAAAAGACTTCATGGTGCTTAAACAGCGTGATTTATTGTGAAATGGTTTACTGTAGCTGACTTTTTTTTCGCTCGAAGCTATGTTTACCACTACAGAGGAAAACGAGGTCGCCTTGCCACTGTTTTGTGATTTCGGGATTTTCTCGCAAGACCAATTTTGCCTATAAATAGAAGTTAATTTATGAAGAAAAGAGGAAGGCAAATATTTTCGAAAATTGTACGTGCCAGCAAGTTAACAAGGCAAAGAACTTTGGCGATAAACAACGCTCACCTTGATCGTAGCCGCTGTTGACAGCATTTGCAAGAAGCGACTAAGAAAACTTTCTCATTCACGGTGAGTTGACAGAAACAATTAAAGCTCTACTTTTCTTCTCAGAATTGGGTAGTAATTTAAATTTTCGGCGTTTTCTTTTAAACCGTTGATGCTAAAGCTTACAAAACGATTAAAAGTATCATTTGCCATGTCTGAAGATACTGTAAAAATCTAACTTTTGCGCATCCACTGTTTACGGCTTCTTGTTCACGCATGAATTCACCTGTCAATCAAAGTAATCGATTTTTAATGGTTTCCTTTCTGATTCTGTTGAGACCACTTCGTGTGAATATAATAAAACAATTATTCTCCTCAGGCTCAGTTAACATTGTTGAATAATCCCCTCGACTTCGTCTCGGGGATTATTCAACAATATTAACTTTGCCTTCGGCGAATAATATACCTGCCAACTTTTTCTGAGATATAAGCGTGAGATTTTTATCCTGGGAGTGCTAGGATTTTTTAAGACGACACGATCATTTCCGAAGATTCCCGAAGAAGTCCGAAGTCTTCCGAAGACGTCCCAAGTCTGCCGAATGCGAAGTCATGGAGAAAACGCTTATCCACAAAATCAGTCATTTATTCATTTTCCACATGGTTTTCGTTCCTTACATGGGTCTGAGTTAACTTAGATAACTGAGTTAACTGAGTTATCTTAGATATAATTACCTCTAGACAACTGGAAAAGACCATGTTAAATTTCTGTCTTGAATAAATAAAATGCTGTTTGCCAGTTAATTGTTTTGCCTTCTCATATTTGGTATGCAACAGCATTAAAACGTACTGGAAATCCTTCACACACACGTCAGGTTGTGAAAAGAAGGTGTAAAAGCAGAATAAAGTTGTTAGTGGTGGGAAGAGCGGGAAATAAGGCGCAGAAGTGAGCCATCGTTGAGGGGCCGAAGTTAGGCAACATTTATCTAAGGTCCGTTACAAATAAAAGAATTAAGACAGCAATAAAGATGATACAACATTTTGCTTCACTTATTCGCTCTGTACTCGTGATAAAGTATACCCAGCAGATCCCGCCAACGGCTGTGCAGGAATTTCAAGGCAGACGAGGATGGTATCATAATAACAGAACTCCGAACGGTTGCGATGACTGATAAGTTTAAGGATGTCTCAAAACGCACGAAGTTTGAATAATTATCATATTAAAAAAACAAGGTGTATGTGTTACTAAAATTTACGACTTTTTTTTTTCAGATTTTGTTGGGAGCACCTTTCCTTTGTTAACTTATTAAATGTTGACCCATATATTTGCACACACATTTGGCAAATTTTGGTGTCAGTTTGTGTTAGGGACACGAGATATAATGTTACAAGTGAGATTAGCTAGTAAGCTCGCGTGTCACTCGTATCAAGAAATATAATAAATTGTGTAATTTTGTGTGTGCTGAAAAGTGAAAAACCCTACAAATTCTTCTGAACAGTACGTTTTAGAAATGAATTGAGCCACAAACTCCGATGTTTGAACTCGTAAGCCCCGGATTAGATCAAGAGTTCTACCTATTGAGCTTTTGCGAATCGGAGCAGGTCGCGAAACTTTAGGTATAATAGTTCATTATCCTTTTCTCTGACTTAATTAGAATTAAGGTATGGGACAATCCCTGTCAAGGAAGACGACAAAGCCACTCCGAGTTCTAGTCATGTCCGAGAAAGGGAGGGAGGCTAGGGAGGTCTGACCCTTTTCACTGACACTCTTTGCGAACTGACAACTTTGCATATATGATTCAGGTTTATATAATAGGGGTGATGAATGGTCCATTAAAATTTTTAACTGCTCGCAAAATTTTACCTTTGTTCGATTTGCTCGCAAAATTTAACGGTGTGCTCGCTTGCTCGTGCTCCCAAAATTTTTGCAGTTGCTCGCATGCTCGCCTTCTTGTCAGTATTGCTCGAAATTTTGTAAATCCTTCTTTGGGTTAAAGGAAATGTAATTCTGTATGGTGCTTAATTTCTATAAATACATGGCTATCAAGTTCAGTGGAAATGCACGCGATAAATGACAACGATAAATAATAAATTACCTAATATGGCTCTGTATGGTTAAAAAGAGAAGATATTATTATCTTGAGTTCTTCTGAGTTTCTATACTGCTCACTGGGCTTTAATTGGACCGTGTTTTCAATAAAATCGGTTTGGAAGCTTTAGGATTCTCCCAGAAGAGGTTGTTCTGACACGAGGATCTTGATCCTCTTCACATTCTTCTTCATCCATGCACATCAGTCATGGCCCGTTTTAAGCCATTTTCTGTTTTATTTTAAAGAAAAGGATTTCCATATGGATTGCTGCAAGCGGAAAATATAAGAAGTGCTCGCTGCTCGAGCGTCGGTACTCTCTAAACTGCTCGCTCCTCGCAAAGCTATTTTTTTTATCTCTGCTCGTGCTCGCAAAGAAAATGGCAGTGTTCGCATGATCGCGAATCCTCGCAAAGACCATTCGTCACCCCTTGTAATGCCTATGTGACTGTGAATATTTCATTATCCCTTTCCCTGACTTAATTAGCATTAAGGCATGGGCGGGTGCCCTGTCTCGCTTGCCTAGAGGCCCCCTAGTCCGAACCCACGTTTACTAGGTCCATGCAGTTATCAACACGCACTTCCAACCAAACATCCCCAATCCTAAATCCTCAATCCTAAATCATTCTCCACCAAACCTGCACTGGTCCCAACTCCCAATCCCAGCGTATAGTAGCAAGTATAAGACACAAAAGAAACAGCTTATGAATCTCCACTGCTGCAAACACAGTCGGGTCCCAAAATGTCACTTCACGCAGAGGGAAATTCCCCCAACCTCAAAGCTCCAGAAAGTAAAATCATTTCCTGTTGGTACATCTGAGGGTATAGAAGATTTTAATAGACCTATTATAGGAAAGGAACAGTATCATTATCGATGTCGGTACAAACGAGTAGAAGGCACTAAATTTGCCTTGGCTCTTCAAATTTAAGGTAACGCGCATAAAACCAACTTAGATTTTAACCCGGGCTGCTGATAAAGAAGGAAAGGTCTCACAAGCACAAAGAAGATCCTCGAGAAAACCAATGGAACTTTATTAAGCTTTATCATTTAAATCTGAGTGGGCTTCACTTATCTATAGATCTATAAGGACAGGCACTGCCGTGTTTTTCGTGCGCTCTGATTGGCTACTCAATCAGTGAATATCCTGCACTATTCACTGATTCACCTCCAGTTCCTCCGAGCGAGCGACGCCAAAGTCGCGTAGGTTTCGAGCAAAATGCTTTCCCGGTTTGCTGCCGTAACAAACTAAGAAATCTCACAACTAATCAAGCAAGCTATTTCCGAGATACATGAAGAAGGTGACGAAGTTCGGTTTGGAAGTTTTAACAGGTAAAGCTTTGTCTTTTTGACTTGA
>CALNXK010000052.1:2127500-2152500 GCA_942486035.1 Porites lobata | reverse complement strand
CGAATTCATTGTTCTTTAGCACCTGAATTATTTTAGTGTGGAGGCTTTCTCTTCGTCGCGCAGTTTTTGTTTTTGTTTTGAAATGAAGTTAAACCTGTATATCGATCTCGAACAGCTCTTGAATTGCAGTTAAGCTAAATTTCGGCTGCTGAAGAGAATTCAGTGCTGCTACAATGTTCTCCCATATTTGTCCTCCCTCAGGGCTCCTAATAACCACATCATGTTCCAGCTGAGTCCACTGGAAAATAGTTGCCTTTAATAGCGGCTAAAAACAACATGGGAAATTATTAAATCTTAGTACGAAAAAATGAACATTTATCCTATAGCACAACCTAGAATGCATGAGTAAACATAGGACCGTAAGGGAACGAACAGCAGCTAATCTAAAAGGTTCGGAAGATAGCAGAGGAAGGCTTACTTGTCTGTCCGACTTGTTGTTCCGCCATCACTCAGGTTTTTAAACAAACCGAACCTGAAAAATAAATTCAAGTTAGCAGGCGAAGAAACCGACAAAGTGTTTAACATTTGGGATTCTGCTAATCCACAAAGAATATATTTCTACTTGTACTGAATGACAAGAGGGGGAAAGAGTGATTTACACGCAAAAAGTATAGTTTTATACTTACGTTTTAGCGACGACGGCAAACCTCCCTGAATTACGTCGTCGACGAAGGCTGGACGACGTTTTGACAACCTTACGCATGCCTAGAAGGTTCGCGCGGGAAAATTTCACTTCCGGTCGGCGTCGTCGTCCCATTTCGTCGTCGATGCTTAAGGTCCCTAATGAATATTTCATGACTGTGAATAGTCTTGACGGTGGGTATAATTTTACAGTGTGAATGAAGTGTGCAAGTCGCGTAGCACTCGTATGAAGCGAAATAAAATGTCAGTTGTGTAATTTTGAGCGTGCTGAGACGTGAGAATTAAACCCCTATCGGAATCCCTCTAGACAGAACGTCCCAGAATCGATTCTAGAAGGGAAATTGAGATAAACTAAGAATCAAAGAAAAGTTTTTGACCCCAGCGAGATTTGAACAGACTGCCTGTTTTCTGATTCGGGTCTCCATTACTTATTTTTCGTCGTTAGCCGTTATGAAAAGCTTCACCTTAACTCAAATCTTTCTTCGCCACTCTCCAGTGCTCCTGCAATAAATAAAAACACCGAGGTCACTCAGCTGTTATACAGCTGGAACCTTAAGCTGCATTGCTTTGACCGCCAGATTTGTCTAGGTAAACTAAATACCCCTGAGGCCTTTCCCAGCTTACTTTATGAACATCTCCCTGAAAGCCAAATTTATTGCTAACGCTGCCCAAATAAAGATATAAGTCATCAATGAATTCCAGTTTTGTGGCAAGGGTGAGAGTATCGCCTTGTGACAAAAATGTTTGCTACACGAGCAAAGTTATTGTTTTGCTGATCTAAACCTAATACTTTTTGCCATTCTCGTTTCCGTCGACGTCGTTGTCTAGCTAACCTCCTTAATTATCTTTTTCCTACTCGACAATTTCTACTGCTTTGTACATCTTGTATAAAGATGGAATGAACTACAATCAAAACCTTCATGTGCATCCACACCTCTCATAAGCGACCACCTCCCTTAAGCTACCACCTATCCAAACACCGTGTGAGGGAGTCCAAGACGTCGACAGTCCGGGATTCTGGATTCCGTGCTGTGGATTTCGGATTCTTTTTCAGTGAAACTTGAATGGATTGCAGATTCCAATCGTTAGTGGCATTCCGGATTCTTTGAGCTGCACTCCGGATTTCAAAGGCCAGGAGCCCCGATTCGCAAAATTTTCCGGATTCCGGATTCCACAAACACAAATTCCCGGGATTCCAGAATCCGGATTCCCTTACATGGCGCGATCCTTGGTCTCCTAGCAAATCCATTTACCGTCTTTTTCCTCTCGAAGATGAGGACGATTACCCGACAGTATAGCAATCATCAGCACTTCCAGATGGTTTAACTCTATACCGCTGTTGACCTGTACTTCTCAATCAAGACCAGGACTTGAGACAGAGAATTCAACCTAGCCTTTACTATAGAGTTTAACTTAACAGCAGATGCTACTGAGAGCATATTCTGAAAACTGATTTCGGATTAATAGTGGTCGTAGAAAAGACCTTTGTCACAGTCACCTTAGGTCTGTTTCATACGTTGTGCTACTGCCATGCTAAGCTGGCTCGACTGTAGCTCGACTGCAGCACGACCCTAGCACGACTTCGTTTCAGACGTCGAATTTAATTCAGTCGAATAGAACGGCTGTTCAGGGGCACCCAACGTTAATTTTCGCAAAATATCTGTTCTGAAGACGATTTGAGATGTAGAATTTTCTAAACATTTGTTGTAAAAATTCTTGTTTGCCTGCCTCTCCTAGGATTTTCGACCATCTAAAAGATGGTATAATTGCCCATTTTTAACGGATTTTTACCCTAAAAAGGGCACCTGGAATTTTCGGGAGCCTTTTTTCTAGCTGAAATTTGCGAAAAGGTAAGTTTTGATCCCTATAATTTTCGGATCACTAGACTTTCAGCTAGGAAATCCGAAAACGAAATACAAAAATAAAGAAACGGTTTAGCAAACTTTTAAATGTATTCTAATGTATTTATAATTTATGAATGTTTTAAGTTATTTTAGTTAATTGTGAATATGTGATTGGCATAACCTCTTCCTCCGTGGAAACCTGACTGTTTCTCTCTAAGCCTGCTCTAAATCGCTTAGCTTCATTGATTTGTCCAAGTAACACCTTGCAGACACTTAATGATTATCTTACATTGGTTCGAAAATGTGATCCCTCTCACAGTTAGGTGGAAATTCTCAGTCACAATATGTAGAGCCCACCTAATTCTCCAAGGACAACAGCAATACGAAATGTAAATCCAAAAAGAGGACCAGGATGCTATATATACTGAATTCATTGCATTTGCTAGTAAGAAGAGCATGAATCAAGGCACATTTTCTGCATTTGGAAAAACGAAACAACATTCGAGGAATTTTGTTCGTTGCAAGCGGCAGGACTATCACTTTGACAAGTTGGGCGAACAAGAGACCCTTAATGAGAAAGGCAATCAATGTACAGCTGAACGTAAAATTTAATAGTTGTAAGTTAAAATTGTTTGTAAAAGGGAGGAAAAAGGTAAATAAAATCGACATATCCTTGATAAACTTTTGGGGAAGAAATTTATAATAGTACAATGCAGGATTTTATTTTGTTGGTCTCCTTCGGACTGGGAATAATCAGTTCTATGAGGAGCAGCATAAAAAGGAAGAACACGATTTATAATAAGGGACATTCAAGAGTAAACCGATGCCTACACAATTCTGTTATCAACGGAGAAAAAAGACTGCGGCTTAGTGACGGGAACGTAGCCATGATTACAAAGTGAAGCTCGACATTAAAAATACTTCTGGTGAAAATCCTGTTTCCTGGGGGCAGGCAAGTGTGAGGGTGGGGGGGGGGGGAGAAATATAGAACAGAACAAAAGGAGACTAGGTGTGTTCATATGAGTTTTAAGGTTGTTCCTTTTTTCTCTATCACAATGTGAATAGTTATGTCAATTCTCCAAAGACTGTTTCCCCCCTTTCTGCGACCTTAACTTTAGTCCAAAATAGTTATATCCATGTTAGGAAAATCAGTGCTTTACTTCTCCCTTTAATATCAACGCAACAGAAATGATGACTTTGCGTGAACAAAATGGAGATATCATCTTCAAGAAAGGAAGTATTGCTTTAGTTAAAACAAGATGTCGGGAGAGCAATAAGTCCCGCCTGTCGCGATCACAGCGATCTTAGCGATTATATGGAAACCAGGCTTAAGAGACAGATACCTATACTACACTTACAGACGATCTTTCTTTGGATCGAAAATGTGATCCCTCTTAGAGTTGGGTCTTATGGAAGTGAAATTCTAGTCACAATAAATGTGTAGATCCAAGCCGATTCTCCAAGACAACAACAACAACTGCGAGAGCAGTCAGCTATTAGTGAGCAATCACAATTCTTCTTGCATACTCGAAGAAGTCACGCGCGAGTTTTTGCGTGGATCTCGCGAAAACGCGTGGGAAAATATGGCGGAAAATGCGTTAAGGAAAGAATGGGAAGTTTTCAGGTTCGAAAGACTAAACAAGCATCAAGAGGAAGCCTTGCGACTTGTTGTTGAATCAAAAAGTGATGTTTTCGTGAATCTGGTTTTGGAAAGTCTGTAGTATTTCAGGTTTTGTCTATTGTGTATTCTTTTGTGGAACCAACGAACTAAAGCCGAAAAAAACGGATGCTCTCGCAGGCTATAGCCTGTGTACAGACGCCCTTTTTCTAAAAAGAAAAGATTATGGCAATTTTTGTTTATCTTTTTGCCTACGGAGCCAAGGATTTATCACACCTTGTTGTTTTGATCATAATTATTCGAAACGATAAATGTCCTAATGACAGTAGACGCATAATGCCCTTTGTTGCTTCTGCAGTTCCTTTCTGGTTCTTCGCAGGAAAGTATGCTTTGGAGAATTCTTCGATTATACTTTGACTTATGTAATATGTTTTTAGGATCATACATCTATGTTAGTTCATCTTGATAGTTTTTAGTAGTTTTTTATATTAAGAGTATTGTAATTAGGTCTTCTTCTGATGGTTGTAAATTAAGTTTCAAAATCCCAATTTGGGATATGTTAATAAACTTATTGTATTAATAAATATGATAAACTTATTATTATATTATAACATTTTTTTATAGCGCTCCCATACCTGAGTTCCTGGCTCTCTGCTATGTTATATTAGGCTGATTTAAAGATTACCAGTGGACGAAAATTGGTAACAGAACTTTCTGTAGCAAGTCAAACTAGGTATATAACAGATTTAATAAAGGTTGCATTGTACATCGGGAACTGGCAATTGCATGGTTATGCGGCATTTGGGTATGCAAAACTCACAGCAATGATTTGCTTCACTCACAGCAATGATTTGCTTCCCTGGCCACCAAACAACAACTGCCAAGGGTACAATCCCAACCTGAAGCAATATTTATTGATCAATTAGCTATATATGGAACACCCTGAAAAAGAAATCAATAAAGTTAAATGTTGCGAACGTTAAGAAGATCATCAGAGCTTTAGACTCAACTTTTGCATTTGCGAAAATGAAAGGGTTAAATAATTCAGGCTTGTGGTCCTTGTGCTATGTCCTGGATTCGAAGCCCTGATCTCGCTGCGATAACGGTTCGGCGCTCTACTAATTGAGCCAACTAGCTAACTGGGAGCAGGTAATTGAGTTGGTTCATTTGACGAACGATAAGTTTCACAGCCAACTCTCAGTACTACTCCTTAGTTACCATGTGAAGTGTATTTAGCCGATTTTTTGAAAACGAGACTAACGAGACTTGCAGTCTGTTATTTGAGTGATTTACCAATCTCAAGTCGATTGGAAATTTTTCCCTATCTCCCTCCCTCTGATAACAGTAGAGACCTTACGATCCAATAACGGCGACGCCAATGAAAACGTCGCTGAAAAACTGACTTCGCGTCCTTTAAAACCACTTCGCGATTATCCCAAGTCACCCAGTCACTTGAAAGAAGGGAATTTCTGTTGGAGCTGAAGAGAGGGGCCGTACCCGAGTGCAGACAGAGATTATAGAATTTATCGCCTTGCCGTTCCCGTCCTCAAAAAAAAAAAAAAAAATAATAATAATAATAATAATAAGATTTGGTCATTTCACGAGGTAGTCGTGTAGGGACGGCAAAGGAATGTACAAAAAAGCGTGATGCACGTGCAGAGTTGTTTTTTTTTTATAACTAAAACTATTGCTTGTTGACGTTGCCGTTGCTGTCGACGTCGTAGTTTTGTAAGTTCCCCATTGCTAAACTGTGACAGTTTTAGAAGATTTTCCATTTGTATTCCTTCTGGAAATTAGAATTGCCGACCGATGCATCAGCCGACATCTCGGTCGACTGTCGGTTGACATATCGGTCGCTATATCGGTGGAGAGTACGTTGGTCGAGTCTCGGAGGATTGAGTCTCGAACGAGAGTTGGTTGCTACACTCCATCAGTTGACAGTCGGTCGATGGTTGGTCGTTTAAAAAAATTTCGCCGACGGATCACCGACACGGATCTACCTCGGTCGACTGTCGTTCGACATGGCCGTCGATATATCGACCGATATCGACTTAGACCCTTGACCGACTCACCACCAACACTCGACCAATGTAGCTACCCATATGTGACCGACAGTCGACTGAGATATCAGCCGATAGATCGGTAGACAACCCCTATAAGACATATGATCCCCAGGGCTTGATATCCGTTTTTTCCAAATCGATGAGGTCACTGTAGTTGTTAAGTAAAGGCGGTGCAATGAATTTACACTTAATTCGCCTTCACAACGTGTTACGGGCATAGTACATATAATTTTTGGCCTAACGCGAATGTTCAGATATGAGGATGTATCATATCAATTGCTGAAGCGGAGGAAGCTGGTCTTTTTTCGGGAAAATTAAGGTTAAGACGTGGATTTTTGAAGTAACAAGCAATTTTACTACACAGGATTACCCGTCTCCTAAGTGTGGTTATAACATTTAGACCGTTTCTTGATCTGAAGCATCAATCTTTTGACTGTAGCCTGTACCAGAATCATATACTCATATATTTAACCCTGAAGAACCCTGAAGCGTCCAAATTCCTTTCATTTGTTTAGAAACATGCTGGGGTTGTTTAGCCGTCCAATCAGAAGCTGGCGATTTTTTTTTTTTTGCCCTAAATATGGAATCAGAGAATTGAAGGCATCCCTCTCTGAAAAGTAGCTGATAAAGAATTTTTGAAGTCCATAAACAGTTCTCTTAGTACATTCATAACTCAATAGTTACACACTCCGCGGTTTCACTTTTTTTACAGAACAATATCAACGGACAAAAACATTTACATTTACAGGTAGCGGAGCCGACAAGTATGTTGTCATTTGTGCGCGCTAATAAGCTGCACTATGGCATGCACTAATAACTTTTTTTCCCGAAAACTTTCCTTAAAAAAATCGATAAGCAGTTTTCCGTCTCCAAGGTCTTTGCAAAAAATATACTATATATGTTATTCCAAGCAACCTTTGAAAACTATCGGGTGAAAAAATAAGGTCGCGTAATGTTGACACAATCAGTACTCTTTCGAAAACGCGCGCAAGCTTTCGTCACCAAGTGCCTGGCCCGTAGATGCTTATTATTATTGGTCGTCTTTGTCTTGTCTGGTTACCCTGGCCATTTTGAATTCCGATTTTCGTCAAATTTTACTTCATAAAACTGTTATTGCCCTTTGTAGCGCTTTGTTTACATCTTGAGACAAAGTTTTCATAACATAAGAAGCGCGACAGTCTCCCGTATCATTGATTTCATATTAGTTACGAAGTAAATTGTGATTGGTTCTCAGAAAAAAAAAAAGAAAGAAAGAAAACGCATTGAAACAGCGTTGTACGCTTAAGGGTTATTTCTAATGATGCTTCTTCTTGTGCCTTCCCGAAAATCGACAAGCACGCCTAAATAACACGCGGTTATTATTTCATACGCGCTCGACGATCTCTGAAGTCTGTGAACAGTCTAGTTTCGCTGTAGCGATAAATTTTTTTCCTTACTTTGACCACCTCATGCTGTCATTCAAGACTGCGGAATGTCTTCAGAGCTTTAATAAGCACCATCTCCTCACATTAACAGACAAAGGAGTTCGGGACCACACATTCTCTCTTGAAAAACCCAAGGGCCTGAAAACAATTCGTTGTGCGAATGTTATCAAATGTACCGGCCTGGTGTGCTTTAGTGAAGAGATTTTTGGTGTCAGCGTTCATAAAAAAGTGATTGTCAATTAACTGACCTTACTAGACATATCACAATCGGTAGAAAAGTACACTGCATAAGAAAATGTGAGGATAAAAAATCGAGACTGAAGCAAAGGTAATGAAACGTGCGAAACCTCAGGTGATTAGGGCAGTGCGGGTAGGTTTCATGTCATTATGGATGACCTTCTCCTCTCTGAAGTTCAAGTTATTGTGAAGAATCGTGAACAAACCAAAAATATACGGTGGGATTGTATTGGGAAGTATACTTCCGAAAAACGAAAGGAATTATTAAAATATTGTTGGAGAAAAAAAAAAAACAAAAAAGAAAAGAAAAATACTGAACCCAGCGTCTTGAGAAAGATTGAATCAAAGCACGCAAACGTCGTTACGCAGGACTTTCTATTGGTCATTTTCTCCAAGCAATGAACAAAGCAGTAACTTTTATTCAAACCAAGGTTTAGATTTTCAGTATCAGAAAGAAAATGACCAAGAGTGTACTGTAAAGAACCCTGCGTTAAAATCACTGGGTAGATGAAATGAGCAGGGAATGAGGAGGGAATGGGAAGTAGCTAATAACCGCGCTAAAGTGGCCTTTTTGGTGATGGAACCGCCACGCTAAGCAAGGGAAGGTGTCGCGACTTAAGTGCTTCATAATCGCGCCATCAGCACTGTGAATTTAAGACAGCCTTGCTAGGGTGATGGGTATAACTTTCGACAGCGATAGAATTTGACGAATGCACATGGTATTAATCATCCAACTTGAAACTAGTATTGCCAGTTTCAGGGGAACAACTTCCGTAAGTAAGTTGCTCCTCTAAATTCTTCCAAGTTGCTTCCTCGTTGGTTTAAATCATAATTATTTGTTGTGATTACATTACAATTTGCAAACATTCCGTTTACGTTTTAAAGCTTTGGAAAGCTTATTAATTCGGAAAAAAAAAAAAAAAGGATTGATCGCTAATCTCCTCTTTCGACGCTTATACACAAAGACACTTAAGGATATAACTGAGACGTCATGAAAAACAAACTGACAAGTGCCTCACAGTAGTAATGCATTAACAATCACTATGTATCACTTTGGCATGGCAGTGCAGTGATGGAACTTAATTTTACTTTTTCTTCATGGAGCAAGTCAGATTTTCTGTGCACATTTTGAGAGAAGCGAATAAACGGCTAATGAGCTTTGCAATATAGACACAAAAAGAAGCTGCAACTCTTGAAACTTGAAGAGCAAAGCAAAATAGTACATCACGGGAAAATTGAATTAAAGCGAAAAGGTAAAGTCAAACATTTAACGTGCAGTTTGATAAGTTGTCTTTGGAAGAAAAGGGGAAGGTAAAGAAATAAGGTTAGTATATGTAAAAATTCCCTTATTGCTTGTGGACAGGAACTAATGATGTACATGTATAAGTGCATGGAAGATGTTTATTTTAAACGTCAGGATTAAACCTCTATTCTCTAAGGGGCAAAATAGTGAGAGGGGGAAGAAAACTAGGAAGGAGAAGGGGTCTGAGGGCGTTCCTGTAAGTTCTTCTCTCTTCCATTTTTTGGTCATTTTTTTTGTGAAATCAGGATGATTTACTGCAATACTTAGGCCAATTCTCCGAAGAGTAATTTCCCCCCCTTTACTCGACCTTTACTTCAGGACTATGATAAATTATGTCCATTTTAGGTAATTCAGTGCTTTACTTCTCCATAATCTGTCCACGCAACAGAAATGATGCCTTCACGTAAAGACAATCTGTATATTATTCGCATGAGAGGGAGCATTTCTTCAGTTAAGCCAAGATGGTGGGAGAGCAAGGCCTTCCCTTTGTCCTCTACGCGGTATTCACTACTGCGGTTCTTGCTCAAGGAAGTCAAGGTACCGTGAAGTATTTGCTTATTGAAATGTTTCAAGAATATGCTTTTAAATACTGATATTTGATGTTCATTTTCTACGGTAAAATTGATGAAAGTTTCATTTCAACTAGTACACAGGAATCGGGGGAGGGGCGCACAAGGAAAGGGAAAAAACGGAACTATGTTCAAGGCCATTGCGCTCAAGACGTTTTGAAATTGTTAAAAGATATTGCAGCCACCGTAAATAGCCCAGAAGTAACGGGAGCTTACTTTTACTAAGACACTTTTCTTCTCTTTATAATAGCAATAAGTTTCAAAGCTGGAAAAACCAACGTCACTGTCAAAAGTCCAGGGTTGTTCGCTTGTGAGACAATCACATTTGCTGAACCGTTCTCTGGTGGAAAGCAAGTAAAAGTCTTTGCTTCCTTTGGTCACTCAGTTAACAACCAGGCCCGTGGCAATGGTGCTGCTATTTGGGTGGAATCGGCAGATAGAACTCAATTCCGCGCTTGTATCTACGAGTACAGCAACGGCTCAAATTCAACTGCTGAGATAAACTGGATTGCCCTACAATCTGCTCCCAAAGGAGCACAACTGAGAACTACTTCCCTGGACTCTTGGACTACCGGAACAGAATGTAAAAAAATCGACTTTCCTCAGGTACGCTTCGTTTTGCTATGATTACCTACAAGGTGCCCAGACAGGATTAATCTAAAAAAAGCAGAAATGGGTGAGTCATGCAAGGTATAGTTAAAGGATGTAACTCACGACCGCAAATGCGAATCCTCTTAAGGAGCTTAACCAGCTTTTCAATCAATGAATTTAGGAAGAAAATTGACGTCGCTAAAGTTTCAAGTTCAATGACCCATATACTATGTACATGCTGTCATGCACGGACTTCATGATTTAACGAGAAATGATAAAAGTCTAAAAGGTGAATCGTTAGTTTGCTTTCAGGACGATTAATACAATGAAACAGCTTACTTTGTTACTGTGATATTTTGTTGCTCGGCTGTTCGCATTTGTTTTCCTGTATTTTGTTTGTCGTTTTTTTTGAATGCGCATTATTATAAAGATGTCCACTCCATGACCCACACTAGCCCACTGATATTATCACTTACCCCCACCCCCCAACTTCAAACCCTCTCACTCTTTCACCCGTATTTGATTATTACACTCTCATATATACCTCCAGTCTAAAAGAAATAAAACATTGGCATTAGATGTCAGTTCTTACGCTCGCCGCCGTAAATCGATTTAGAGAATCTTTTATGAAATATAATCATTGAACACGGTACACGAACTGAAACTAAATTATTTAGGGATGATAGAAGATATAACTTGTATTTTTTGCAAAATTTGTTTTGTAATTTAAATAACTTTACACGTTGTAATTATATTTTACCGTGGCTGGTATTTTGTTTGTAAAATATTTTTGTCCTTTCCTCACGGCTTCAAAGTGAGTGTCTCCTTCCACGAGAAGTTTTTTCTGCACGTGGGTGAAAGTCCGCGTAATTTCATGAATCGCGTTTAAATAAATTTGAAAGATTCTTCTCGTTGTAAATGCAGCTACTGCTGTTGTTGTTGTACAGAGATGAAGCACTGTTTGCTAGATTTCTCGATTTAACTTAAGTCACGGTCCCTGATTATAATTGTTGGTGTTCACACCGTAATGAATGAGATGTAAATTTCCTTTGCCTTTTTTTTTTTTCAGGGTCCTTTAACTCATTCATCCTTTTTCTTTCCTTATTTAAAGCGTTTTGCGACTCCTCCAATAGTACTTGCGATTCCTAGCCACCAGTTTCCTGAGAGACCTCAAGACGCCATGGCAGTGTGGGTGGAGGAGTTGACCGAAGACAGTTTTAAAATCTGTCTTAAGGAAGTGAAAATTTTCGACGGACTTCACAAAGGCATTGCTATTGTAAGCATTGTTTAGAAACTTTTTTAAAGACCTGTATCCAATTGCATCGACTTTTCTTAGCTAAACATACATTGTATTGTATATCTGTCTGGATTTCATATAAGGTGCCTGTACTGAGTCTCTAGACGGTCAACTCCAGCCATTACTCACCCTCCCCACCCATGAAGCTTATGACTAGTCAATCACTTCTCCGAAGCTCTGCTAGTAGTGTTATGATTATGAGTCACCGCATTGATTTGGCTGGCCAACTGGCCACAGGAAAAATTCTCTGACTTTGCACTACTTTCTGACATAAACCTCTAACTCTAAAGTGACAAAATCTCCCCTCCCTACCCCCCTGGTTTTCACTCAAAACAAGGAAGCCACCCACGGATAGGTCTGGGCCAGGGCTCACACTGGCGTGAACACGGCCGATGCCCGTGTTCAAGCGAAAACTTAGCGGGCCCGTTTTAGCAAAATCACACAGATATAAATTTACCAGAATACTTACAAAAATAAATAGTCGAACTAACCATACATTTTTAGTTTTGAAATATCATTCCTCACAGTTATTCCTTTATTAGAGCCTAAACTACATAAAAAAGGACAAATATGTGTATAAAATACCTACAGTTATAAGAAAGCAATTGGTTCGATGAGAACAACCCTCAAGACATTTGGTGAAAAAAGCAAACAAAAACCAAATTAAAAAAAGAAAAAGAAAAAAACTGTCAGTGCAATCAAATCTCTGTTACCATGTGTACATGAGTAAAGGTACTCAAATTAAATCTTACCATAAGGTTTTATGAAATGATATACTTCGGTTATCGACTCAGTACTGGTTTTATTAAATTATTATCAGGTTCCTACTTGAGTAAAACTTCTACAGGAACTGGTCCCATTCCTTGGATAACTGACTCACTAACCTTAAATGTCCTTTTTTTTTTTTCGTTGTTGTAGAACTGGATGGCTTATACAAACCTTCGAGTCCATAACTTCTCCTTATCTGACAGTCTTGTGTTTACGAACAACAACTCACCATCTCAACAGAGTGACTATGCCTTTTGCCAGGTAAAGTGTAATATACACTTATTACTTACGTACTTGTACTTACTTACTTATATTAATTTTTTAAAAATGATTAATTAATTATTTATTCGTTCGTTTCTTGATGATTTACAATTGTACCATGAATTTCACTTATGTATTGTACACGAGACATCCTCTCTTAAGCAGAAACGTAGTTAAATAAATGGTGATGATGTTGTTGTTGATGATGATTATGATGATGATGAACTTAACTATGGTTGGTTTGTAAGTTAATTGAGTTGACGTCAGGAGCCGATTACTTTGTTGACGTTTAGTCAGTCTTCGAGAAGATGTAAGAAAACGTTTTAAGTATTTTTGACCATGCAACTTTAAAAAATTATATCTCTGCTGTTATTTACAGTTCAATATCAAGCTATACCTCATTGGAAAGGGCACAAAATAAACTTTCAGAAAAAAAAAATATTTCGGTCTCAGAGAACCCATAATATTCTGCACAAAAAAATAAACAAGGCATGTTTCTAGATAATTATTTTTAAAAAAATTAAAGAGTGTAATTTTGCATGGAAAGTTGTATATTTTATGTAATACAATACAACTAATTTTTTTCTTCAATATCTCAGTAAAACAGCCCGAATATCGGTCGGAAATATAGAGCGGCTAGCAATTTTTTACAAATTTATTTTGTGACCCATAGCAAAACTAGATACTTTAGCGTCACTTTGTGGCCCGATATGTACCTTCAAAAGACGCTTTATTTTTTAGTTTCAAGGTGAAATATCGAGTTAAAAACAAGCAAACATGAATTAACTGATATAAGTCATCAAAATAAGCAAGGCTTTGAAGGCAAAAAGCTCCGCGGGACGGATTTCACCGCGTTTCAACAAAATGTGTACCAGACTATGGCCTACTCGGCGAGTTGGAAGCAAAGATTCTTACTGTTTTATTACCTCTATTTTCCCGTTTATTTCGCTTGTTATCCTCCAGAATCCTCCAAAATAATTTGCTTGACTTGTATTTGGTCGAAATTCGTCGATAAAAGCTTTCATTCTTGGCAAAAGCCGCGACAAAATTCTTCCCGACGGAAGCGCCATTTTCACTAGATTTGAAAAAATAGTTGCGTAAAGCTCAAAACTCCCCAGGGCCTGGAACTTGGCACATAATTGGCTAAATCTATTGACTTCCTGTGGGCCAAATTTGGAGGCAATCGGAAGTAACACAATTTTTGGCGAGTGTTGGTCGCGTCATCGACCAAAAGTGGTCGAAATGTTCACGTTCGGAAGAGAATGAGAAAATAACATTTTACATTTTTGTTACAGAAAATCAACTTTACAGATCAATTCTACGCTCCCCCAGTGGTAATGGTGACAACTGAACGAGTTAGCAACGATTCACATTTGTCCGGATGTAACGCAATCACTGCTTTGGTCGAGATAAGGGAAGAAACAGACTGGTCGACAGCATACTTTACCCCAGTTTAGTCGAAGGGTTTGTTGAAATACTAGAAAATTAAATCACACATCAAGTGTTATTTTTCAAAGCAACTGCTAATTACTTGAATTAAATTTTCACGCGAAAAAATATTATGAAAATAAGGCAGACAGTAAGAGATTTTTTAATTCTGAATTTTTCTTTGATGTGTTTAGCCTTACAGTTTTCGTTTCACCGATTGTTTTGTGAGATTTTTCAAACTGTTTTGGATAGCAACTAATAATTGCTAATGTTCCACTCCTAGTACACGTCCACCGCAGATACGGAAATTTGTGTCCGAACTTACGACGCCAAGAGCAGGCAGACCATAAAAGTAGATTACCTGATTATTGGAGGTAGGTATTTTAAATAATTAAGTGCTAGCTTCTAAAATATTCTAACTCTTCATAACCTGCAAGTGTAACTGACCCAATTTGGAAGATGTTTTTAACCATTTCATCTTTGACGTCAATGAAGTTCAAAGCAAAGTAGCAATTCATCGGCTTCTTTTTTTTTTTTTTATTCATTTATTTTATTTTATTTGCTATTCCAAAGTACAACAATTACAACAATTACAATTATTATCACAAAGCATACATGCACAAACTTACTATACACCTAAGCACACGTGCAATTCCACAATTACAGACAAGGTAATGCCTACTGTTATTTTACAAGTGCTATTCAAAAAAGAAGAAACTAATCATTTTTTCAAAAGAAGAAAAACTACCTAGATTACAAAGTCCATTTGTCCATTAATTTTTGTAAATTCTTATTCTTAGTAAAAATATATTTTTCTATTTAATATTTACCGTTTATTCTAACTATAAAACTGTTTATGGTTGGGAGTAGTTCATTCCTTCTGCAACTCCATAAATGTATTTTCCCTATAACTATAAGATAATTAAGCAAGGGGCATAGAGTCAGAAGATAAGAAGCCGATCCAAATTTCCTTTAATGTTAGGTGAACTAGTTGTTTTCGCAACCCAAAATGATATGATTCAACACATTTCCAAAATGAATTCGAATAAGGGCAATCCCAAAAGAAATGTCTAATAGTTTCTGATTCCCTTTTGCAAAAAGAGGACAAGTTGTCTGTCCTGTACCCAATCTTGAACAACTTTGAGCTGGTAAAAAGTATAGAATTAAGTATTTTAAATTGAAAGGCTTTGATATAAGGTTCAAACGCGATAGAATGGGGCAAGAGAAATGCCTTTCTGAGATCGTCATTAGATAGATTAAAATCCAACTTCAGTTTTTGTGCATAATTTGGGAGACAAGCCTTCTTTTTGATCAAAAAAGGATAATAATCTTTTGATTTCTTTTTTGCTATGTCGAAAACGCCGCCATTGATTTTAAAGGAAGGTATTGCATTAAAGGTACTCGAATCCGAGCGATTAAGAACTCTTAAGTTGGTTGGTATTGAATGTCTCATACTAGTCCATTCAAGGAAGTTTGTCTTTTTAACATTTTTTGCTATCTGTTCCTAGGATTCCGTATTGCTGAGATCAAAATGTAGGTCTCCTATTTCCCAGATACCAATGTCGCAATATTTCTTGTAGAAAAAGGGGTTGTCGTCTATTCTAAAGTCTCTATTATTCCAAATTACATAATGCCAATCGTTATTAAGAGCATTATCTTCTCGGAGTTCCGACCACCATTTAAGTAGTTCTAAATAAAAGGTAGAGGTAATTTGAAGATCCTTAACATTATAATTGCATTTAAAAAGCATTAGACCTCCAGAATCTTTCAAGATGTATTCAAGGTAGTTTTTCCACGCGCCTGAGTTGTCACTAAATATTCGTTTAAGCCAGGAAAGACGGAGAGATTTTATCAAACTTTCATTATCCACCATTTTGATGCCTCCTTCTTCATAATTATTTATTGTTGACGCTCTTCTTACTTTATCTTTACCTTTCCATAAAAACTTATATAATATATGATTTAAGAGGCAGTCCCGCTAACAGCGGTCCGGTCGATTTCGCGTCAGAAAAAAGTTTCCCTTTAAACTTCGTACACTAAAAAGGTTTGGTATATAAGTAATAAAAATGATTTTCTTTTTTGCAAATAATATATTTCCGCTTTCCTACAGGCGCGATCACGTCCGGGCCAATTCGTCTCCTCCAGAGCCCGGTTTGAGGACCGAAATTTGTCGTTTTTGAGGGCCGCACCATAACAAAACTAAAACGAATTATAAAATATCTTTCACACCAGCTGTTTCCACTGCCTTTTATTGACAAATGAGCAAAATATCGAATTTTTTAATAATTTTGAAGACAATCTGTGAGTCCCGAAAGACACCACTTTGAGCCGGTCACCCGACTGCCAAAAAACATGCTCAGATTCGAGAGCTAAAATCTCAATTGTGGGACAAAAATCTGATATAAAATTTATATCAAGGTCAAGGCCTTACTTCATTTTAAGAGGTTCTAAGGTCAAATCTGCGGGTATCCGCCTGCACACTTAGCGGTGAGAAGGTAATTTTGGCCATCATGGCACTCTGACTCTATAATTTGTATCATATATTTATCTACTTGATCGATCACTCGCTTGACCGAAAAAATATTCACAGCTCTAAAATTTGTTTAAATGTTTCCTCAAAACCTTCAATCAAACGCTTTTTGTAATTTTATTTGAAAATCATAAAGGAAAAATATTTTAGGTTCATAGAGCTAAGGTCAAGGAAACCACTATTGCTTATATGCAAATTAGCTGGTTGTCACGCAATACCTAACCAAAGTGGATGAGAAAGCAGAGTTTGTATCATGGCGACTTGTTTTCTGAAAACACGAGAGTTTGGAGACTGTGGAGAATTTCGAGGTATAGCTGAGCTTGTAAGCTGAGATCAATGTAGGAACGATTTAAGTCAACATTTATCCCGATGTCATTTGAGTCGAGAACGAATTATGGAGGGAGAATTGATTTTGGTGCGTTCAGGTTTGTTTTATACGACCGAAACGCTGAGACAAAAAATGCTTGTTTGTCCGAAGCACCGTGCGTATCTCGGGCAGTACTGGGGAAATCAGACAAAGTTAAGCTCATGCAAGTACCCTGGCCACAAGGGAGAGCACAGAGCGGTCAGAACAGATCGCGCATTTACTTTGAAGGTATCAAGGGAAGTAATGGAAGTGTTTGGTGTTCTTGTTCCTGTCGGAGCACGTGAGTATTTGCCTATTTTCTGGATTACCTCTTATTTGAAATAATTGAGACTCATAAACAACTTGCGTAAATAGCAGATATTATGAATAATCTTGTGTATGATTTTTTTAAGCGACCTGTAGTAGCTGTAGAAAGGCGCACAGGAAAAGGGTCCAGAGTAATTGGCCGTGGCTACAAGGAGGAAACGCGAATGCGGGACCACGCGATGAAGATGATGCAGTACTGCTGACTAGGTATCTTTAATATAAATATTCTTGTTTTTGACATTAAAATGCGCAAAAACAGTTATCCTCAGTTCTTGTCATAGCTCAAACACAATTCTGTTGGCGCAAGATAAGATCGTGAGAACGCTCGTTCGGGATTGGCTAGCTTAGCCCTGTTTGCGTTGTAATAAAAAGCCGACATGCTTTGTTCCATCCACCCTCTCGGTACTCTGAAAATACCCCAAGAACGGGACCATTAGAGAAACGTAATTGTTGGTAACAACATAAAGGAGCATTTGTATCCAGGAAAAAAGTACCCTAAAAGTTTAAAAACGAGCCTAAGGGACGGACCATTAAAGAAACTAAATTGTTGGTTACAGTATAAAGGAGTGTTTGTATATAGGAAAAAAAAACGTGAAAAAAGTGTTGTCGATCACCTTTTCAGTCACTTTATATTGTTTGTCCCAAACAGCATTGCGTTCAGACCTGCAAACCAAAATGTGGTAGCTTTGATTTTTTTATTTGTTTGTTTAAATGGCACAATCGATTTAATATGGATATGAAATCTAATAACAATTTCTGGGTGTAGGCGTGGCCGTCGGGGTGATTTCAGGCATTAGAAGAGATATGCCTCCTATATGCTGCTAAATTCCATAACTTGAAGTTTTCGGAGGGAAATCACCCTAGCTTCCCTTTAGCAGTAGGTCTCTTGCCAGTCGCTTTTCCATCATTGTCATGTGGTAATGCCTTCTTGTGTCTCATATAGGAAGAGCAAAGACAAGGCCTTGGCGGAGATGCGAGAGATCCCACCAGACACCCCAACTGTTTCCACACCACTTGGTGACTTCCCTTGGACACCTGGACAGTGGCTCAAACTAGAGTCAGTGGACGATGACAGTACAGGCGAGGACATGCAGACTTTTCCAGACCAGACATTCGAGGTGTATAATACCGCAATGGCTCAAATCGCTGGACTGTCCGATATCAAGATTTTAGAGCCGTTGACCTTTAGGCTGAAAGTGGACTGGGGCACTGCGACAGAGAAAGAAAAGCAGACGTGCGAAGAGAAGGTTGACGAGGCCTGTCGGGCAGTGTGTAAAGTGATCGCATCAAGCTCTAGCGAGGAGTTGCTGAAATCGTAAGTGAAGCGTGCTTCCAGGTCAGATAAAGAGGTCGAGGCACTGACGTCAGCCTACAGGCAAGCACCAACCAAGAATCTAAAAACACAGATCCTAAGTATATATGCCTTGCGCTATACGTCAAACGAACTGAAGGCAATGCACGCGCCCTTTGAGAAGCTCAGTGATCGCCAAATAAAGAAAGCAAGAACACATGCAAAAACTGTAGGAGTTGGGCTCGAAGTTGAAAAAGTTCCTCATTACAGGGTACGCATTGATAGCTCGAAACTAGAACACTTTTTGGATTTTGCTGACCAGCCTTATTTTTATCAAGATGTTTCTTTTGGAACGAGAACATTTAAGCTGGACTCAGGTCAGCAGATGGTTATGCCTAACGTAGTCAGAACTGTAGGGCGTTCAACAATGATTGAGCAATATCATCAGTGGTGCAGAGAAGAAGACTATCAGCCTTTAGGCAGGTCCACCTTATACAGGATATTGAAAGTGCGAGAGGCATCACAGCGCAAGTCACTCCAGGGCTTAGATAACACGGCATCAAGTGGGGCAGAAGGCTTTGACACCCTCAATAAAATAGTGGATGACTTGGAGCAGTGTGGAGCACGCCATAAATGGTGCGAGGGATCTCGGGATAATCTAAAGGGAGCAAAGCGCTACTTAAACACGAGCTACCGTGCGCACTGTCGTGAAGACAGCGACAATCTGTGTGCTGAGCACTGCAGAGAACACGCACTTAGCGATACGCAGTGCTTAGAGTTCAAGACATCCTGTACTCATGATCATATGGAGCTGTGTGAAAGCTGCGACAGTCTCAGGAACACACTGGGCTCTGTTTTGTCTGAGATTAAAGGTTCACAAGATGTCCAGTTCTACAGCAGAGACCAGCAAGAAGACATGTTGTACGATGCTGCTCAAGCACAGGACATGGTTCTCCAGTGGAAGGCCCACATCCTAAGGGCAGAGAATCAAGATCGCGCGAAAACTGATGCCGTTAATTGCCTTCAGAGTGATACCATTCTCATAGTGATGGATTGGGCCATGAAGTTTATACAGATGAAATACCGCGAGCAACAATCAGAATGGTATGGAAAGCGTGGGATGAACTGGCATATAAGCTGTGTCCTCTCAAAACCAGCAGACAGAGAACAGCTTGAGGTTACTTCTTATGTGCATCTCTTTGACAATTGTGCCCAAGACTCTTACACAGTTTACGCGATAATTAAGCATCTCTTGAAGACTCTGAAAATCGCCAACCCGCACATCAGCAAAGCCTTGCTGCGTTCAGATGGAGCTGGATGTTATCACAACAACAACCTGATTGCTGCTTTGAATGAGGTTCACGTTCATACTGGCATAAGTGTGTTAAGGTAATTGCTTTATTGTTTATATCTCTTATTGTACATCGTAAACATTTTACTACTCCGAGATATCAGCTCAAGGAACAAACATGCTACATTCATATATTTCATAAACTCTGTGCGCTAAGTAGCCACGTGCGTATTTATTATTCTCCATTGCGTTTCACTGCAGAGATCATAAACTCGTCACTCTGGATACCGAAATATGCATGCGCCGGATGTGATTTGTATAAAAGAAAACGGGAAAGTAAAATTCAATTCTTATCAAGGGGATGTTTGCTTCGATACTTTAAGGATTTTTCAGATAACAACAACTTCCAGTAAGCGCTTTCACCGTTGATTTCTAGGTATGACTTTTCGGAGCCGCAGTTCGGGAAGGATGTGTGCGACCGCATCATCAGCCCCCTGAAGGGCGTGGTCAGACGCTTCTGTAACGAGGGTAATGATATCCTGTCGGCGGCTGACATGCGTGAAGCGCTCAAGGTCCGACCAGTGAAGGGATACACAGCTGCTGTTTGCGAGATAGAGCGCACTGATCAAGAAATCAAGGTAAACCGCATCCCAAACTTCAGCACCTTTCACAACTTTTCATATGAGGGAACTGGGCTGCGAATGTGGAAAGCCTATGATACTGGAGCTGGAAAACTCGTGCTGTGGTCAGACCTAGACGTCCAAGTTCCCGGTGCAATAACCTTGAAACCTGCCACCAACCAACTACAGTTCTGGGATGTTCAACCTAGGTGTGTAAAACTACAAGGAAAGACGAACCAAAGTGTAAAGCTTGACACAGAAACTGCGCTATTCGAATGCAACGAAGCCGGCTGCTCACATTCATTCGATAACTATGATGCCTTACAGGACCACATCAACTTTGGCAATCATGATCCCATCAGCACAAATCAAGAAAGTGTTTACGACAAGTTGCGTCGCGAGTGGGTTCGGAAATTCTCGGCAATGTCAGTAAGTGAGCAGAAACCGAAGCAGCCTACATCAGCAAAAAAAAAGCACTATGACAGCAACTCATGCGGAGTCTTCTGAAGCCGGATGGGCCTTGCAGAAACCGAGGGTAGTGGGACAAGGTTCTCAGAGAAGGTAAAGTCATATCTCCAAGCCCGATTTGACGTCGGAGTACAAACTGGAAGAAAGTCTGATCCAGTTCAAGTGTCAGCGGATATGAGAAGCGCCAAAAACCAAGACGGCACTAGAAAATTCTCGAGAGACGAGTGGCTGACGAAGATACAAGTTCAAGCCTTCTTTTCCCGACTCGCTGCAGCGCAGAAGAAACAGGTGACTCAGAGACACGTGGAAAAAGACGACGAAAATACTCTGCTGGATGAAGATCTTGCACACCTGGACCAACAAAACAAAGATGAGGATGTTCAAGAGGTGCTGTCGCAAATAGGACTGAAACATCCGATCACATATGATGGCTACGACATCTGCGATCTGGTCAAGACTGAGGCATTGTCGCGCTTCACTGTGAAGGAACTGAGGGTCATGTGTGACCACTTTGAGCTGCCACGTAAATCAACGGACAAGAAAGCCGCTCTGATTAAACACGTTACCGACATGGTGGAAGAGTGTAGCTGCTCATAAACACGGCTGGAAAAGAACACATTGATTTTTATTCGGCGAATCAACTGGGCCGTGAACTCAGTTAGCATGTTCCACTTCGAGAGGGTGTTGTAAACAAGAGCTCTATGTACGAACCTTTTTAGAATGATCAGAAAGCCGTACCCCAGCACCACACCCATGTTCCGCCACTTATAGTGAAAATCCTAAAATAAGTGAACTGTATATGAAACTCTGGATCCGTAAATAATTATAGTATATGAGAGGGAGTACAGGGCTCGGGGGAGGCTTTACTTGTTTGCGAAACTTTGTTCTGATTTGAGACTTTTATTAGATAACAAAATACACAAAGTGCATTTTACCCCTGGATTTCTGTACTACGCTAAGGTGAATTGACAACACCCTACAAAACAGTCTCGTGGGCATAAAATTAGCCTAGCCTGGATTCTTTTACAGACATATTTTTGTTAGCCTAGTATTTTTCGTATTTCGCTACTCATGTTTCATGGGAGATTCTGAACCAAAAACATCCGGGTTTTTTTTAGCTGGGATGAAATATTTAAGTTAATCTTGACTGAAGAGGCGAATATAGGGCACATAGTAAGCGTATAGATTTTCTATCAGTGCGCGACTCGAGCGTTACATTCACACTGTGCTATATAATACATGGCTGGATCTCAGTCACAGTGCCAGTAATTCGTATTCTGCGTAAATTGGCTGACTTCAAAACCGACTGTAGAATTCACCAAAGAGGGCATTTCATATTGATAGTAAAGCAGATTGTGCCATTTAAACACAGAAACGAAAAATAAAAGCTTCCACGTTTTGGTTTGCAAGTCTGAACGCAATGCTGTTTGGGACACACAAATATATAAAAAGTGACTGGGGAGGTGATCGACAACATTTTTTCACGTTTTTGAACTTTTTGGGTATTTTTTTCCTGTATACAAATGCTTCTTTATATTGTTACCAACAATTTAGTTTCTCTAATGGTCCGTCCCTTGGGGTGTTTTTAGAGTACTCAGAGGATGGGCGGAACAAGGCATGTCGCCTTTTTATTACAACGCAAATACGGCTAAGCTAGCCAATCTCGAACGAGCGTTCCCACGATTTTATCTTCTGCAAACAGAATTGTGTTCCCTCTCCATAATCCGCCTTCGACTCAAATGACATCGGAAAAAATTGTTGACTTAAATCGTTCCTACATTGATCTAAGCACACAAGCTCAGCTATACCTCGAAATTCCCCACAGTCTCCAAATTCTCGTGTTTTTAGAAAACAAGTCGCCATGATACAAACTCTGCTTTCTCATCCACTTTGGTTAGGTATTGCGTGACAACCAGCTAATTTGCATATAAGCAATAGTGGTTTCTTTGACCTTAGCTCTATAAACCTAAAATATTTCGCCTTTTTTGATTTTCAAATAAAATTACAAAAAAAGCGCTTATTTGAAGGTTTTGAGGCAACATTTAAGCAAATTTTAGAGCTGTGAATATTTTTTCGGTCAAGCGAGTGATCGATCGAGTAGATAAATATATTATACTAATTATAGAGTCAGAGTTATTTTTGTAAACAAAGTGCCATGATGGCCAAATTTACCTTCTCGCTGCTCCGTGTGCAGGCGGATACCCGCAGATTTGACTTTAGAACCTCTTAAAATGAAGTAATACCTTGATCTTGATATAAATTTCATATCAGATTTTTGTCCCACAATTGAGATTTTTGCTCTCGAATCTGAGCATGTTTTTTGGCAGTCGGGCGACCTGTTCAGAGTGGTGTCTTTCTGGACTTACAGATTTTCTGCAAAATTACCAAAAAGTTCGATATTTTGCACATTTGTCAATAAAAGGTAGTGGAAACAGCTGATGTAAAAGATACTTTATAATTATCTGTAGTTTCGATATGACGCGACCCTCAAAAACGACAATTTTCGGTCTTTAAATCGGGCTCTGGAGGAGACGAATTGGCCCGGACGTGATCACGCCTATGGGAAAGCGGAAATATATTATTTGCAAAAAAGAAAATCATTTTTATTACTTATATACCAAACCCTTTTAGTGTACAAAGTTTAAAGGGAAACTTTTTTCTGACGCGAAATTGATCGGACCGCTGTTAGCGGGACTGCCTCTTAAATCCTTGACAATGTGTTGCGGAGTAGGTAACAAAGAGGAAGTGTAAACGATCTTAGGTATAAGAAGTGATTTGATTAGAGTAACCTTTCCGTAGACAGAAAGCCCCCTTGAGGACCAGATGTTGATTAGTTTTTTAATGGCGACGATTTCCTCTGAGAAATTCTTTGAGTGAGACAACTTATGGTCATAGGTGAAAAAGACACCAAGGGCTTTTATTGGCTCTGTGGGCCATTTGATTCGTAGAGGTTTATTTTCACTGTTCTTCAGTGATCCTATCCACGTTCCTTCAGTCTTTGAACTATTTACCTTTAAGCCAGAAAGCTCCTTAAACTTATCAAGCAGTTGGAAGAGTTTTTGAGCTGACTCTAAATCAGCGAGTACAGCAGTAGTGTCATCAGCGTATTGAAGAAGTTTGGTCTCTTCTTGATTTATTACTATTCCTTTTATTTCTTCGCTAGCTCTGATAGCGATCGCTAAGGTTTCCACGGCCAAAAGAAAAACATATGGGGAAAGAGGGTCACCCTGCCTGACGCCACGTGTCAGTTCAAAATAGTCTGAACACAACCCATTATTTACCACACAACTCTTAATATTTGCGTAAAAATTTTTGATCCAGCGCTCAAAATTTGGACCAAAATTAAAGACATCTAGACAATTATACAGGAAGTTCCATTCTAAAGAATCGAACGCTTTTTCAAAATCAATAAATATCAACAGACCAGGCATATTTTCCTTATCTGTTAAATCCATGATATCGAAGATCGACCTAACCGTTTCACCAATATAGCGTTCGTTTACATAACCAGTTTGGTTATGGTGGATTATAGAAGGAAGTATATCTTTAATTCTGTTGGCAATCACTTTTGATATTATCTTAGCGTCAGCATTGACAGGTGTTATGGGCCTCCAATTTTCTATTAATGTACGATCTTTGCCTTTCTTTTCTATTGAAGTGATTACAGCCTGCCTTTGGGAATTAGACATTTCTTCTTTATCAAAGGATTCATTGACGCAATCTATGAAGGGTTTACTAATGAGATCCCAGAAGCTTTTGTTAAATTCAATGGGGAGACCATCATTCCCTGGTGATTTATTGTTTTGAAACGTTTCTATAATTGTCCTACATTCCTCGGTAGAAATTCGTCCTTCACACGATTGCCTTTGTTCTTCCGATAGTTTTGGAATATTTAAACTATTTAGAAATGCCTCTATGGAATCCGTAACCTCTACAGAGTCCTTAGTTTTGTATAGGTTTTGATAAAATCGTTTTTGTTCGGCGAGTATCCGATACGGGTCTGTAGTTATTGAACCACTTATTAACAATTTTCGGATGTGTTTTTTGACATGGTTTCTCTTTTCTAGATTTAAAAAGTATTT
>CALNXK010000052.1:2097500-2122500 GCA_942486035.1 Porites lobata | reverse complement strand
ACGATTTTTTTTTCAAATCTCTATATATAATCTTCATAAATGAATTAAACTTAGAGGCGTTAGCGCCAGCGTTAATTCAGTTGCTAAGTCAAGGGAAAAACTATTAACGGTTATTTCTAGGAGGGGTCTAATTAAGTCACAATATTCAAAATAAGTGAACCAACATGCAGCTTACATTTCTTAATTTCATTGTCATTAAAACAAGCGCTTTTGACAACATTAATTTATTAAGCAATTCCAATGACATATACCTTCACCCTAGTAAGCTAAAACCCCGTGCAAATAGACGCAGCTTTATTGGGAGTTGTTGTGTTCGTTTGCACGTAGCTGAAAGTTTGATCGGTTTCAAACTTTGCGCAACAACTCCCAACATAACAGGCCAGAGCGCCGATTTTAAGTACTAGGCGACTTTGAAAGACTTGTGCTTCACATATTTGTGGCGGATTAGAATGCCGGCTTGGTCAGCGGCCCTTTGTTTAAAACATGGCGGGATACTCGCAGCTTAAGGCAAGCATGTGCCTTGTAGCTGTCAACATAATGCTTTTTAATTACATTCTGTCATAATTAACAAAACCCGATCCATGTTTGATTGAAAGTAATTGTACAAATCTGGTACCAGACAAACCGCTTTTAAAAAACAAAAACACAAAACTAGTTTATGGTTATTTCTCATTAATTTCACTTGATCAAAACAAATATTTACTTTTATCAGTTTTCCCGTTTCTTTCAAAACATCCTTCATTTCCGGGCGTTTCACCGTAGTCAATGAAAGATGCGTTTTATCGGTCTTCTTTTTCGCGGGAATATCAAAATTTCCATCTTTCAAAACGCGATGAACCAAAGCTCGCAGGATACCAAAGCGCCAAAGGCGCACGATGCAGTCCCGGTGTTTTGTGAGCATCCGTTAAAAATATTGAACGCCAAAACTATCAAGTTTTGGTACAGCGAGAGGCAGCTAGTTTCTGTACCCAAAAGTTAGTGCATGGACAGGCTATCGAAAGAAAATAAAAGGGGTGGTTGCCCAATGGATAGCAGGCCTAACTACGCAAAATAAATGTCTCATTGCATCCTTGTCTGCGAGGTTAGTACTAAATTTACACTCTAGAATACATTACAGAACTCAATCAGCAACACTTTGCAAGTAGAATTGGTGATCAGTGTGGGCAATTTATATTTCTAAGGGACGTCCGTCGCACAAAGGCTTAACGCGCGGGGTTTTTTAGTCAATGACTGACATAACAGTTTCCTCACAATCGACCCAGTTAGAATGCGATAATGTGCGAGTGAACTTTGCCTACAACTGGCAATAAGCTGAATAAACCGGAAGCTGAACAGCATGAATAAGTTACCTAATTACATCGCAGGTTCTTTTTCTTTTTTTGCAACTACCGGAGAGGTTTTTCGTGCACTCTGTTGCGCAGTTTGGCAGTGATATTCCTGCAATGGTTTTAGTACTGGTCCCGTTGCCGAAACCTTGCACCAGCAAGATACGGTAATCGAGAGTCGAGAATCGAGAATCGATATTGTACTCGGGACAAGAAAAGGTCGCCGTCCAAGGAACAACTGATGAAAAGCAAGAGCTTCAAGCTGCTGAGAATCGCCAATTCTGGATTACAAGCAGTGAAGGAACTCCTGAGAAGCGTCCAAATTATAAAGGAACTTTGGAGGCAAGTCAGCCACGGTGATTGTCGCACCACGCGTAAAGTAGAATAAATTTGTTAGCCTGGTCTTGTCTTTGCCATAAATCACGTAAAACTATAAAGAAGGTACCACTATGAACTCTGGAAAATGAAAATTCAATAATACTATGGTTGACGACTGACAGTTTAAAAGAGAGACAACCTTCACCTCAGAATCTTGGGCGCGCCGCCTGTAAGCTCTGAGGGAGAGGGAAGCCCCTTAATTTGGCCTATTTGAAAAACAAATGACACTACAAAAATAGCCTACAATTATAATTTCAAAAGAGAGACTACCATCACCTCAGAATCTTGGGCGCGCCGCCTGTAAGCTCTGAGGGAGAGGGTAGCCCCATAATTTGGCCTATTTCAGAAACAAATGACAATGCAAAAATAACCTACAATAATAATTTGGATAAATGACCGACATTTTAAAAGAGAGACTACCATCACCTCAGAAACTTGGGCGCGCCGCCTGTAAGCTCTGAGGGAGAGGGTAGCCCCATATTTTGGCCTATTTCAAAACAAATGACAGTACAAAGAAGAACTAAAATAATAATTTGAATAATGACCGACATTTCAAAAGAGAGACTACCATCACCTCAGAATCTTGGGCGCGCTGCCTGTAAGCTCTGAGGGAGAGGGGAGCCCCAAAATTAATTTGGCCTATTTCAAAAACAAATGACACTACAAAAATAACCTACAATAATAATTTGGATAAATGACCAACATTTTAAAAGAGAGACTACCATCACCTCAGAATCTTGGGCGCGCCGCCTGTAAGCTCCGAGGGAGAGGGTAGCCCCATAATTTGGCCTATTTCAAAACAAATGACAAAACAAAGATGACCTACAATAATAATTTGGATAATGACCGACATTTCAAAAGAGAGACTGCCATCACCTCAGAATCTTGGGCGCGCCGCCTGTAAGCTCTGAGGGAGAGGGTAGCCCCATAATTAATTTGGCCTATTTAAAAAACAAATGACACTACAAAAATAACCTACTATAATAATTTGGATAATGACCGACATTTCAAAAGAGAGACTACCATCACCTCAGAAACTTGGGCGCGCCGCCTGTAAGCTCTGAGGGAGAGGGTAGCCCCATATTTTGGCCTATTTCAAAACAAATGACAGTACAAAGAAGAACTAAAATAATAATTTGAATAATGACCGACATTTCAAAAGAGAGACTACTATCACCTCAGAATCTTGGGCGCGCCGCCTGTAAGCTCTGAGGGAGAGGGTAGCCCCATAATTTGGCCTATTTCAAAAACAAATGACACTACAAAAATAACCTACAATAATAATTTGGATAAATGACCAACATTTTAAAAGAGAGACTACCATCACCTCAGAATCTTGGGCGCGCCGCCTGTAAGCTCTGAGGGAGAGGGTAGCCCCATAATTTGGCCTATTCCAAAACAAATGACAAAACAAAGATGACCTACAATAATAATTTGAATAATGACCGACATTTCAAAAGAGAGACTACCATCACCTCAGAATCTTGGGCGCGCCGCCTGTAAGCTCTGAGGGAGAGGGTAGCCCCATAATTAATTTGGCCTATTTAAAAAACAAATGACACTACAAAAATAACCTACAATAATAATTTGGATAAATGACCAACATTTTAAAAGAGAGACTACCATCACCTCAGAATCTTGGGCGCGCCGCCTGTAAGCTCTGAGGGAGAGGGTAGCCCCATAATTTGGCCTATTCCAAAACAAATGACAAAACAAAGATGACCTACAATAATAATTTGAATAATGACCGACATTTCAAAAGAGAGACTACCATCACCTCAGAATCTTGGGCGCGCCGCCTGTAAGCTCTGAGGGAGAGGGTAGCCCCATAATTAATTTGGCCTATTTAAAAAACAAATGACACTACAAAAATAACCTACAATAATAATTTGGATAATGACCGACATTTCAAAAGAGACTACCATCACCTCAGAAACTTGGGCGCGCCGCCTGTAAGCTCTGAGGGAGAGGGTAGCCCCATATTTTGGCCTATTTCAAAACAAACGACAGTACAAAGAAGAACTAAAATAATAATTTGAATAATGACCGACATTTCAAAAGAGAGACTACCATCACCTCAGAATCTTGGGCGCGCCGCCTGTAAGCTCTGAGGGAGAGGGTAGCCCCATAATTAATTTGGCCTATTTAAAAAACAAATGACACTACAAAATAACCTGCAATAATAATTTGGATAATGACCGACATTTCAAAAGAGAGACTACCATCACCTCAGAATCTTGGGCGCGCCGCCTGTAAGCTCTGAGGGAGAGGGTAGCCCCATATTTTGGCCTATTTCAAAACAAATGACAGTACAAAGAAGAACTAAAATAATAATTTGAATAATGACCGACATTTCAAAAGAGAGACTACCATCACCTCAGAATCTTGGGTGCGCCGCCTGTAAGCTCTGAGGGAGAGGGTAGCCCCATAATTAATTTGGCCTATTTAAAAAACAAATGACACTACAAACATAACCTACAATAATAATTTGGATAATGACCGACATTTCAAAAGAGAGACTACCATCACCTCAGAAACTTGGGCGCGCCGCCTGTAAGCTCTGAGGGAGAGGGTAGCCCCATATTTTGGCCTATTTCAAAACAAATGACAGTACAAAGAAGAACTAAAATAATAATTTGAATAATGACCGACATTTCAAAAGAGAGACTACCATCACCTCAGAATCTTGGGCGCGCCGCCTGTAAGCTCTGAGGGAGAGGGTAGCCCCATAATTAATTTGGCCTATTTAAAAAACAAATGACACTACAAAAATAACCTACAATAATAATTTGGATAATGACCGACATTTCAAAAGAGAGACTACCATCACCTCAGAATCTTGGGCGCGCCGCCTGTAAGCTCTGAGGGAGAGGGTAGCCCCATATTTTGGCCTATTTCAAAACAAATGACAGTACAAAGAAGAACTAAAATAATAATTTGAATAATGACCGACATTTCAAAAGAGAGACTACCATCACCTCAGAATCTTGGGTGCGCCGCCTGTAAGCTCTGAGGGAGAGGGTAGCCCCATAATTAATTTGGCCTATTTCAAAAACAAATGACACTACAAAAATAACCTACAATAATAATTTGGATAATGACCGACATTTCAAAAGAGAGACTACCATCACCTCAGAAACTTGGGCGCGCCGCCTGTAAGCTCTGAGGGAGAGGGTAGCCCCATATTTTGGCCTATTTCAAAACAAATGACAGTACAAAGAAGAACTAAAATAATAATTTGAATAATGACCGACATTTCAAAAGAGAGACTACTATCACCTCAGAATCTTGGGCGCGCCGCCTGTAAGCTCTGAGGGAGAGGGTAGCCCCATAATTTGGCCTATTTCAAAACAAATGACAGTACAAAGAAGAACTAAAATAATAATTTGAATAATGACCGACATTTCAAAAGAGAGACTACTATCACCTCAGAATCTTGGGCGCGCCGCCTGTAAGCTCTGAGGGAGAGGGTAGCCCCATAATTTGGCCTATTTCAAAAACAAATGACACTACAAAAATAACCTACAATAATAATTTGGATAATGACCGACATTTCAAAAGAGAGACTACCAACACCTCAGAATCTTGGGCGCGCCGCCTGTAAGCTCCGAGGGAGAGGGTAGCCCCATAATTTGGCCTATTTCAAAAACAAATGACACCACAAAAATAACCTACAATAATAATTTGGATAAATGACCAACATTTTAAAAGAGAGACTACCATCACCTCAGAATCTTGGGCGCGCCGCCTGTAAGCTCCGAGGGAGAGGGTAGCCCCATAATTTGGCCTATTTCAAAACAAATGACAAAACAAAGATGACCTAAGATAATAATTTGGATAATGACCGACATTTCAAAAGAGAGACTACCATCACCTCAGAATCTTGGGCGCACCGCCTGTAAGCTCTGAGGGAGAGGGTAGCCCCATAATTAATTTGGCCTATTTAAAAAACAAATGAAACTACAAAAATAACCTACAATAATAATTTGGATAATGACCGACATTTCAAAAGAGAGACTACCATCACCTCAGAATCTTGGGCGCACCGCCTGTAAGCTCTGAGGGAGAGGGTAGCCCCATAATTTGGCCTATTTCAAAAACAAATGACAGTACAAAAACAACCTACAATAATAATTTGTATGATGACCGACATTTTAAAAGAAAGACTACCTTCACCTCTGAATCTTGGGCGCGCCGCCTGTAAGCTCTGAGGGAGAGGGTAGCCCTATAATTTGGCCTATGACACTACAAAAATCACCTACAAAAATTGTTTGGATTATGACCGACATTTCAAAAGAGAGACTACCTTCACCTCAGAATCTTGGGCGCGCCGCCTGTAAGCTCTGAGGGAGAGGGTAGCCCTTTAATGTGGCCTATTAATTAAGTAAAGAGCAAGTAACAATACAAAGGTAACCTGAAATAATAATTTTTGGATTATGATTGACATTTCAAGGAGGCTAAAATGACTGATATAGAAACCATACTGTATCTGTGACGTTGATTATACAGATCGCCCACGCGAACACGAAGATGTTGAAGTGGAAGCTAGAATATCTGGAGTAATCCAGCGTCTTGGGCTCCTTCCAGCGAATAAGATTTTGGCGGGATTTCGACAGTGCTTGGCGGGCTTTTTGGAGAGTGATTTGTCACTGGAGGCACATCGACGCTTACATCGTCTTAAGCCAGAGAAAAAAGACTTGAATCCTTCGCCGTTTGATCAAAAAGGTAGTCCATTGAATCAGATAATCGGTGTTGCTGTTCCTCAAGGGGATGTGAAGTAGAGCTCGAGCTCTCGCCTTCGTTTTCTCCGGCGACTATAAAATGTGCATTGTTGACGGCTTTTCTCAAACGTTCAAATAGAGAAGATTTAAAAATTTCTCTGGTCGGGGTCTTTTCCAAGCCGAGTTCCTTCCAAACCGGAGAAAGATGTGCCAGCAGAGAGTGTATTCCTACTTGCGGCTCCACAGTAAAAACTTGATACGCCGACTCGCTGTTTTCGCTTCGAAGGTCACCAATGTTGACACGGCATACCACTCTTGGCAGAAGTTAAATAAGCCATCGGAGCACTATTTTCTTAAAAGAAAGCACTTGAAAAACCATTGAAAGCGTATCAAGCCTATTTGAATCCAAATGCGGCGAGAAAACTGTAGTTATCAATTGCGAAGCCAGAGGCGCGAAGATCGACTTCCAAATTTTCAATCGACCGTGAAATGAATTTATAATACCCAAATAGTCTGATCAAATTTCGCGTTTCCTTGAGATGTCTGGTTCGTTTAATCACAAGTACAAAGTTCCTTGACAGGCAATGTGTCCGGCGCTCTCCAAAGGTGTCTGGAGGAATGCTTAAAGGGCAACTGTCGCGTAGGACATCATTTTTCGGGAAAACCTTGCAAATGTTTCCCTTATTGTGATACTACCAAGAAATATATCTTAAGCGATCTATTTGGGTCAGAAATCGCAATTGAAAGTGTCCAATTTGCCGCTTACTCGATCTTTCGCCATTAACGCTTCGATTTCATTGATCACGTGACGTTACGTCACAAGTGTGGAACAACAAATGATCTCTAATATGGCCGACTCTAGTTCTTTGAGCGATAGCTCTACCTCTTCGTCCGATTATTCAGATATAGAAGAACTTTTAGAATGCGAAGCACCCGAAAGTAGAGGGCAGCCCTTCACAGGGATTCAACCCTGGCGTTTTGAGCCGCCTGGAAGATCTCACGAGGCTGACGAAGTTCGTGAGTCGACTGAAAACATCGAGCCTGCCACGCGTCGCTGCGATCTCGATAGTGAAGAATGGTGAGTGTCCAGATGGTATATAACATTTGTTATGTACAATGCGATCCAAATATCCCTCGATTTCGTCAATGTTATGGATTATCTAAATTGTAAAAGGAAAATGACTAATTAAACACGCACCTTTTTTTTGGAAATCGGAGTGTTCATAATTTTGAATGGTTCTCACATGCACAATTGCTCGAAAGCGTAATTTTCCCTTGGAATGGACTGCTCGAAATGATAATCTGGGCAAGTTGCTTCAGTGTATTTTTTTACAATTTCTGGTTTAATAGTGGTTTTGCCACAAGCATAGGTTCTTGCCAAAACTACGCTCTCGTAATCTGTTGACTGTAGTAAATATATTTACATTTCTACATCGTTACCCCATTGACAGCTGTTCATGTTCATGTAGTTGTTATACAGTGCACATAACATTTGAAAGGCGCTGTATAGTTTTGTCCTTACAAGTCGTTCACTAATCGTTAATGTGTCTCGTTCTATCAATGAATGTGTCTAACAAGTCATTATTCTAGCTTTTGTGTATCCTGGTGTTAAAAAGTTGGTCTTTATGCGCCCATGTGAATATTTACTGCTTGCATAAAGGTTTCTTCTTCTCGGTATATAATATTCGAGGCTGAGACATATTTATAATCACTTATGTTTTTGTCTTGAGCATAATAGTGGTTGTGTAACTTTATTCACAATAATATTGCATTTGATTTGATATAGCCACAGGAACTTGGTTCTTGATTATTTTGTGGTTATGGACATGAGATACTTTAATAAGGCCATAAACATTAAAGTATGAATAAGGCAGTTTGATAAGTTTCGGGTGCAGAATGAAAATGTCAATATTCAACACTTGTCTTTTTGCCTTTCATTAGCCAGACATTCACTTTTGATCATGAAAAAAACATAACTGCTATTGATTGTTTGCAGGTGCTTGTGTGGCTACTGCCAAAAAATGTGGCGGGAGGAGGAAAACATCTGCTGCCAAGAGGTGGATGTTGTAAAGCGTAAAAATTTGGAGGCAGTTGACGTTGAAAATATGGAGGAGCCTCCAAAGTGCATCGTGGAACACCCAGGATTCCAGGCAGTTTGCCTGAATTACCGGGTGTTACAGGCTACATGGCTGCAATACAAGCAGCAGTATGGTGCCTCGGCATATGAGGGATCAGATCATAAAAAAAGCAGGCACATTGCATACAGGCAATTGGTAAGGTGGTGCTGGGGCTCCCTTGGAAAGGACATAAGAGTTCCCTTACCATCATGTGCAGTAAACTGCGTACGGGCTCATTTCCAGGAGCCTGAAAGGCTGGATGATGAGATGGAGTATACAGGATTTCAATATGCAGATGAATAAATATAAAATATATTTCAAATAACCCTACTGTCTATAGAATATTATAATGTAATTTTCTCACTTACCATTGGAAGATTGGCGTAGGGATATTTGGTTGCCATGAAAATGGTTGCTACCAGCAAACAAAATGCCCCTTACTCTTAAATATGTAGCATGGAAGTGTCAACAAAGACTGGTGGAACTAGAAAGTTCACTTTCAGACTACATCGTTTTTTAAAGCCCAGTGGTGTGTGGGAAATACATAATTATTCTTTCTATTTGCTCAAGGCTTGTGATTGGATGGTTAATCCTCATTTTAAAAAATAGTATTCTCAATTGACTTGTTTCTATCTTCCATATTAATAAATGATTAGACAACAACGATACACAAAGTTGTTCACAGTTTACAGTCCAACTACTTGAACCAGGGTACTTGGAAGAAGATTATCTAATCATTAATTTTGTTTTGCAATGGACCAATGACATTTATGAATTTTAGAGCTGTTTTCCTGAGAGGTAAGTTGAGTTCAAACTGTTTTAAAGGTTTCAACGTTTGCATTGTTGAAACAAAATTCAGAATCCTCTGTTTTCAAAAACCTTTTTTCTTGGATAGTTTTCTTCCAGGTGTCCAGTTCAAGTGAATACCATATAGCACATGATCATTTTAGTCACAGTAGTGACATAATTTTTAGCCTAAAATAGTTTTTTCAAGCATTCCATACTGAAGGGCATGCTAGTCTTTAGTTGACTAGGCTGGAACGATTGTATCTGCTATTGAAAGAATTTATTGCCTCCTCTCTGTTGGGTCTCTCTATGGATGCAGCAAGTGGTGGGGTATTCACTTGCAGGTTCAACATGTAGGTCTTTAAGGCCCTTGAATTGTCTTCATAGCCGGCAAAGACTTTGGTTATGGTACTTGAGCAATAACCTAAAATAAAAAGGTACGTAATACTGTAGGAGTGAACCTCAAGTTTAGTTATTGAAATGTTTTCATTTAGATGTCATATCTATCTGTGTGCCATGAAATTCACAGGTTACTGTGCTATGTTAAAATCATTTTTACCATAAGCAAATGTGGCTGCAGATAATGGTTGCCTTAACAAATGATCTCAAAAAATACAGAACAGCAATTTAATTTTTATCCTGTGTACAGATCCCCCTCCCCTCAGTAAAAAGCTGACAATGGGCCCCTTCTCCATTTTTTACCAAGGCAGGGGGGGACTTTACACAGGCTATGTTATAACTATTTACCCACCATAGGTTGCTTTTGTTTTAACTTCTCTCACTGAATATCCCCCGTGTTTGGCTTTAGGAAACCTGATGGCATAGCGTGGTCTCCCATCTACAGTTACAGCTTGCATCCTGTCAGCATTTTCATTGTAGTGCAGAGCAGAAAGGCACAGTCTGAAAAGTTCATATTTTTAGAGGGGATGGGAAAGAACCATTAGGCTAACTTTAAGTAAAAGGAAAGAGTCCATAGCTTAGAAGAAGAAAATAATACTGAAAAAGAAAAATTAAAGGAAAACAATAGACCAATCTCAAAAGTTTATTATGGTAACTATTAATCCATTAGAGACACAAACCTTGTGTACATCCCCCAGTACGAGAAAGCGGTATGTTTTGGGACGAAGTGTAGATCAAGGCTATGTTTGGCTTCAAGGGCGGAAGTCTGGTACTTAGGGGACAGCTGAGAAATGTCCTTCAGCAGTTGGGGCTTTGTTACCAGCTCCTCGAGCTTGACAGCAGCAGTTGAGCCTGTGAAATTGAGGACCTAGTTGTAGTCAAAATTCCCGCACATAAAGGTGACTGTTTGTAAATGTTTGTATATATGTGCCTTTTTTCTTGTCACGTTATAACGTTTTGTCGTTTTTTTTTAGGGTGGTTCATTTTAATTTCCTGATTAGTGAATTAGTGGACACCTTTTCTGTCCTATAAGCAGTGTTAATGACACTGGCCTTATTCTAATTAAAAGGTTTTCCTTGATTCTGACAGAAAATGTAGCCTTCTATTCTATAACTTGAGATGGCAATAGAGGAGTTACTGGATGTCATTTTTTTTTTGTCTACAAACCTGGTTGAAGCCAAAGTCTATCCCTTGCTTCTCCCTCTAGTTCACCATGTCCACATTCTTTGTAGAGTTCGCTGCTCTGATTGACGTGAATGTTCTGGATGTGCAGGGGTAACATTTTCCATTTTTCCTGCATCATACGCCCATTACCATCTGGTGTCGTGGCAGCACACCAATACATATGATTTGATACAGACTGTCGCCACTCACCGACATCTTCACACTCTTTTTTTTTCGCTAATTTGTCAATCTTTTTGCATAAACCTGTTCAGAATGAGGGTCATATATGTCAGAATCGAATTATTCCATACGCGACAACTGGAGCTTAACTGGATAGAATGTATTACAAACTATTTTAGTCCTTGTGTGGATGCGATTGTTACCTCGAGTAAACTATTGGGGTTGACTTTTTAGCCCTCATTACCTTTAGACACATGCCATATGTCAAAATAGTGTCGAGAGTCAGGCAAATTCGTTCGAATCCAAGCGGTATTCTGCTTGTGTCTGTCGGTGATGATCTCCGCTATATGCAGTCTGGCATTAGAAACGACTTGAATGGCCCGTTTTAAACCCTCATGTTCCATCCAAGAACTGTTCCGCACCTCGTTGCTCTAATAAGGATCAAACGTTTCGATATATTTTTATTTTGCCTCAACACCGGAAATCACATAGTTATTTTTTAAAAAATGTGGGAGACATTGGAATTAGATACTAGAATCACTGACCTGAACTAGTTGGAAGTCCAACACCCTGTTCTTTTGCTGTTCGAGTAACGTGTAGGAACCGAATTTCGCGGAGTAACCAGGGGAATCGCACCTTCCATCGCCAGCCAGAACCAGTCCGTTGTCCTGACTGCTAAGACTATTGAAGAGCTGCTGTTGATGTGCTTTCCACTGCTGTATAATAGTGGGATTTACGTACGATTTGATGTGACGGTAGTATGTCCTCTCTGATATGCACGCCACGTTCATAATATTAAACATCCGTAAGGTTTTAGCGGCAGAATTTCCTGTGACGAAAGGAAAAAAAATACAACGACCTTCACCCTATTGAACTTTCTACTGCAGGAACTAGTTACAGATTTGTCATACTCTGTTCATTTTGTTCAAGACCATTAAGTAGCCGCATCTCCTGTCTTTAGGTCTTCAACGGACCACGCCTAGAACGCAACTAAAAAAAAAAGATAACAATAGGGAGACTTACCCGTTAAAAGAATTGAAGAAGAAAGCAACAAGTTCCCAACTGGCATCTTTCCATTAGAAAACGGCTGGCTGCACCACACATTGCTGAACTGACAATTTTCTTCCGTACAGTGATAGTGGACCTGAATCATAGTCCCGATTTCTTTCGAAATTTTAGCCTCTGCGTGGCCAGCACAGATGGGGCAACAAGCAAACAAGCTCAACAGATTTGTTTCGAAGACAATAAATTTCCTTTCCTCATGTGGCTTCAACTTTTGCGTTTCTCCAATAGATCTGCATGATATTAGCAACAACAAGAATGAAACATTCAGTATATTAAACGGAGAGTATAGAAATAGGGGTTATAGTTGTTTCTTTGGGCGGATATGTTAAAAAGGAGGGATATAGAGTGGTGCGGAGTTTAAATCAAGCCGGCGTTACTGCAGCTTATGAAACTCATCAACGGCTTGTGTAAATAGTTCATCTTTACTTTTTTTTACCGTTGTGACTTTCCAGATTCTTTTTTATCTTCACTACCACCTTCGTCTTGATCTTCGTCGGATGTTAAGTAGGGATTGTACTCTTCATCATCAACGTCAACGTCTTCAAACAACTCGTCTTCAAACGACGCGGGTAGCTCTGGCGTAAGTGTATAATCTGTTTGATTTTCTGCCTCCTTACGTAAAGTTGAGAGCAGTTTTAACGGAGGAAGTTCTGCTATGTTGCACTGTGACCCATTTTCCACCGTTGTGTTGGACTTTGGAGAAATCTGGGTACCTATGATTAAAAACCTTAATCACCAAAGATAGTCGCATCGCAAAGAATGTTTGAAAAGATGGCTAAACCCTTTGTAAACACACTTATTTTTCAAGATATAATTAAGATTAAAGTCTACCTTTGCTGCGACAGATCTAGATTGGGCGGCGGAGTCCTTTCTGAGTTCCCCTGTTAGCCGTTTGAAACTCCCGAGCCTGACTTCCTTCTTCTTGCCCTGCACCAGTCTCTAAACACGAAGTGTCACCAGATGCACTCGTTGAGGGCTGTGCCAGATCCGTTGTTTCGGGAACTTCAGGTTGATTGTTACTTGGTGGTTGTCTGTTGTCACTTGGGGATGGTCCCGGTACTTTATCAGTGGTCTTTTCTTTTTCTCGCGTCTTGGACGACTTTTAGGCGTTATTTCCCCCTTTTGTTGAACTTGCCGCTTTGAATCACCTCGCGTTGCCGCAGATGGACGTTTTCTCTTAAGAGAGCGCGCTTCCTGGATTTGTTCAGGGGTGGGATTGGCCTGAATTGTTGGGATGGCCGTCTTCTTCAGATAAGCCTTCTTAGCAAACCCTGCGAGTTTCGCACCCATTCCTTCAAAACAGTCTGGCGTAAAATGGGAACTGCAAATATTACCAGATCCCGGCGTCCAGTCGTCGGTCCTCTTTGCTAAGACAAAAGCGATCCACTGGCGCCGAAAGGGTTCATCGGTGGGAAACTGGTGGAGACTTACTCCGTCTTTGTTGGTGTTGTTACAAAACATAACCGCGCAGCGCTTGCCTGGTTCTCTCTTCTTTTTCGGTCCCGTGGCCGTTTTTTTGTCCTTGGAGGAGTTTTCCATAAGTACCGCAACGGGGATTTAAATATGGGTAATTGATTTTTTTTTTCCTACTTGTGTCCCAAAGAGAAGTATTGCAAAAGAAGCGAGGCACGCGTGCTATCACGGCAATTTTATAGTCGACAGGTTTCGCAATAGATTGACGCCTCAATCTCGAGAGCTTATCTCGAATAACTTGAGAAGATTCTTACATTAGGCGATCATTCAAAATATTATTGATCATGAAATCGGGACTTTCGGCGAGGAGTGAATTAGGAGCAGGGCTAAATGGATGGTACAGCAGATTTCAGACAAGATTACAACACACTAAAATCAAAACACAAAAGGTCAGTATCATGAATCAGGTCGGGTTGTCTAGAGCGGTCCGTGACCGGGTTCTCTTCAAAGATACGCGGAGCTTTTCCCGGGAATAAATAAAGTCATTTATGAGGAATGAAGGGCATCAACACTCATCAGGTAACATTAATGGTTGCTTCAGAATTTTAAATCTTCTTTAGGAATAATGCTCTTTGAATTGTACGGTGCAGATTATTAGCTCAGCTGTTGACAAATATTGACCTCGGGTCGATATGTCTCAAAGTCACACTACTGAAAAAAACACAGAAAAAAATCTAAATCACCGAATCTAATGCCCAGGTATTGTAAGAAACTGGAACCATCATTGAAATGCATTTCTCGAACGTTAATATAACAGTAGAGGCTCTATTTCTCCTTTATTCGCAAGAGAAATGTGGTGCGTTTTTCTCCTATAATCTTCACAAAAAAATTCGTGTTCCACACTTGTGACGTAAAATCACGTGATCGATCTGAGATCCGAGTGTTTTCAAAATGGCGGCAAAAAGTGAGTTTTCGAAAAATCATAAAAAAATCAGGTTCGTAGATATATCGGAAATTTCACCAGAGAGGTATATTACAGGCCATAAGGAAACCATAGAAAGCTTAAAGAACAGGGTCAATTTTCCCGACAGTTGCCCTTTAAAACTTATTACCTTGTCTGTTATTGGAAACCGATTTGCGGTGGTTGCTGTGGAGATTACTGGCCTCCTCCTGCGCGCACTAAAATCGGGCCTCTGGCCTGTTATGCAACATGCAACAACATGCAACAGGGTGTGCAAACGGACACAACGTGTAACATCTGTTGTGAAGTATTTTGAAAGTCATTTTTAAGATTTTTCTCATCTTTTAAGTTAATTTTTTGTTTCATTAAGTGGGTCAAAGTTAGTCTAGATTTTGTCCACGTAGGTGTTTTCCTATTTTGATCTTTTAGTATAGCTCGCGGATTTACTATTGATGGTTTGAACAGTGACGTCATTAGATTGCAAAGTCAAACAAGCGAGATTTTACGAATTCTTATTTACACTAGGTTGAAAATAAATAGAAAAAAATCTTTGTAGAAGTTGCCAGCACCAAAGCATGTTTCATCTCGAACTTCCGAGTTTTCACAGTGCGTGACACCAAAAAGGAATGCTGTTTCATTGAAAAAAAGTTATTCCTCTTGATTTTTAGCAGTTTAACCATTTCAAGTGTTAAAAGATGTGTTTTTGTGCACGTATGCTAGCTCTCGAGAGAAAAGGAACAGCTTTTACAGAAAAAGTGAACTCCAGATCTTTTTGTTGATTTCCGGCGGGCATATTAGTGGACAGTTTCTGTCCACCAATTCAATATGGCGCCTCCATACAAAGCGCTAACGAAGGTGCGTGAAATGTTTAGGCAAATAACTTAGAAACTGTGGACCACAAAGACCTGAGAGTGGAAAATTTTTTTATATATTAGTCTTTTACAACAATTCATTTTCTTGGCTTCTTCCACAGGACGGTTTCCAATTTATTTTTTGTGCCGTGTTTATTGCGTGATAGTGAAAACGAAGAATTGTACGAATATTGTTACTTTACCATAGGTGGCCGTTTTTGTCATGTCAGCGATGACATTGGTTCATTAGTCTCGTTGAAGTTCCTGTTTGGGCTTGTTAACCAGCGTTTTAGTTTTTTATATACAAAATACAATAAAGGTTATATTTCAGTAAAATCATAAATAGGAGAATTTTGCATCAGACGTGCGTGACATTTCACAGCGTGACCACAAAGTCCACTGGGTGAAAACGCTTTCTTTTAAGAACGTCAGAAAAAAACATTTAAGGCCTTAAATTTTCCTCATAAACCAACAGACGTTTTCTTCGCGTGGACTACATAGAAAGAATGGCCACAGGTGGTCTGTTTCACTAGATTTAACGAAAAGTCATGAGGGTATTTTTAAGCAAAAAATGCTATACAATTGCCGTCGTTGTCATGTATACATGTATCTTTTTCATCAGCGGCATTATTCCTAGTTAACTTTTGCCGTTTCTTATCAGCGAAATATTTTGAAAGATGTTACAAGTAGAAATGGCATAAAGGCTGCCACAATAAAGTGTTTTTTTGCATTCTGGTGGTGTCAAAGTATCCTAGAAAAACGTGATGTTTGTAGTTGCGAGGAAGCAGTGAGATAAGTGCCGAATTAAAATCTTCTAGACTGTATTTTCGCAAGGCCTGAAAGTTATACGGAACCTCTATAAAAGAGTTCATTCAGCCATGTTCAGTGTTCATATAGAAATTGCTGTGCTAGCGTCGCCTGTCAATCATTCAGTTAATTTGAGAACAGTAAACAACATGGGTTTCGACATTACTCCATCACATCACTCCACAAGAAAATGCGAAATATATGCACAATGAACCAACTTTCAAACAAGAAAAGGGTAAAAACATGTAAATCATGTAAGAATATGGACAGCTTTTGTCGCATTTATCTACAGAGATAATTTTAACAACTGTTTCCCAACATTACTCCATTTAAACAGTGCCCCATAAAGGTCAATTAGCAAAGTTAGTTTAATTTTAACGCCATCCATGGAGTACTGTTGTATTTTACTTAGAATTGAGCTAAAATATCTATTAAAATTCGTTTGGTTAAGTCCTTGCAAAGCCCCGAACAAGTCAATTAGGCTATTTTGTCGTTAGCGCTACTATAAAGGAATTATTTTCGGCTACGAAAATGGAGTAATGTGGTGTGTGATGACTTTGCATGTGTTACCCTTTTTAATTAGATTAACGAAGAGAATAGACGCCTTATTCTAAATCAAGAGCGTACTTTGTTGTCGTTTTCTTAAACCAGTTTCGAAAAGCAGTGCCACAAGGGCTTAACTAGAGTTATTCAGCCGGAGGAAGTAGCCTCTAGAATTCGGCAAATCTCCACTCAGCCTCGTAGTTTGCTCGCCTGGTAAATTGGCATGTGCTGAATGTTGTAAAGAATGGGGGAACTGCTAAGGAAGATGTCAGCTACACTGTCGCAATCCGAATGATTTCTGCGGGAAGTGGTGAACGCACTATATCTTGCTTTAAGATTTGGAGCATATCAGCCTATGCTACAGTCAGTAGTTCTCACCGAAAATAGTCTTACATTTGTATTTTGGCCCTCTTCCTTTGCCCCGGAAAGAGCAATAGTTGTACTTACCGGGTTGCAAAACATGCCCAATATAAACAGGCGTGTGCGCCAAAAACTGTCTTAACAAGGTACGGCAAATATTTTTTTTCAACAGAGTACTGTTTAGGAGTGTTTTTTGAAGACGTTTCTACTCTCAAAAAGTCGTCGAGTTTTGACCTTTCACGGCCACACCCAGAATTTTCAGACAATCAAAGACAAAAGTAGTTGGGAAGGCTGTACAACTTAACAGTAGTCCATTTTAATCCTGAAAAAAGAGAGTTTTCTCTTTTGCTAAATATCCCCCGTCCCCCCTGTTCAATGTTGGGATATAACAGAACAATTACGCGGACAAACATTAACGTTTTGATTAACATTGGGCCAGGGGTGGGGGGAGGAAGGAAAAGAAGAGGTAAAAAAGGCAACCTTCCCAACACTTTTGACGATGATTGTAGTCACAATAAATGTGTAGATCCAAGCTGATTCTCCATAGCAACAACAACAACAATGAAAATGTAAATCCACAAAGAGACTTACAGGATGCTATGCTGAATTCATTACTTTTGCCATTCTTCTAGGAAACCGTATTAATCAAGGTCCTTTTATTCGCAATTTGAAAAAGGAAAAAAAAAAAACAGTCGACAGTCTTGGAGGCTGCAATACTGTCAATACTTAAAGAAGGAGAACTCTTATCTTGACAAGTCGGGCGAACAAAGAAAACCTCGACAAAAGGTTTCAATGATTCAAAATAGTTGGAAAAGCTGTTTGTAAAGGAATGAAAAAGGTATAGAAAATCCTTATATGCTCTATAATCTTTTTGGCCTGAAATCTATTGTGATGCAGTGGAAGACTTTTTTTGTCGTCGCACTCGGACTGGGAACATAATTCTAAGCGACATAATAGGTCAACGATAAAAAGAGTAACATGCGACAATCGAGAGGAAATCGATGCCTACATTTGTTATCAGCGACAAAAAAGAGAACGCGGGTCAGAAACAATCTACGCAGAAAACGTCCGGATGTGCACGTCTGCTCTCATGGGGGCAAAGAAGTGTAAGGGGGGTTAAAAACGAAACAAAAGGAGCCTATGGGTGTACACCGTACATACATGTAATTCTATTGTTCTTATATTTTAGAAACACTTTCCTGCAGTGTGATACGAAAATGATTTTCTTGACTGAGACAATTCTCCAACAAATGTTCGCCCCCCTAGATCCGCGACCTTTTTAGGACAATGATAGCTTATGTCCATTTTAGGGTATTTAGTGCTTCACTGCCCATTTAATTAACTGTCAAAGCAACAGAAATGATTTCTCAAAGTGAACACAATACAAATATCATTTACAAGAGACGAAGTATTTCTTCAGTTAAAGCAAGATGGTGGAGGGGCGACATCTCCAGCTCAATGTCCTGTATGCCATTGTGATTTTAACGCTAGTTGTCCTTTTTTCACAAGGAAGTCAAGGTAGTGAAAATATCTTGTGTTTATATAAATGCTGTTTACGGATATAAATATCAGTGCCCATAATTCTTGGCAATCTCTTGCGGGAAACTAAACGTTTCATTTCAAGGACGGAAGGCAAAGATTGGGGTGGGGCGCATAAGAAAATCTTATTCCAAGTACTTCAAGGGACCTTACGCTCAATGCGTTTGATCATACAATGAATCCCCCAATGTCATGGTTCAGAGTTAACGTTAGTTTATAAATGTTTTCTCTTACAGCAGTCGGTTTCAAATCTGGAAAAATCGATAATATCACTGCCCTGAATGGCGCAGGGTTGTTTGCTTGTGAAAAAATCACGTTTGCAGAGCCATTTCCCAGTGGAAAGCAAGTAAAAGTGTTTGCTTCGGCTAGCAACTCAAGTACTGGTGCTGCCTTGTGGGTGGAATCAGAAGATAAAAGTCAATTCAGCGCTTGCATCTACGAGTACAGCGATGGCTCAAATGCCATCGAGATAAACTGGATTGCCCTACAATCTGCTCCTTCTGGAGCACAAATAGGAACCACTTCCTTGGACTCTTGGACTACTGGAACAGAATGTAAGAAGATCTACTTTCCCCAGGTTAGTTGCGCAACACACTGTACGAGCATAAAAGTGAAATAGCAAGTAATTTACCTCATGGACTGGACTGAACGGTCGAGAACGTTGTTCGTTCTGAAAAAAAGGTTTTTTGCATAGTTGGGAGCCTGATTTCCTTTTTCGATCTCTTGCATTTTGGACTGGCAGTCCCACTAACTAACACATATTCACCTGCATGCTAGGTATGACTATTTTGTCATTCGTGTTGAAGTTCCATTGCAAGAGGTGCCTCACCGAATCCAATCGCTCATCCATTGAATGAATGCCAGAATAAACAAAGGAAGGAAGGATCAAGGAATGGATGGATGAATGAATGACTGAATGTTTATACCTGATCTCATTCTTAAAAAAATATATATCATGCACTAACTAGTAAATAAATATTTTAGCACGCGAACATGTATGAAGACAAGCAAACAAAAGTCATATCAGCATAAGGAAATAAACAAACAAATAAGAAATAAATAAAAAGAAAGGAAAGGAAAAGGAAAAATATACAAGGTACCTGTGCAGGAAATAATTCTCTCAGTCTTCGGTTGTTGGCAGATATTTTTTGTTCTTTTCTGAATAAACTTTGAAGACTGAGATGCCGCATTGTTGTTTCGGCAAAAATCAGTTCAGTTACGTTCTAAGTGGCGGAATTGACACACGTTCTCGAACATGCGTGGTATTTCACTTATATTGAAAAATCGGTATGTCCCGAACGATGTGAAAAGGATTTAGGAAGGAAGGAGGGAAGGAAATGATAATTGATTAATTGATTGATTAAACGAATGACTGAACTTTACTTACCAAAGTTGAGCACTAATCATGCTACGTAAATATAAACTAAAATTTAAAAGGTAGAAGAATGAATAACAAGTAACCATAACATTCTAAAGATAGTACGGATATGTTGTTAAGATAAGAGGGGCAAAAGCCATTTAATCATTACAGACGAAAGGCGCCATCCGTTAGAACTTGGGCTATTAATCTCTCTGTGCGCGTTTTCGATCTTCTTCAAAAGGGAGACAGTGATTTTGTTGGAATAGGCTCCTGGTTGGAATCAAACCAAATAATTGCAGGTGACCGGAGGGGCCCGAAATGTGGTCGCCCGCAATCGGCATAATCTTCAAGTTGTTTTGAGACATGCGCAGCATGTATGACCCATGGCAACATTCTTTTGAACTCTCACTTATAATGAATGGAATGCATGAGAATGCAATCTGATCATGTGTGTTTGGGCCTTCTATCACTCGTAATCTGATCACATGCGTTTTTACCTTCTCTCACGTGAAACTTACGAAAAGCGCAGCGTAGAAGCGAAGGCGTTTGCTTCGATCTCGCGCGTACTCCCTAACTTTTTGGTTAATACGACTGTAGTATCAAAATAATAATACAGACGCTGGAGAAGCGTATTATGCAAGGTCTTAAATGTTTTTGTATAGAGGTAATTCCTAATCCTTGCAAGGCAGTTACTTCATCCACCTTTGAGGTAACACAATTTACATAGCTGTTCAAGTCCGTAAACAGATCAAATGTTGACCTAAGATCACTCAAACCGATTTAGATTTGTTTCTCTTTTTAGCTTTACAACACAAGTTCAACAACATAAGTTCCTGAAAGATGACATTGATAAAATGATATTATTGTCAAGCCTTATTTTCTTTAGTTTGAACGTCGAGGAATGCATTCATTGGAAAAAATTATTAGCCATTAAAATTTATTTCCTGAAAGGCTTTATACGCTTTCTTTTCTTACACATTTTTCCCTTGGGCTAACTTTGTAGGTTCACCTGGATTATGACAGATTACTAGAGCCCTGATTTGGATCAAATAATCATACCGGATTAGCCTGAATATAATATTGGCTCTGTAGTCTCACGTTCGTTCCTACACGCGCATCAAGCTAAAGATTCCGATCTGAGCTAAACACCTATCCGCACAGACGTGATTCGGCTCGTTTTCTGCCGTCTCCCGAAATAAGCAGCAAGAGCCATTCATGGCTAAAGAATCGTTTAGAAGAAGGGAATAGAAGCTTGTAGACTTAAAACAGAATGCAGCATAACAAAGATGAACCCAGTCCAATTTCACCTTTGGTATCTGTGGAAAGATCCATCCTTCCAGCATTCGCTGCTGGAAGTCTAATTAAAGGGATCAGGAAATGCATAATCTGCATCGTTTATCTGTCGCCTGGGGTTAATATAACACAGGTATATTATCCTCTCCTGATGCATGTTACTTCCCCAAATTCCTAATCTTTAGAATCTTCTAGAACCTTTCAAATCGTCAAATAACATCTCATAACTTTCAGTATATCACGCTAGCCATCCAAATGTCCTCTATCAATGATTTAGCCACGTCAATAGGCTCGCTCACATAATATAGGAAATGTTTCAAGCGTCGCGGTGGTTGAAAATAAGGACCATAAGAATCCGAAATCACAAATTTAAGATTCTCCTTCTCGATTCTTTTTTCATTCGACAGAGGTTAAAAATAATTTATCATGCGATGCCATGTTTTCCTCCTTTTCACTGGCCGAAAGCCCACCACTTGACCTGCAAGTAAGTGCCTACAAATAATGGTCTGCTAATGCGAAATGTCGCACAACTGTGTTTGGCTGCAAATAATATTCTGCTCACGCGTAAAGGAAACCACGCTTTTCTCTTTCTTACGATCACTCCTGGGTGAAAAAAGGCAGATCACTTCTCTTCCCGAAGATGTTCATTAAAAACAAACTTGGTGATCGAATGATAAGAACATTATTACCAAATCTGAAACAAAACAAAAGAAAGATGATTCAGGGTGCAAATGTAGAAGTGTTTCTTATGATATTAGTACACGAGCTTGGTTACATAATTTATCTCTTTTTGGATTTGAACGAGTTGAACAAAGTAGGTCATTCAAACTATATGTATTAAGAGTATCACAAGAGTAGGTTTAATGCAGTAAATTTAAAGTCTCTTTTCCCTCTCCGGACCACTGCTTCTCAGTTATTTCTGTTTGTTTGTCCTTCCATAGTTTGCTTAAAATATTAGACTACAGCGCTTCGCTTGTGCGTCTAAACCTTTTTCTTTGCTTAATTTAGCGTTTTTTGACTCCTCCAATCGTACTTGCGACTCCCAGTCATCAGTTTCCAGGGAGACCTCAAGACGCCATGGCAGTGTGGGTAGAGGACCTGACCAAAGACAGTTTTAAAGTCTGTCTCAGGGAAGTGAAGATTTTTGATGGACTTCACAAAGGCATCAAAATTGTGAGTAAAATTTTGTACCTAACTGGGGTCTCAGCCCAAAACCTCCGTGATACATATTCGCCCTTCTGAACCATGTACTATGATGGTGTATGCAACGCAAGAAGATTACTGATTATTATATTACTACATGAGAAATTTCTGCAATTTGATTGGCTCAGAGCAGTGGTATTTCAGCTTAATTTGAAATACCTTCACGTGAAAATTACAAAACTTTTGCGGGTAGTAGTATAAACAAATAATAGCATGATTTGTACGTGATATTTGGTATAAATACCACTCGTGATATTTCAAAATTCTCTCAAATTTCACTCGCCTAACGGCTCGTGAAATTACGTATAACAATTTCGAAATATCACTCGTGGTATTCATGACAAATATCACTACAAATCATGCTATTACCTATACAAATCTTTCAAGACAAGAGCTGTAAAACAAACTTTTTCAAAGATTCATTTCATATATATCAAATCTGCATTTCATAACACTTTGTGTTTTTAATGTTATAATTTTTAGTTCAACCTGTTAAAGCACCGTTCAAAGAGTTTTTTATGCAATTTTTTTAACGTCTATTAGCAATGTAAGTAGCTGTTTTTGTAAAGAATTCGATAAAAAATTCATTGGCGGATGTTAAGGGCTAAAAAAATACGAACGGGCGGTTTGGCCTTGTCTGATGAAACATTTTATTCTTATAGAACTGGATGGCTTATACAAACCTCACAGTCGATAACTTCACCTTATCTGACAGTCTTGAGTTTACGAGCAACAACTCGCCATCTCAACAGATTGACTATGCCTTTTGCCAGGTAAAGTGTAATATATACTCTTTACTTACTTACTTACTTACTTACTTACTTGATTAACTGATTAATTGATTAAGTACTTTATTTATTCATTCGTTTTTTGATGATTTACAAATGTACCATTAATTTCACTCATGCATTCTAAACGAGACATCCTCTCTTAAGCAGAAACGTAGTTAAATAAATGTTGATGATAATGATCATGGTGATAATATTGTTGATGATGATGATTATGATGATGATGAACTTAACTATGACTCGTTTGTACGGTTAATTGAGTCGACGTTCAGTCAGTCTTCGAGAAGAGATAATAAAATGGGACTTTTTTTTAATACTTGCCTCTTTTCATTTAGTCATTAATTAACTGCAAAAAAAATGACGGTAAAAAACCTTTATATTTTTGTTACAGAAACTCAACTTTACAGATCAGTTCTACGCTCCCCCAGTGGTAATGGTGACAGCTGAACGAGTTAACAACGATTCACTTTTGTCCGGATGCAACGCAATCACTGCTTGGGTCGAGGTAAGGAAAGAAACAGACTTGTCGACAGCATACTTTACCCCAGTTTAGTCGGAGGGTTTTTTGAAATACTACAAAATCACACATCAAGTGTTATAGTATTTTACAAAGGAATTGCTAATTAGGGACTGGTCAAAAAGTATAGGGAGGGGTGGGCCGGAGCAGAGAGGGGGTGGGTCATGAGGTTTTGAGCCTTGTGTAAGGGGTGGGTCGTGCAATTTTCAGCTACCCTTAGGGAGTGGGTCACCTACTTTATTACATAGATAGGCACTAACTACTAACGAGACAGTTGACTACACTTGTTATATAAAACACAGCCAGCTGGAATTATTGCTAAAATACTCACAAAGCTGTTGTGCGAGAAAGTACAAAAGTGTGACAGGCCAAAAACATCTATACGGGTGTGGAACCCTCTGTTAACCTTTTTTTTAGCTCTTACGAGCATGTCCTTTAATTATTTTCCTTTTTTGTAAGGAAATGATTGGTGGTTCTTTAAAAATTTATTGAGGTTACAGTTGGTTTTGTATAAGATTCCATTTTTTCATTCAAGCTTCCTTTATAGTAGACACTGAGGGCTAGTATTGTGTCACGAATGGCAATATTCAAGTTCGTTTTCCTCCTTGTTGTTTTGTTTTAGGAGTTTAGACTCCCTTTTGTGAATTTTATTTCTGATAGTATGTTTTCTATGAAAATTTGTGGGTAGCCTCCGTCCATCAAGCGTTATTTTTTAAATTTGAATTATTTTCCTCAAAGGTTGTTTCTGAGGAGTTTTTTCGTAGGATTCTCAAGGCTTCTCCTTTGACAAATCCTTTTTTAACATTTGGAGAGTGGCACGAGGTGAAATGTGTGTGCAAGAAGGTTTGCCTTTGTTAAAAATGTGTCTTTGCATTAAGGATAGATTTTTCCTTGAATCTTGTGCCTTTGTATACAACCGTGTCTAAAAACGCAGTCTCAGTATAAAATGTTTCGGCCGTGAATTCAATAGTTGGGTGATGTAAGTTTGTTTGTTCAATGAAGGCTTCGATGTCCGGTTTACCCCTATCCCATAGAGCAAAGATATCGTGTATGTAGCGTTTCCAAACTGTTGTTCTAAAGACAGTTTTGCTTAGAGTTGTTGTTTCAATATATGTCATGAAAATATTGGCAAAAGAATCAAATCTGCTGTCTTTGTGCCCATTGCGGTTCCATGGTTTTGTAGGTAGTGCTTTCCATTGAACTGGAAGAAATTTTCTTTGAGAATCGATT
>CALNXK010000052.1:2087500-2092500 GCA_942486035.1 Porites lobata | reverse complement strand
CTCTTGCATCAAAGGGCAAATCATGCCGACCAAAAACAACAATAACCGCAGAAAATGCGTGTCATGACCTCTCACTATGAAATAAGCAGCAAAAATCACATTTGCTCAGTCAAAACGTTTTCCTCAGAGGTATAATCTACCCGCTAGAGCCGGAAAAAAGTCATTGGAACAAGCAGCATTTTAGCACGAGGTAAAAGTCGTGTGTTGCCTACCTACGTCGTGTTTACTCTTGAATGATTTTTTTCATTTAGTTTTTATTCGTATATTTATTTGAGAAGTAAAATTTAGCTTTTAACCTGACTTATTGTAATAATAATAAAATCGACACGATGATCCGCTAACTTGAGTCCAAGTCATTCCTGTTTTTCTTTCGGGATCATTTGCGGTCGACTTTGGGGATCACTTGCGGTCTCGGATCATTTGCGGTCCATTTTGGGGATCATTTGCGGTCTCGGGATCATTTGCGGTTGGGGATCATTTGCGGTACTGTACAGTACTTCATAGTGTAGCCAACAAGTTGCTTGAACACACCCCCGCTCATCCAACAATGTTGGGAGTTGTTGGCCAAAAATGTGGTGTCCGGTTAATTGCACGGGGCTCAATTAAGTACTTGTCGGTAAAACTGCAGTTAATACAGTATTAACGGCAATCACTAGCAAAGTACATTATGTTGTCGAGACTAAGACGACTTAATCAAGGAATTGTGCGTTATCAAATGCACTCTTATCGTCATCTCATTTTTCAGTATATCAACACAACAGGAGCTCGAGTTTGTTTAAAAGAGTTGTACGAGTCAAAGTACGACCCTCTCTCAGTATCATATACTGTCTTTTCAGGTAAGAACGAGTTATGGAATTGTCGTTCTAGTAACATGTAGGTTTTACTGGTTACTCACAACTAATTCATTATGAATGCATAAAGAGATAACTTATACGATAGTCATTTCATTAATAGAGGAAGGTGATCATTTTAAATATTAGTTCGCTGGAAGTACTTCAATGTTTTTGCTACTGATTATCCCATGTACATAATGCTCTCAATTTGGCGTCGTCAGTTTTATTTTCCTCTTTTCCTCCTGCTAAGCGTATCGGCCGTAAAAGCAGTTTGGATGATTTTTGTGAAGCTACCTCGTCCCCAGTCGTTCGCGTTGCTTGCCTCCATTTCTCGCGCTTCTCGATTATTCCGTTCTCCCTACTAAGCCTTAGGAAAGCCTGTGGACCAAATGTGTGGGGATTTCTAAACTGCACAGTCGTTTTATATCTTTATCACAGATATTTGCCAGCCGAGATGGAGTTATTTTGGGGGCTACTGTTACTTCACAAGTCGTGCATGCGCCTCGTGGCTGACCGCTGAGTCAAACTGTTCTACGATGAGTTCCAATTTGGTAACGGTTCACAATCAAGAAGAAAATGTCTACATTCAACACGGTCACAACGGAGAGAGATCTTGGATTGGACTCAATGACCGAAGTGTGGAGGGCTCCTTTGTGTGGACAAACAAAGAAATAAGCAAATTTAGGTTCTGGGCCCTACAGCAACCGAACGACTGGAAAAACGAAGACTGTGTTCACACTCTCGGCGCCAGGCATGGTTACACTTGGAATGATGTGCCATGTACTAACTGTTACAACTACACTTGTTTTAAAGGCAATAAGCGTAGCACTATAAAGATTTATAACCGTATATATCTTAATCTTCACGTTCCAGAGAGTGAATCTACTGAATTAAAACTACATCAAAAAGGTCGAAACACAATTACAGCATGTTAGGCAGATGGTGAGACAGATTGCACGAAAATGAAGAGATGGTAACACCGATCAGTTTCATTGTTAGAAACATAGGGAAACAAGTCGTATACATTTGCATTAAAAAAATGTCCAATGACCGAAAAATGGCCGCAAAAACATGAAATCGGCGTAATCAAAAGAAGAACTAGACAGCGTTCATACGTTGGAACCACGGGAAAAGTCGCGCTAACCTCCGCTTACCTTTTAACCCGGTTTTCTAAACACCTCTTTGCAAATTATTAACGAACATGAGTACATACGTTAACTCAGGGCACGCTTACGACCCTTTTTACAAGTTCCTTTTTTCAAACATTTTTTTTTTCCCTTGCCAGTGTACGTCAATTACCCAAATACACCACAGTATATTCTTTTTAAACAAGCTTCATTAACCAAAAAAGTCATGTTGTTTGACAAGAAGCCTCTGTGTGCTTACTTTTTAGACTTGGATGAATGTACCACTGGTTCCCATTCCTGTGACGTCAATTCCGTATGCCAGAATACCGTGGGTTCATACAAATGCTCGTGTAATGCTGGGTACACAGGAGATGGAAAACCTTGCAATGGTATTTGAGATACAGTTGATCCTCCATGTGCCACCACCTCTCCTAAGCGACCCATAAGTCCACATAGAGCTACACATATCGTAACCGTGAAATCGCACACAATAAATTGTTTTTCAAAGAGACGACCTACTCTAATTTGAAAGTTCTTAAACAAGACGACGAAACCATTGAAGGTGCAATGTTTGGCGCAAAAGCTCAACACTGTCATGTCAGTTTGAAAAAAAGCCTAAAACCATATTTGTTAAAACATAAAAACAACAAACAAACAAGGGAAAAAAATGGATGCATTCACCTTAGCTACCAGATGTAAACCATCAGGTAGATTTAATATTAGTTATTCTAACGCTTTACTTAACTTACAATTCTCATGCAGATATCGACGAGTGTTCTACCAACTCTCACAGCTGTGACGTTAATACGGTTTGCAGTAATACTGTTGGATCGTACGCATGCGCATGTAAAGCAGGATTCACAGGCGATGGAAAAACATGCTCTGGTAAGCTGTTGCGGTGTTTTAAAAAAACGCTTCCAAACGATGTGCGTGCCTGTGTTTTCTATATTCGATCTTTACATTTCAACATGTAGAAAACGATGGACATATAACCTCAATAGTTCGAAATAATAATTAAAGCGAAGCTAGAAATACGTATCTCGCAAAATTTCACTAAACTCGTTCTTTCACAATTGTCAAGCCCAGCCGGTTAGAAACTGATTAGGTGACCAGGCTCTAATCTGTTGTTAGACCTGGGACTCCTCTCTGTCTTCTTTTTTGTTTCATTATCCTATTTGATTTTCATATGCGTATTTTAAAGCATATTTAGCACTTAACGGCTTAACCTCAAAACAAAGATAGATTTCAGGGAAGTTTAAAGGTATTTTCTGTAAAACCCAAACTGAAACGCACGTCCGACAAACATATCCTGCGAGCTAAAGCACAGGGGGCCCACACAATCTGTTTGTGTAGCCCATTGTTATTTTATAGTAACTGTACTGGATTTACCGTTTGCTTCACCTATAGCGATATATCGCTAACTATGTATATAAATCAATGATAAATAAACGTTGAATTACCTTGCCTGTGGTGTATAGTCGTCCTTTTGCCTCAAAAGCGGTTTTTTGAGCGATTTTGAATGAATTTGAGTTCGCCGTTGACTGTTCCATATAATAGAAGGACTTCCATTTTATGGAACAGTCAACGGAGAACTCAAATTCATTCAAAATCGCTCAAAAAATGCAATAGTATTTGAGATACAGTTGATCCTCCATGTGCGACCACCTCTCCTAAGCGACCCATAAGTCGACATAGAGCTACACATATCGTAACTTTGAAATTGCACACAATAAATTGTTTTTCAAAGAGACAACCTACTCTAATCTGAAGGTTCTTAAACAAGACGATGAAACCATTGAAGGTGCAATGTTTGTGTGCAAAAGCTCAACACTGTCATGTCATTTTGGAAAAAAGCCTAAAAGCATATTTGTTAAAACATGCAAACAACAAACAAACAAGAACCAAAAAAATGGATGCATTCACCTTAGCTACCAGATGTAAAACATCAGGTAGATTTAATATTAGTTATTCTAACGCTTTACGTAACTTACAATTCTCATGCAGATATCAACGAGTGTTCTACCAACTCTCACAGCTGTGACGTTAATGCGGTTTGCAGTAATACTGTTGGATCGTACGCATGCGCATGTAAAGCAGGATTCACAGGCGATGGAAAAACATGCTCTGGTAAGCTGTTGCGGTGTTGTAAAAAAACGCTTCCAAACGATGTGCGTGCCTGTGTTTTCTATATTCCATCTTTACATTTCAACATGTAGAAAACGATGGACATATAACCTCAATAGTTCGAAATAATAATTAAAGCGAAACTAGAAATACGTATCTCGCAAAATTTCACTAAACTCGTTCTTTCACAATTGTCAAGCCCAGCCGGTTAGAAACTGATTAGGTGACCAGGCTCTAATCTGTCGTTAGACCTGGGACTCCTCTCTGTCTTCTGTTTTGTTTCATTATCCTATTTGATTTTCATATGCGTATTTTAAAGCATATTTAGCACTTAACGGCTTAACCTCAAAACAAAGATAGATTTCAGGGAAGTTTAAAGGTATTTTCTGTAAAACCCAAACTGAAACGCACGTCCGACAAACATATCCTGCGAGCTAAAGCACAGGGGGCCCACACAATCTGTTTGTGTAGCCCATTGTTATTTTATAGTAACTGTACTGGATTTACCGTTTGCTTCACCTATAGCGATATATCGCTAACTATGTATATAAATCAATGATTAATGCTCTTAACCCATAACCCCTTAGATAAAGCAAGTAACTAGACCAGAATTATTATGGGGAAAAAAGGGGTAAGGGATGAAGTACTCCAAATATGGACAGCAGATCACTTTTCTCTACATATTGGTGTAACAGTCCGAAATCTACAAGGGGAGAGGTGATAATCCTCTCTAGGGAGTGATAATCCCCCAGGATAGTGAGAGGTGATAATCCTCTCTTGGGGGTGATAATCCCCCAGGATAGTGAGAAGCTAGGTGGTAATCCTCTCTAGGGGTTGATAATCCCCCAAGGTTGTGAGTGGAGGTGATAATCCCCCTTGGGTGGAAAGACCTCTCTAGATGTCTAATTCCCCGGTT
>CALNXK010000052.1:2032500-2080000 GCA_942486035.1 Porites lobata | reverse complement strand
CCTATAGCGATATATCGCTAACTATGTATATAAATCAATGATAAATAAACGTTGAATTACCTTGCCTGTGGTCTATAGTCGTCCTTTTGCCTCAAAAGCGGTTTTTTGAGCGATTTTGAATGAATTTGAGTTCGCCGTTGACTGTTCCATATAATAGAAGGACTTCTATTATATGGAACAGTCAACGGAGAACTCAAATTCATTCAAAATCGCTCAAAAAATGCAATGGTATTTGAGATACAGTTGATCCTCCATGTGCGACCACCTCTCCTAAGCGACCCATAAGTCGACATAGAGCTACACATATCGTAACTTTGAAATTGTTTTTCAAAGAGACAACCTACTCTGATCTGAAGGTTCTTAAACAAGACGATGAAACCATTGAAGGTGCAATGTTTGTGTGCAAAAGCTCAACACTGTCATGTCATTTTGGAAAAAAGCCTAAAATCATATTTGTTAAAACATAAAAACAACAAACAAACAAGAACCAAAAAAAATGGATGCATTCACCTTAGCTACCAGATGTAAACCATCAGGTAGATTTAATATTAGTTATTCTAACGCTTTACGTAACTTACAATTCTCATGCAGATATCAACGAGTGTTCTACCAACTCTCACAGCTGTGACGTTAATGCGGTTTGCAGTAATACTGTTGGATCGTACGCATGCGCATGTAAAGCAGGATTCACAGGCGATGGAAAAACATGCTCTGGTAAGCTGTTGCGGTGTTGTAAAAAAACGCTTCCAAACGATGTGCGTGCCTGTGTTTTCTATATTCCATCTTTACATTTCAACATGTAGAAAACGATGGACATATAACCTCAATAGTTCGAAATAATAATTAAAGCGAAACTAGAAATACGTATCTCGCGAAATTTCACTAAACTCGTTCTTTCACAATTGTCAAGCCCAGCCGGTTAGAAACTGATTAGGTGACAAGGGTCTAATCTGTCGTAAGACCTAGGACTCCTTTCTCTTCTGTTTTCTTTTTGTCTAATTGTCCTATTTGATTTTTAAATGCCTTGAATCAAACCCTTATGAGTTTCTGGTGTAATGTAATGTTTTTTCCCTTCGTTTCTATGTAAAAAAGGCAAAAAAAAAATCGATTACCTATTGTACTTAAACAGGATTAACGCATAGAGAGAATGAGAGTAAATGACCTTGTTGACCAAGAGTTTGCTGCATCACTAAACAAGAAGCCTTCCTCACTTTTTTTTCCAGATATCGACGAGTGCTCTACCAACTCTCACAGCTGTGACGTTAATGCCGTGTGTAGTAATACTGTTGGATCTTACGCATGCCCATGTAAAGCAGGATTCACAGGAGATGGATTCACATGCACTGGTGAGCCGTTTGAGTACAATTTTGTTTGTTAGATATGTTTGTTTTTTGAGTGAACCGACAGCAACGACAGCAATGCAACAGTCTTTTGTGCTCTTCTCGCCTTTTACAGTTAAAGTTTTGTTTAGGCTGGAATTTATACTAATTTTAGTATTGACTATTTAGTAAACAAAAACAAAAGCGGAGCCAAGCGGCCAGTTTATATGACAAGTGCAACGATGGCGACTGTTCAACCCTGCGATTATTATTTTTTTTTTTTTGGCCAAAAAGTCACTTGGTTCGATACCTTAACCGTAAAACAATGAGAAATAATGATAAACAATCATGTGTTATTGTTTCTGCGACCAATGAGGAAACACCTTACGAGCAGCTCTTTCATTACTGTTTTTTTTTTTTTTTTGGGCATCACGCTTAAGATAATTCATTTCCTTTTTCTCGTTCTGTTTTCTTTTAGCAATGAAAACCGTTCTGATTATACATTTTGGCATTTTTCGTTTTGTAGATATTGACGAGTGCTCCAGCGGTACTCATAACTGCCACAGTTCACTTGCTTCATGTACAAACACAGTGGGATCTTTTAGTTGTTCATGCGACAATCCTTACACTGGAAATGGCAGATCGTGCAATCTAGCATCAGGTAATCAACTCGCCGAATATTAGGAAGATGTCCGTTTACTAAACCTCTAATAATTATGCCGGCATAGGGAACGTCGTTACATCCGGTAGGATTGTCCTAATACTCATTTCGTACCTAAGTGACTAAACCAGCCTTCAACAAATGTTTGAGCTTCTCACTCTTCTCACTCGTTCAATAATTGTTGAATATATGAACTGATTATGACTAAATAAGGTTATCTCAATATAAGCTTCAATAGAAGACGAACACTTTGAACTTGTCTCCGCCATGTTAAGGCGGGGAACAAAAAAATCATTATATCGATCACGATATGTGCACTATTACTTTTAATCAGGCGAGTTTATTTCCTTAATTTTGCCGATTAACTGCGAAGCGGTTAACTTACCGTCGAGAACTAACTGTTACCTAAGTTCTACAACTTTAAGTTGAACAGAGGAAGACTTAAGTTAGTGGTCTTAGTTATTTGGCGATAGGGTAAACATATCTTTTTTGTCGACTGGAGATATAAACTGCATGCATTCGGAGATAGACCCAAAGCAAGAGACAGAGAATGTTCCACTAAATCCTAATTCGCTAGTATCTTTTTCCCCTTTTTTTAGTATATTGTGTCTTATATTTTGTTTTTATTCATTCACGGTGACCTTTGAAAGAAATTCAGTTTGCTGCATCCGCTTTCCTTTCCCTTACAGTGTATTTTGTTTCGCTCTTCTTTTACTTTATTCTTATTTATTAATTCTGTGCAAATTTGTTTTACGACATTTTACCCAGAACGCCAAACGAAGATAAACACGACTTCAATCAGTAATATATTCGTACCGTGCGCAACATTACATTGGGGGAGCTTAAGCATTGAAGACCGCCATAGTAATAAATTTAGATTAGCAACTTTGCACGTTTATCATGCTTTACTGAATAAGGTGAAACTTCATTGAAAAACTTATCAATATTTAGTAGGCGTATCGTCCAATGGACTTTACGAATTTAAACACTTGGGGCGGGGAGGGAGGGGGATTAATTCGGTCTGAGGGAAAATACGAGTTAGAATGGCTGAAACAATTTAATGCAGATAAGGATGAACGTTTTATATAAATAGTAATGCAAATGAACTGTTATGTAATACGGTCATCCTAATTTGCAGCAAAATGAAAAGTCAAAACGTACTTGAACAAAAACAATCGAAGTCCAAAAAAATTCACTCTAAAACAAACAACAACAAGAACTTTTGCCCGAAAAAGAAAAACCTTATTCATAAAAAAAAAAGAAAAGCGTCAATGTGATGAAATGAAGCAATTTTAGTGCATAAAACTAGAAATACGGTTTCGCAAAAATCTCGCGAAGCTAACGGGGTCAGCAGTGAGAATAAACAGTAAAAAGCCAAAGGGTAAAAAACGATGAAAGAAAAAAAAAATTGAAGTAGACACGCCGGGCTTGGAACCCAGTTGCACCCCAACTTCCTCCAGCGAAAAGGTGCGGCCTCTACTCATCATAATTAATAGTGTTGAAGTATTTTCCTCTGCCATTCACACTGTTTGAACCTTATGGAGCGGTATTTATCATGAATTCAAAGATACATATGAGGAAAAATAGCTCAAACGAGTATTTCAAAACCATTTCGCATTATTTCCGTGTTTATTCACTCTCGGGCTTTAAAGAAGCCGCTCGATTAACGGAGTGGTCTTCTTCTTCGCTGCTCTCGCTGGAGTTCAGGTCACCGTTCTTTCGGTGTTAAACCTTCTACGGCAAGGACTTCCACTTGTCCAATTGGGCACTGTTGTGTTTTCAGCCCGCTGTTATTTGCCTCAGAAATACTTTGCGATTCGCCAGCGTACAATAAACAGAGGATAAATAAAAAGTCGCTGGCCGTGTTGCCTGGAAACCCAAAATGCACGATGACGTGCATTTGGCGTCTTTATTATTTGTTCATGGCTTGTTGCTAGGCAACTGCGGATACCAAACCGACAGAAAGATTTATGACCAAAGAGAAATCGCAGCTCGCTTGCGATCCTCGCGTAATCCGCGTAATCCGCGTAATTATACACTCGCTCCGCGAGAATTAATATTTACCCTACTATTTCCCTACTTCATCGCATCTAGCAGAGATCACTCATCCATTTGCAATGGCAGATCGAGGCAGCTAAAGAATACCTACAGATATATTTGTCTCCCTTTCCCATGTTATTGCTTAACCTCGGTCTGTATATCTAGCAGTGTGTGAAAGCCAGTAACCAATCCTCAATAGTACTCGTATGTAGACAATTATCGCCACAGTGGGGCAGGTGTTGGGGATCTTACAGGACGTGAAAATTACCCACTTTGAGCCTGTTTATGTACAGTAGATAAAACGTTTGGAAACAATAAATTACAAAAAAATATCAAAATATTCAATGATTTTCTAACTTTGTAAAAGTTAAATCATTATTTTTTTATGTATCAGAATGTCAGAATTACGGAAGCCTTTACAGTTATACCAGAAAGATTACGGACTCCAGTGGCGGTCATTGTGACAATGGAATCGTACCTGGCTGGTTTCGTTTTGAGGGGTCAGCCGGCACAAGAATGCCAACTTCATGTCCACCTAGATACAGATGCGGCACTCAATCCACCGGCTGGATGAATGGTGGACACCCCACCGTCGCAGACGGTCAGGTCAGCAGGACGGTGTGTTTCCACTGGGCTGCAGGCTGCTGTCAATGGTCAACAAACATCAAAGTGAGAAATTGTGGTTCATATTATGTGTACTATCTTAGTGGTACACCTTTTTGTGATCTCCGTTATTGTGGCACTAACTGAAGACAAGGTGCAAGTAAAGTAATACATAATGCTATCAAAAAACGGAAAAAAGGACTTCAGTATTTGAATTTCTATTATAACTTAAGCAAACGGAGAAGAAAAAACTATATAGCACTTTAATATAGCTCAACGTACTACTCGAGTTAACTAGCAAGAACAGTTTTCTTTAAACTTAAAAAGAGGATATCAAATTTTGTTTTAAGTTGTTTTGAAGATCAAGTAAGAAATACAATTATAGTAATAGAACTTACCAGGAAGACAAACTAGGTACTAAAATAACACATTTAATTAGCAATAAAAGTTTCTATGTCATTAGTCAAGGTAATCACAAATATACACTGTGTCCAAGAACGCCATGTAGTTGTTAAATAAACTGCGAGGGACAGATGTGTTACTAGTTAGGACAAGATGTTCCGGGAAGTGCGGGATATATATGAATCTGCTTATTTGTTTTAATGTTGGTGGGTATAGGGATGCACTCTGTAAAATCGGAAACGAAATGCATAGCGACTATAGGTATACAGTCACTCTCGTCTTGCACGCACATCGGCAGTACGAACAGCAGCTAAATTCCCTTTCTACTGCAGACTCTTGCTTGCTAATAACAAGGACACTAGCCCCGCGGTCCGCGGTCCCGCGATTAGGATTAGAGTTTTTTTGAGAAATAAACGTACAATTTAGTGAAATACCTGTCACATGTGTTTGTTCTCATTTAGTATGACAATAGGCTATTGGCAAGTTGGCGTCATTTTACTCAGGAGCAGAATCTCAGGATTACAAGGATTGCATAAAGGAGAGCTCTACCGACTGAGCTAAATCTCGGCCAGACGGTGGAGTTTTACTGTGTGAATCAAGTGTGCAAGTCACACTCGTACGAAGGACACAAAAAGCCAATTGTATACTTGTGCGCGCGTGCTGAAAGTGAGAAACCCAACGAATTGACTCTAGAAAGAAACTTGAGATAAATAAGGGAACAAAGAAAAAATTTTTGACCCCTGCGAGATTTTTAAGGGGCTGTCATGCTAAGAAGAGGGTCCTCAATAGGTTTTTCGGGATACGTGATTTCCCTCATTTGAAGCTCGGGATTCGGGACTTTAAAGCAAAATCAGAGCGAGATTTGGGATTGAAAGTATGCGCGGGAGGTGGGATGCCAAACATAACTCTCGGGATTACGGAATTGCATGAAGTTTTGGGTGGGGATTACGGGAGCGAAAAACCCTTTTGGGGACCCTCTGAGAATGAAAGCCTGCCTCCTCCGGTTCGCCATTACAGATCCCCCGTCGCTAGCCGTTGTCAAAAACTTCATCTTAACTCACATCTTTCTTACCCACACTGTAAAAACTGACCATTTATAGTGACCTCAAAAAAATGGTTAAGGTTTGAATCCCAGGTAACCGTATTTTATTAGGTTACAGTAACCAAAAAAATATAGTTCAGGTTAACCATTTTTTATTCCCGTTGAAATAACTTCTCTTTATGGGTTACATTAACCCTTAAAAATGGTTGTTTCTACCACAGCCCACGCCACTTCTCATAACGTTTTATAATTGTTTGTCATAACCTCTACTTTTTGGTTAAACTAACTTTAAATTTTTAGTTGTTATAACCGAAATAAAAAGATAAATATGTTTCAACCCATACAGATAAGTTATAATAACCATTTTTTGTGGTCATGGTAAACCAGTTTTTTGGGTACTAGTGATGAATCTGTGCACGTGGTAACCCATTTAAAATAGTCAAAAGGTGGTAGCTTTAACCATTCCATATGGGTTAGAAGAAAAGGGTTGTTTTAACTGATAATAATGAATTACATTAACCTCACAATAATAGTCTTCAGCAACAATTTTAATGGTTATGTTAACCGTTCTCTACAAACAACAACAACAACATAGTTGACCACTAACTTCATAAAAAAAGATAACCATACAACACTGCAAGTAAAAAATGCTTATGTTTCTTAATACAAGTATTTAAAGCAGAACAAGGATGATTAAACAATCAGCCCTGCTTCCTAAACTATAGCAAATTTAAATTGGAATACTGCATGACTCTCACAAGACTGCAAACAAGGCTTTGTACACTGGCACATGATTGTAAAACAGAAACATCCGTAAGCAGAAAAAATTCAAGTAACTCCAGGATCAATAGTGATACAGTACTTTGATTAAATTAAACCCTTAAGGTATAAGTGCCTTTCCTGCCAAAAATGCTTTGTCAAATACATAGGGAATTAAGAATTTCGTGAGATTCAATGATATAATAATTGTAAGATCTTGCCAGTGAAGAGTTAACTCCTCACCGACTGTACATGTAACTTTCTTTCTTTGGCTAATGATTGAAGCGAAGCATATGATCTAAAAACTACCAGTGCCCTGCATTGTTCTACAAGCCATGTTTTTTCTACTAGAAAGCAAAGAAAGATCCTATTCCAAGCAGTGGCTCGTTGAGGGTAACTCATCCGCCGGATCAGGACTTGTCTTGCTTGTAATGAAAATATGGGTACTCGCCGAGCTTCATTCAAAGTTGTTTATTCCCTCAGTCGTTCAAATTTGGTGATATTTCTGAAATAAACGAAAATATTTCGTTTTTAAGTTCACTGGTTAACGCACGAAAGATTACAGTCTTTCAGCGATACGCCTGTGGGGAACACGCACGCACGCGTGTGCGTGGTCATCGTGAGCAACGCGCGACTCAAAGCTACATTTAAAAAAAAGCTTTGTAATAGCGTATGATAGCTCTGTAACAGCAGTACAATAATGCAATTAAAATGGTCATCCGAAGACCGGAAAATCTATGCAACTGTACTGAACATTTAGAAAACTTTAAAGGGCCACGCAAGTGCGTGGGGTTGTCTCAAAACGCGTCCATTTATTTGCAAAAAGATAATTTTAAAAACGATTTAGAGTTCTGTTTAAAAATAAGTAATACATACCGGTCATGCTGTTTCAGTGAAGGTCGGTGAAACAAGTGTTCGAGATTTTGCCTGTTCATTTGTCTTTAGTCGACGGGGCAGATATTTTGCTTATCTATTTCAGGCGGTCAACTGAAGTAAATTCTGTCATGATCTTCTTATCATCCTCCTTTGAATAAAAGATTTGCAAGGTATTCGTTAGCTAAGAATTTTGTAGAAGCAGTAAAGACTGAAATTCAAGTGAGAGATCTATTCTGAAGACGTTGTCTTCGGACTACCCTGTGAGCAGAGTCTCCTTCGATCTTCCTAGATAAGTCGACTTATCTAGGAAGATCGAAGGAGACTCTGCTCGCAGAGTATCTTCGGACTTGCATAAATCTGAAATCACATTACCTTTTTACTTGCCACATCTCCATTGCTGTCCGTGACTAAGAAACGAGCTCCCATTGACTTTTAACTGAGGGGCTTTATCTAGGCGAAATATAAAATGTTTCTTTTCGCAGCAATGAACCAAGAGTACTGAATTCAGCTTGGCGCAAGGCGGTTAAAAAACTGAACTACGAGAACCGAATTTGGCATTGATTTTGAAATTCCAAGTCTCTCATTGGCTAGCTAAGTAGATTAACGTCAAGGTGTTAAGTAACATACTACAGTTGACAGGAAACAGTGCAACATTTTCTGAAAACCCTTAGTTGTTTTTCGAGTAAACTCGCCTAACATGTTTCCAACCATGAAATAGTTTAAGCTTATAAAAAGGATACTGAGTAAGATTTTTAATTTACTGAGAACATTTAACGCCATTTAGGGTTCGTGACGTGACGAAATAGAGTTACTTTAGGTCACTTAAGACAAATACCGGAAACCCGCTGGAATTTTGTGACCGGTGAAAAACACGAAAGTATTTTTTTGAAAGCACGCGAGGATAGCTGTTGGCTTTTCGAGGAGCTCAGCATTGATTTGAATGACATAACCTGTACAGGACATCTTGAAGAATCATTTCACCTAGATGACGATTAGTTCTCTCGGCTAGTCCGTCGAAGGAAACATCAGAGAAGAAAATAGTCCTCGCGTCACGCGACTTCGCCTCTCTCGCGTGCGTACCAGCCCAGTCATTGAAGCAAGACGCGAGTTGGATGCAAGTCATCTAAAATATTTTAACTGTTGGGGAAAGTTGATTTGGCTATTCAGTCTTAACCTATCTTAAATCCCGTAATAAATGCTGATTATTTGTTCTTTCTTCAGCGTAAGGGAAAGGTCTGCGTTGAAGGTTGGGTACAAGGCTTTTATGATCTGTTGTTGTAAACTCATACCCGCCGTTTGTGTAGCCATTTCCTTCTGTGGTTTTCCGTTCAGTTTAACCCCTCGGAAAAGTCAGTTTTGACCATTCAGTGTTTAACCTACTTCATAGCTCTAAATAACAGATCATTATTGGTTAGTCATGACCAACAAATAGTTAATAAAAGATTTTAACCAATTGATTTCAGGTTAGATGCACATTTTTACCATTTGCTTAACCATTTGGTTTCGTTATTTTGACTGCCATGAAAAGTTATTTTGACAGGTCGATATTCTAACGGAATTATAACCGTCACAACAACTGCTGATCATTGGTTAATCTAACCAATAACATAAAGGTTACGATTTTAACTAGTTTATTTTAGGTTAAAATTACCTTTTGCAACTGGTTATAACCTTTTAATATAGTTACCATAACTGGTCTGTTTTTACAGTGCAATGCTTCCCAATACTCCTGCCATATAAAAACACCGAGCTAGTTGACATAGCTGTTATACACCTGAATTTTAGTCGATTTGCTGTGGTATACTAACACCCCTCTGGCCTTTCACAGCCTTACTTTATTGAGATTTCCTTGATTTCAAAGCCATCTTTATTGCTAATAACGCTGGCCAAATAAATAAAGTCATCAATGAATTCCAGTTTCGCCGGATATCTGGGGTGAGAGCATCGCCTTGTCGCCCCATGTAAGGGAATCCAAGACAATCCTGGATTCTGAATTCCACGTCGTGGATCCCCCATTTCCAATCGTTAGTGGCATTCCTGATATCCTTGAGCTACATTCCGGATTCCAAAGCCCAGGATCCGAATTCCACAAGCAAAATTTCCAGGATTCCAGATACCATTAGCAAAAATATTTCAGGGATTCCGGATTTGGATTCTCTTGCATAGCCCGAGCCTTGGGCTCTTGGCAAATCCGATTACAGCACGATTACTCGAGAGTATAGCCAACTTATCGTCACTTTAAGATGAGTAAAGAAGGTCCAACTGTATATAAAAGTCCTATGTTGACTTTTCTCTTTCAGAGACAGAGGATTCAACCATTCAACACAGTCTTGCTCCTCTTGTGTATTGCGAGGAATGATTTTGGTAAATTTGATTTGCAGTAAGACCCGGCAGACACTTACAGATTATCTTACATTTGCAGATAAAAAATGTTATACCTCTCACAGTGGGTGGAAATTCTAGTCATATCAAATGTGTTGTAGAGCCGAGCTGATTCTCTAATGCAACAGCATTGACAATCTGAAATGTAAATCCAAAAAGTGGACCAGGATGTCATATGCTGAATTTATTGCATTGTTTGCTTTTATTCTGGGAAGCGCAAGAACCAAGGCAGCCGACTAGTCAAGGCGAACAAAAGACCCTTGATAAAAGCTATCAATACTGACATATTTAATGGTTAGAAAAGTTGTTTGTTAAAGGAAAGGAAACGGTAAAGAAAATCCATTATATACTTTTTCATACGTTTCATACATGAGCCTTGGGCTCGGATGATCGGCGTAACCCCATCCCACGTATTGACATAAATAATTGGTTGATTGATTTCTTAATAACCTTTTTGGGAAAGACATTTTTAATAGTAAAGTGTATTTTTTTTTGATCGCCCTCGGACTGGGAATAATCAGTTCTATGAGGCGCATCAGGTAAAATAAAGGGCATGTAATGAGTGACATTCAAGAGTAAACTGATGACTACATCTGTTAACAAAGGCGAAAGAAGACCGCGCCTTCGAAAGACAGGAATGAGCCATGATTGCCAAGTGAGGCCCGACAATCAGAAAGAATACTTCCGGGTGAACATTCTGTTCCCTAGAGGGCAAAGTGTGAGAGGGAGACACAGACCAAACATAAAAAGGAGCCTACGTGTGTTCATAATAGTTTTAAGGTTGTTATATTTTTAGCCTCTACAATCATATGTGAATAGTTATGTCAATTCTTCAAAGACTGTTTCCCCCCTTTCTGCGACCTTAACTTTAGTCCCAAAAATAGTTATATCCATTTTAGGAAAATCAGTGCTTTAATTTCCTTTACTCTCAACTTTCTTTGAACACAATAGAAATATTATTTTTAAGAAAAGAAGTATTGATTTAGTTAAAGCAAGATGTCGGGAGAGCAACACGTCCCGCCAGTCCTCTTCGCAATTTTTGCTGCAGCTATGCTTCTTGCTCAAGGAAGTCAGGGTACACTTACCTTGATATATTTTTTTGTATATTTTTAAATATACAAAAATTAAAATTGATTCAAACGTCGCACTTCACATGCATTTAACCCTCACGTTAAGTTCGGCACATGTTAAAAAGAACACAATAAACCACTTCTTTTCAACAGTGAGTTGCTTTTTATTCAGTTCTAATAGTCCCAAAATCGAACAAATTAAATAATACCAAATCAAAAATGAATGTTTATTGTATTAACTATTCGGACCTCAAGCATGAATTAAGGATTAATTTGTATTCTGTTAAGATAAGATAATTTATCTCCACTACTTGCAGTGAAATTCATGACGACGTTCATTTTGAATGACGTCACTGGTCCCCGGTAGGGCACAGCCATCGATCAAGTTGTGGTTACAGTAATCCTCTGACACAAAACGGGTCGGGTTCGCTCTGAGTTTTGATCGATATCGTGATCGTGGCATGCCTTTAAATTGCCCATGGGGAAGAAAAACATAGACCCAATTTTGCTCTAAGCGTCCTTGTAAAATTCTTTTTCAGTCATTTTTTACCCCTTTTATAAACCCACCGCATCACTAATTTTATTAGCGATAACATGAAACAGACCAGCTTCATGACCTCTCAATGTGAGGGAAGCGGCAAAAATAGTATTTGCTTAATCAACCTTAAGAAACCTCCACAGCATAATCTACCCGCTCAGAAAGTAAACAACGGGAACAAACGGCTAGTCACATGCATGAGCTGAAAGCCGTGCAGGCTCACCAATGTCCTTTTTTCACTGTGTTAATGCATGTAGAAGACGCTAACAGTTACAAAACACTATAACTGTATTTCCACTTCACTTCTTAAGGTGGTGTGTTACGTTTATCAATGTAGGTATATATTGTTGTCTTGGTCTTCAAAGTTGGTGACCTTATTCTGAGTAAGTGTATAAGTGCATAAATAACGGTAAAACAAAATTCGGATCTCGCCTCACTGACGAAAATAAAATTTTCCGAGTTTCTTAAGGTGCTTTTGAAATCACTAGACCTAAACTCGTATAATCGAATGTCGTGTATACCCAGCTTTCAGCCGGGTTGCGGACATGATTTTGCGTCAAAAAGAAGGCAGCAGGACGCCTGATATGGGCTCAGCGAGTTACCTTAAGGGCTGTCGAGATAATTCTTGCCTTTCCTTTTCACATGACGTATCCATGGAATTTTCCCGAGCCAAATTCTCTTTGGAAAGATGGGCCTTAATATAATGTTGCTTGCCCGGGGGTGTTACGAAAACTAAGACCCTCGAAAACGAAGACCTAAGACCTAAGACCCGTCTTAGTTTTCGAGATTACGAAAACTAAGACCCCCTAAAATCGAATCCGTCGAAATATAAAGTCAAATTGTAACCGAAAAAGGTCTGATCTGTCAAATTATATCATGTTCGATCCTTTCCACCGAGTTTTAGGTCAAATTTAACGGTAAATTTAGGGGTCTTAGTTTTCGTAATTACGAAAACTAAGACCCCCACCAAAACAATCTCTAACATTTCTACAAAGTCGAATTACGACCGTTTGAAGACTATAATCCGTAAGACAAACAAAAATTACTATCACACGCGTGCTGATCTACGATCCGCTAACAATTTGAAGACTCGCTTAAAAAAGAGGACCAAAGCGATAGACTTCCTACAGATCTATTGTACACTGAAAATATGCCTTACCCCTGTTGGTCTTTAATTTTGTTGTTTATCCTTTAAATCATGAAATTGGCTTTCCACTGGAGATGGATGTTTTTCTTCGTGTCTCTGCGATCGAGATTGCGTTACCTGTAACTATCACCTGAGGGGGTTTGTGTCCACCGCTTGTCGTGGACAAGTGGGGAGCGCGGGGAGGGGAGCGGGGGAGGGAATTGCTAGTCTCGTGTGGTCACAAAACCTCTTGCGTGAGTCAATGTTATTTTTTATTTGCCCGTTAAAAACCGGGGATACCGCGGGTAGGGGGCGGGTACGAAGGGGTACTCGGGTCATAATTTCTACGGTGGGTATCTTCTGTTTGCGTCCTAAGTTTGGACCGCTTTTTATAAAGAATTTCTTCCCAAAACAATACCCCGTTCGAGCAGTGGCTGAATTTTTAGCAACCCGTTCTAGAATTTAAGACGATTTGAAATCCCTCCCATTGGTGATGACAAACTTTATATTGTAAAAAAGTGAACCTTGGATTTAATGTATTGGATTTTGGTTGGGTTATTGGCTAAACATCACACAAAAACAAGGATTTTCAAGCTCCCTTTCTGATTAGGCCTTATGCAATTAATATTACTGATTTAAAATGGCGAGAAAAGAAGTATCTCCTACAAAGAGTCCACCTCCCGACCCCTTAACTAAACGAAAAAAAAAATCACAAAATAAATGAATTATCGCGATTATCCCTCACAGACTATTTCTCTTTCCCCGCCCCCCACCCCTACCCCTCAACTACCTTTGCATTGTAACCCGGTGATCTCCGGGGTGGCAACGATAAAAACAAGCGCTAGAAAAACGCGATGTAGCATATTCTCCTTTTTTCGCCCTTTTTTAAAAAGCACTTTTCTATCTATGACCTGGCCAGAAAAGAAAAAAAAACCGTATTTTTATTCGTGCGATATTTAACCGATAACGCCGTTGACCACTCAGCGATCAGGCATTCAGTAGCAGCGACATGTCAGCCCGCAACAAAGACAAAAATCCATCTCCAGGAAAACCAGTCTTATGACTTTAAGGATAAACAACCAAAATTATGGAGGTAAGGTATATTTTCAGTGCACAATTATACGTAGGTAGTCTATAGCTTTCATCCTCTTCTTAAAGCCACAATATTGATAATGTATGTCTGCAAATTGTGAGCAGAAGCGGATCGTCTAGCACGCGTGTGATAGTAATTTTTGTTTGTCTTACGGATTATAGTCTTCAAACGGTCGTAATTCGACTTTGTAGAAATGTTAGAGATTGTTTTGGTGGGGGTCTTAGTTTTCGTAATTACGAAAACTAAGAGGGGTCTTAGTTTTCGTAATTACGAAAACTAAGACCCCTAAATTTACCGTTAAATTTGACCTAAAACTCGGTGGAAAGGATCGAACATGATATACACCGAATGCAAATATGGCGGACCTCTCGGACGGCCCGGGTCTAGTTGCGCGAAAGCGAGGCTAGTGAGGCCTCTAGAGTTTTGTTTTGACTGCGCGTCTTAGCGATTCAGTCGATCGAAATGGTTTGCTTCGAGTTGTTGCATGCCTGAGGGCCACCAAAAAGAAGATTTTACTCTAGCTGGAATAGCCTTTACTTCCCCGAGATCTTTTCACAAAGAAAGTTAAGGATTCATGCGATTCGGCGCGGCGATGGGAAGCACTTTACAGCGAAAGTGTGCTCGCTTCACTTGCTTTAGATGAGAGGACTCACGAAAATATTTGAATGAAATAATTTTCACAAGAGATGGTGCTGTTCAAAGATGTTTGCATGGTCTGTTATTTATCCAACAAAAGGTAAACGTTCTCGAGAACGGGTTCATCCGCTGTGGACTGTAAAATCTTTTAGATTTCACGCTGAAAACAGCTGCATTAAAATATAACAACAACAATAACAATAACGCAATCGCCTGTTAATCCTACAAGCGTGGCCCGTGAAACTATGTAAGAACCAGAAGAAAGCGACGTATTTCAAGAACAGTCCTTGACCAAAGTGCACTGAAAAAACTAACACAGGAACCGTTGCCAACTAAGAAAGTAAGAAGAAGGAAAAAGGTTCTGCAGAGAAAGAGCGTGAAAGTATTCGAGCATTGTATTTGACCTTACGCGTGATCTATTTTAGCAACTTGTCGAATGGTTTCGAGGTAAACTAACAGCGATTTTCCAAAAATTGCTTCTTTCATTGCACTGAACAAACTCTTGAACACAGGATCGTGAAGACTGTGAAAACATTCAGCCTTGTTGTCTGTCGTTGTGTCCCTGGGAGCGCCTAAAGATTGGTAAGTCGCGACGGCGGAGTCACTCGTTCTCGAGGATATTTACCTTTCCTTGGTAAGGGAACGGACAAAGCAAACTTGAAACACTGAGAACCATGAATCTTTCAGTTATTCACCCATTCTAATAGTTTCGTGAATCTTCTCTTCTGAAGTGAAGCGAGCACACTTTCGTTCTTTTAACTCCGTGATAGTAAAGTGCCTCTATTCGCCGCGCCGAATGGCTTGAATCCATTTCTTTCTTCGTAAAGAACCTTGGCAAAGCGAAGATAATCAAATTTCGTCTCTGCTGGAGTTAAATCTCCTCTTTGATGGCTCTTAAGGGCGTAACAACTCGAAGGAAACCATATTGATCGACTGAATCGCTAAGACGCGCAGTCAAAACAAACCTCTCGAGGCCTCACTAGCCTCGCTTTCGCGCAACTAGACCCGGGCCGACCGAAAGATCCGCCATATTTGCATTCGGTGTATAATTTGACAGATCAGACCTATTTCGGTTACAATTTGACTTTATATTTCGACGGATTCGATTTTAGGGGGTCTTAGTTTTCGTAATCTCGAAAACTAAGACGGGTCTTAGGTCTTAGGTCTTCGTTTTCGAGGGTCTTAGTTTTCGTAACACCCCTTGCCCGGTGGGTAAGAAAGGCCCACCAGGGGTTAAAATAGCCTTTATAACTGCAGCTACTATGGCGATTATGACCTCAGTCTGTTTCTACAGAGGTTATCTTGAGTGACGTCTTGGAAGGTCCCAGCAGCTCCGTCTATCTAATATTAATTTATCGCCCTTTATATCTCTGCAGAATAATAACACATCAACCAGCTTCCCCATTTTCCTTGAAGGGGTATCAATTTGTAGGATATTGATAATTATGATTTAGCCTGTTCGTGAGGGTTGTGCACAGGCCTGTTGCTATATTGTTTCCCAATTGTCTACTAATAATAGAACAAAGAAAAGCCGCCGTACAGATTACTTTGCTTGTTTTGATTATAGTTTTATATGCAAACAAATAAATCGACCCTTATGATGTGTCTGTTTTGTCATTCTGTTCTTTACAGAGTTGAATTATCGCTTTAAAAGTTTCTGTTTCCTTTTCCTTTTCCTCATAAATCACACTAAGCAAAGTTCTAGATATAGATTAAAATCTCTGTTGTTTACAGAATTCTCAAAGCACGTGCCATCAATGCACCAAGAAATGTTTTATTGCCGGTCACTGAGGCCTTGCCTGTTTTGATAATTTCTCTGGCACGGAAAAAGGTGAATTTTTAGGTTAAAACGCCGGATCACTGAATGATGATATATCCATTCTGATTTTCCAACAACTAAACAGCCCACACCACTGAACAAAAGCTAACAAAAGCCAACTGCAGAATAATCAATTTCAGATCAAAATACTCCTTCTAGCTAGTGGATTTGTCTTTCGTTCAACAATAACTTTCAACTTTAACTTTTAACTTCAGTTATTTATTACTTCAGAACGGTTTACAAACTAAAATTAACATACTATAGCTAACTATTAAACAGATTATGTTTACAATTTGCTAAAATACCATTACCCTACATGATTGACACTACCCGCAAATAGCACAGGCTAACCGCCGCGGGCAGTGATAGCAATTTACAGAAAGCCTAGAATCAGTTAGATGTCAACGTTTCTATAAAGTACATAAATAGATGAATTAATTAAATGAAAAAAGTAAAAGAAAAATTCACTAGTTGAAGCACACACTTATTTTTGAAAGCTAGCTGAATTACAGACAGTAATTGCGATAGGAAGACATGATTATAGACCGCACGTTCTTGGAAAAAGAGCTGCTGAATCCATATAATCATCCTCAGCGGCGAGGATTTTCAGAAGTGAATTATGAATTTTTTGCTTAAATTCCTAGCGAGAGAGTCAACGTGTAGCACTACTTAGAGAATTCCAAATGACGGGTGCTTGGGGAAAACAGACCTTGAATGTCCGACTCTTAATGAGTATCTATATGTAGAGAGGGAGAAAAGCGAATAAGAAGTGGCAGGAAGTCTTTCTTTTCTTAAAACTGAGATATAACATACGCACAGTCGGAAGCCGTTGGAACAGCCTTGTAGTTAAGCTTAAAATGTCTGGAAGGCCTAGAAAAGTCAGCTCAACATTCATGTTTTAAATACAAACATAATGTTCGCCAAAATCCGCCAAAAAAAAAAAAAAAACCTTTAAATCCGAATCCCAAGTACCTTCTTAATTCAAATCCGTTATTGCACAAACAAATTCAAACATACTACTCTCTAGCTGCAATAAAGTAGTTTTTAATTTCCACATGTATTTACAAGTTCCAAGTTTAAAGTCCTTTCCTAGCCTAATAGTTTACACTAGACAATAGTTCAGAAGCACTTTTCCAATAGCTTATAGAACTGACAAACACTTATTGTATGTAACAAGTTGACATATCGGCATTATTGAACTTGCCCTTAAGCCGTCGCTGCAATCTTACAATTAATTAGTTTTTGGCATTGTTAAAATGATGGATCAATAAAAACAGTTTGTCTCAATTTTTAGTTTGTTTCATTATGAATCTAGCTGCTTCTCTTTGTAAAGCTTAGAATCACTGAAAGAACCAACAAAAGAACCCTTGCAATTTATTTCAGTGAAGACCTTTTACGTTATTCGTGCAGAAGCTGTATGAGCTTGAAGTAAGGCTTGTCTGGTGAGTCATTTTCCGAGCAATACTTAACTTGCAGGTCATTTTCTCTGTTACGTAGTGCAAACTGATAAGTACAACAGGCACTGCACGCAAACTATGTACATGGAATTCTGTTCAAGTTTCGTAAATGAGACTGTTTCTGATCCGAGAGATCAGTTGTTTATAAAGCTGAAACTCCATGTAAACCTGAACTCGTACCCAAACAGGACAGATGGCCGTCACCACACTGGGTAAGCTGTGGCTTAAGATGATTTTGTGCAAAACTGTCGACAGGGATGGACCTTGAAGTTATAAAAATTAATTTCGTTATTTAGTTTTTTTTTTTTTTAATAACTTTAATAATAATAAAGAATACTTTTGAGCGCACAACTTCCTTTAAAACCTTATCGTTTAGCTTTAATGATTCATTTGTGAACAACATAAATTGTACAAATGAATTGTCCGCCAATCCCTTCTTGTTAAGCTTATACCCAAAAAACAAAAGGATTTGAAAAAAAAACAAAAGCAAAAACAAAAAAACAATTATATCCAGACAGTAAGAAAAGCCTTTCCTTCTATTCACTTCACTCACGCTATAATTTGACAGGGCTGATTTGAATTATTTTATGGAGAGCATACGAATGGATTTCAATTTTAAGGCGTAGACAGTTTGCTACTTGCTCGTGTAAGTAAAAGAACTACAAATAATTAAATGATCATTGCATGATCTGGTACTTTAAGGAGTGGAACTTAACCCGGCTTAATTATCTAACGATGATTTCGGTTGAATCAATAAAAATAATTGATCACGAGAATTTGATAAAAGAAGTCAGCCAAATATATGATAGACTGTTAAAGTTCTCTATCAAAGGAAAGGAAAAGGTAAAGAAACAAAGTGAGCATTTGTAAAGTTTTTAAGTTTCAACTGGCTTTTCTGTAAACAACTACTGCGACTGGAATATATAAATTAATATAATTGGCAGTAAGATACTTACCCACTAAACGTCTCATGAATTTCTTTTTATTTCAAAAGGGCACAAAAGTCAGAGGGGGACAATTGGGTGAAATAAAGAAGCGCATGAGTGTTAACATATAAGCTTTACTTGCTCTCAGCAACGGTAATTATAATTTTAGCCAAATAGAATAAATCCACTCGACCAGAGTCTCTAGTATATGGTAAGTCTATGCCGGTGGGTGGTTTCCCCCCTTTCCACGACCTCAACGCTAGGACCACGGCAGATCATATCCATTTAAGGTAAATTAGTGCTTCACTGCTCCTTACTGTCCACGCAACAGAAATGATGCCCTCACGTGAGGACAAAGTGTATATTATTTGCACAAGAGGGAGCGGCATTTCTTCAGTTAATTCAAGATGGTGGGAGAGCAACACCTTCCGTTTGTCCTCTACGCAATTTTTACTGCTGTGCTTCTTAGTGAAGGAAGTCAAGGTATATTGGGTAATTTTTTGTTTATTAAGAATATGAGCTCTAACATGCTAATAGTTGTCGGCAATTTTCTTCAGCAAAATAATGTGGAAGTTTCATTTCGAGTAAGGTAGAAGGCATTGGTGGTGGGGCACGCACGGAAATAGGAAGGTACTGAATACGAGCTTATACTCAAACGTTAAGGACTCTAGCTACGCTCAGTGCGTGTAACCTTTCATAAATCTACCAAATGCAATAGTCCAGAGGTAACAGGGGGCTATTTTAGCCTAAAAAATTATTATTCTTTTACAGAAGTCATTTTCAAAGCTGGAAAAATCAATACAACTACCAGGAACCCAGGGTTGTTCGCGTGTGAGAAAATCACATTCGCTAGACTGTTCTCTGGCGGAAAGCAAGTGAAAGTGTTTGCCTCGTCTGGACACTCAGTGATCAGCCAAACCCGTGGTAATGGTGCTGCTATTTGGGTGGAATCGGTAGATAGAAATCAATTCCGCGCTTGCTTCTACGAGTACAGCAACGGCTCAAATACAACTGCTGAGATAAACTGGATTGCCCTACAATCTGCCCCTCCGGGGGCACAACTAGGAACCACTTCCTTGGGCTCTTGGACTACCGGAACAGAATGTAAGAAGATCTACTTTCCTCAGTTTAGTTTAATTTTGAAAAGAATATGTTCACTGTACAAAGTAACGTGATCGATTGCAAAAAGGAAGAATCCAGAACGGTCAGACAGAGTGGTCTTGCAAGATGAACAAAACTGAACGATATGCATAAGGTTACTACTCATTTGGAGAAAATTTATATTAATTATAGTCTGGAAATGTATCATTTCTTCGAGTTCTAAGAAAGATGTATACTAAAAGAGAGTTTTTCCTATGATAAAACCATTGAGAGAACAAGGTCAGTTTGTTAATACATCCTTCTCCCTTTTTCTTTTGCTGTATTTTGATTGTTTGTTTTTGGGACGCCCAGTGTTACGGCTAAGTCATACGCGCAGTTGAATGTATTACAGGAGAAGGTAGGATAAGTTGTTTTGATTCGCCAATTAAAAGTTGATTGTTGGCGTGGCTCCCTGCTAATCGCACCCGGCCTTTGCCACACAAATGGAACTTTCATCTTGCCGTTGAACAGCCAAATCCGATTTCGTTTTGCAGTAAAGGACATTCTTGGATGCCTGACAGATGACACTCTAAAATAATATTATTGTCAAACATTTTCTTTGGCTCAAACGCAAAGAACATGTTAATGCGTACCTCCTTTGATGTTGAAAAACGTTGTCCTGACCCTTCATCATGCAATTATTTGTTCAAACGCTGGACGTGTGTTCACTTCTGTAGAATCATTTTCCTATCCGACAGAACTTCTTTAACATTATATAACAGACACATAATGATCGATTTGCAACGCATTTGAATAAAGAAATATTAAGCACAAATAATCTTTTGGTTGACACTACGCTCTAAGTTGATCGATTTTTTTTTTTTTTTTAATGCGTGGAATAAGCTACTAATCTGTGCAATTACCAATTCACGAACTCTCGCAATGACAATACGAGCCACAAAGAAAGCGAAAACTCGTGTAACACCTTTCCCTGCCCCCTCCAACCATAAGACGTTTGCACGGTTATGTAGGACTCCAGGGTGTATTAAACTTAACCAGCCAACCTTTCAACACCAACCCCCACTATTCCGAAGAGTGATGTGCTCTTCATGAAATACACTTATACCTACCCATATAATCCGTCATACACTGACACTTGCATTCACATACAAAAAGTCTTAAATATAAGCAATGAAACATTGGCCTTTATAATGGTAAAGTTAGTTTCCAATTGCTATCTAATCTATTAGTTTATAAAACAATAACACGGAACGCATCAAACATTGTTTAAATTGTTGTAAATTTTCAGTTAAAATGAACTTAATTTAGAAATATTAAGTTGGCAAAACAAAGAGATTTGGCAGTCAGTCACCGTGTATGATTTATTATCTTTGGCGTTTCCTTTGTTAAAGAATTTCATAACGTTGTTCTTCAAACGCGGTGTGCGTGCCGTTACCAAACGGAAATACATTCTTGCTCTCATTTTTTTTTTTTTTTTGGTCACTTTCCTCTGTCTAGAATTTTCAGTGCTCTTTTATTTGTAATTCAGCAAAATTTTTCTCCTTATTTTTAGCACTATAATAATAGTATAGTATTATTATTATTATTATTATTATTATTATTATTATAGTAATATTATTACTTGTTCAATTTTAACTAATCCTTTTTTCTTTTTCTTTTTTTTATTTAAAGCGTTTTTTGACCTCTCCAACTTTACTTGCAACTCCAAGTCACCAGTTTCCTGAGAGACCTCAAGACGCCATGGCAGTCTGGGTGGAGGAGTTGACCGAAGACAGTTTCAAAATCTGCCTCAGGGAAGTAAAGATTTTCGACGGACTTCACAAAGGCATTGCTATTGTGAGCTTGAAATTTTAAATTGCTTTTCAAAGATCTTTTAAGATTCTGCAATGAGCTGCCCAAAGACGCTTATTTGCTCTTAAGTTTATCATAATCGCAAGAAAAATGGTCGAAGTTATCATAGATTTGTAAAGTTCTTACGTATTAAGTTATAGCAATAAATAAATATGCCAAAATTTTAAGTCCAGTTCTTTTTAATATGTAATTTCCAATTTGGTAAAACATTGAAGAAAAAAAATACATTCCCCAAGTATATTTCTGTTACCATTTACTGCTTTGGAAGTCAGCTGGAACGCTTTCTAGCTTGAACCTTAGTATAAGAAATTAAACCATTTAATGAGCTATACTTTAGTACTCGTTTAAATGAATTGAAATCAGATTCCTTCTTCCGTAAAACTTTAGTGTTATGCAGACCGCGGGGAAGGGGCTTTTGCCAGGCTCCAAACTTAAGGCTCATGCTTAATGAGTACCAAGCTTAGCAATCTTCCTAAAACTTGTCTGGAAACATTTGTCCCCAATGTCAAAGTGTCCGCTGCCACCGATTGTTGACAGCCATATTTTGCAAAATTTGGAATTTTCCCTTTAATGCGTTTCTTTCTTTTTTTCTAGATTTTCTGATTGGCGTAAATGATAAAAAATTGTTAAAGAGAAAATTGTAAAAATGCAATCAAGGTTTTTGAAGAAAATTAATGTACAGAAGTGTTGAGATAATTTTCCAAGAATGTTCATTTCCCTCTGAATTTTATTGCTGGCACATTAAGTTTGCTTTCAGAATATTCTTCTACACACAAATAAGCAAAACAAATACATTTAACTTGTTCAAAATCAATTAAACGGTGAAAATGTATTCTTCAAATATCCTAAGGGTGTCTATTTAAGATCTGCAATTCAGGTAGAGTGTTCAGTTAGTTTTATTTGAATTGACAACAAGATAGACTCTGTAATATCGGTAAGGCTAATCGTTACGAAATTGTTAGAAATATTCTTTAGTGGGATAAGTGTCTTCAGCCTTCCCTTAATGACACGATAGTTGAGTTGAATTCAAACACTCCATCGACGAAACTGGATTGAAATGCTCTCATTTCTTACAGATGCATGCCCGATTGAAAGTTCCAGTTCCTCCTGTTCATCATCCTGTCACTTCTGTTGTTAAGGGCATTAATCAGTGTTAGCCTACTTCGCAATTTAATCAGACACCTTCCCATTTAAGTGTTTTCTATTATATTCAAGCTGAAGTCACACTACATAATTTTGTTGGTCAGTTTATCTCAAGATGTTAGATATGTTGAGCACTTTATTATGACCAAATTATCTGGTCTAGCTATATTATCATATGCGGTTTTTTAGTTATAGGGGGCGTGCTTCTAACTCCCCCCAGCTTAATAATAGCAGACACCTGATTTAGTAACATCATATGGCAAAAACGGCTTCAAATTTCTCAAATATGATTTTTATTTCATTGCTACAGAACTGGATGGCTTATACAAACCTCAGTATTGGAAACTTCACATTAACTGACAGCCTCTTATTTACGAATTATAACTTGTTATCTCAGCAAGCTAACCACGCCTTTTGCCAGGTACGAAAGTAAATTGTTATGTTGGTAAATGGCCGGAGCACTAAGATTTATTTCCATTAAAAAATTAGAAGACAGGATGATGTTCCTTTTTAACAGAACCAATAAACAACTAATCCTTAAGTTGTTCTAAATATTCTGCATTGTGTGTTAATTCATGGTCAGGAGTATTCTGCGAAACAAGTCGAAACTTGCTTGTTAAAGTCTTTTGTTCATTTTATTTATAATTCTCATGTTTTGCCATTTATCTTGAATAAAAAAGTTGTTTGTAACAAGCTATATCTTTCTTTGACAGCATATCAACTTTACAGATGAATTCTATGCTCCTCCTGTGGTGATAGTGACGGCAAAACGCATCAATAACGATTCGCGTTTGTCTGGATGTAACGCAATCACCGCTTGGGTCGAGGTAAAATTGTTTTACAAACTTACAGATAGCAAAAGAATAATTTAACGTTGAATCTTAATAAATATGATCAATCCATGCAGTGATAAAAGAAAAGAAATCCCAGATTGACAAGAAAGACAGAAAGTGTAAGAAAATCTTTTCACAAAGTTTAACGCCGCGCTAGTATCTGTTATCAGTGGTTTTCACGTGACGTCATCAAAATGAATACAAATTCATCAGTTATAGAGCAGCATAACCCATATTTTTACAAACTGTCTGTTCGAAAGGGCTCTTTATAGTTTTGACAGTGATAAACTACGCTGTTAATTTTTAACCTTTTGCGTGACGCGGCATTTGAAGGATCTGGAAGGGCCCAGAAAACTGTGATTTGGGTTAGAAAATTGTCTCCTTTTTTTGAGATTGTGCCATCCCAAACACAGACATTTTTGTTGGTTTCTGACCGCTATATTGGTGCCCCTCTGAGGAACAACAACATTAAGTTCTGTAAATTTGGGGAAAAAAAATTGTATCAGTATTTCCGCATAACAGGAAATATCACAAAGGCCTGAGTCTTTGCAAAGGTTTTTGAATATATTTATTTATCTTCTTTCATTTCCCGGATTCTGGACTTTCTTTATCACACAGAATCGATTTCCATTTTTGATGGAGTGACAGTGATAACCGGTTCAAAGGAATTGGAGGATGAATAAAATGTTCAAACCAAATCAATTTTTTTAGCAGCTACGAGTCCTCTTACTGATTCCTAAACATTCAAACAACTTTTATATCTGTGGTTAACCGTGCAGTTTTCGTCAAAGTTTCTCATCACCTTTACGTTTTGATCGTTTGTTTAGTAAAATTTTCAACACTGCTTTGGAGTAATAATGTTATTAGCAGTCTCGATTTTCTACCCTTAGTACACTTCCACCGCAAAAACAGAGATTTGTGTTCGAGTTTATGAAACCAAGAGCAAGGATACCATAAAAGTCGATTATCTGATTACTGGAGGTAGGTATATCACCCAGTAATGTAATAATCGGCCACTAATGTATTACTAACCACTAATACGGTAATAAAAAAAGTTAACAACTAATGTGATAACATTCTAACCTTTAATGTAATAAACAACTTAACCACTAATGTGATAACTTTGCGACCATTCATGAAACAAACTCAAAGAGAACTGCTAATTGTTTTTTTTGAGATTATTAGGATTTAGAAGATCATATGGTGCACGGCAAAAAAATAATCAGACGACCCCCTGCTTTGATGTCAAGTAATGCCGTTTCAACGCAATAGATCATTTAGGGCTTGTTCCATACACTTCCCTTTTACTTGAAGAATTTAAAATCTACTTCTCTTGAATTATTTCTTAGCTAATTTAGGCTCTAGTGTAAAGGTTAATATTGTCACTTTGTCTCGTTAACACTAACAGATCCTTTAGATAGAAGAACGGTGTTTAATTTATAAGCGTCAGTTCAACATGAATTCCCGATAACAAGAATGATAGCTTCCATTATTCACCTCACGGTTTTTCTCTTTCTCTCCCTCGCCATGTTCGGTAAAACTTCGTTGAAATTAAAGTAAAAGCAAAAAAACAGCAACAACAACAAAACAACAATCAAATAAATAATAAATAAAATGAATAAATAAATAACGATTTGCAGGTAGCACATCCACATACTGGTTCTTCGTCTACCCGATTCCTGGTTGAATTGGAATTTAGAAATGCTGGTTTTTGTGGAGTGTGGAATACCGGAGCACCCGGAGAAAAACCTCTCGGAGCAAGGGGAGAGAACCAACAACAAACTCAACCCACACATGGTGTCGACGCCGGCATTTGAACCCGGGCCACATTGGTGGGAGGCGAGTGCTTTCACCGCTGCGCCACCCCTGCTCCCCTAAATCAAGCCCTACTCTAGATTAATACTCATATAGACCAAATCCAAATCTCGGTATGAGCACTTAATTCCGTTAGATATATTATGCACACAAAAAAAATGATAATCATGCATCCTTTGTTTTACACAGACCTGGATCCTTGTATAGATGGCGTACACTGTGATTATCATGGTCTATGCAAAGCTTTTGGACCATACGATGCCCGCTGTGTGTGCATAGACAGTTGCCCATCTTATCAAGAGCCTATCTGTTCTTCTAACGGAACGACGTATGACAACAAGTGTCTCTTTAAGCAGGAAATGTGTTTGTTACAGCTGAACTTTACTGTGCAGCATCCTGGGAGCTGTGAAGGTATCAGTGATCTCGTAACTTATGGTATCAATTGTTATTTAATTCAATCACCCAAATTAACAACCCCTAAAAAAAGAAACGTCAAAAAGTCTTCACTAACAACTTATCGATATCACATCTTCTGAATCTCTATCATCAGTACCAGTTGAAATTCGTTTTAAAGGTATAAACTGGTTATTGAAGCGAAGCTTCCCTGAACATATTTCTATAACAAAAGCACAAACGAGGAAATTTTACCGTGACGCGATTTAATTAAAGCGAAAAATGCGTCGTTTTAGTAACGTAAAATGTGAAAAACTGAGGTCATTTAGGAAGGTGAACAGTTTATGACTTTAAAAATATTTATAATCTTGTCTAAAGAGGAGCTCGAGACAAATCGCCTCATCATAACTCGAACTCTCTCATTCTTTTTTTTTTCTTCTTTACATTTGCATTTTTGTACTACTTTGCAGGGTTCCCATTTCAGCGTGACCGGCGTCACATGCCTCATATACCTTCCTTGGGATACTCTCACTGTGAAGTAATTGGTTTCCGACCATTTGTGTTCTATCCTGATAAACCCGTTCAAGTGCAGGTAACTGTCAATCACATCGATACAAGGGACACGAATTACGTCCACGATGCTGCTGTGTCGTGGATTGAAGATGTGACCTACGAACAATTCACTGCGTGCGTGATGGCGGCTGGTTTCAACGAGCGCAGGTCCCGTGCTAATGTGTCCATAGACTGGATAGCTTATCAAGGAGCCCCAGAAGGTGGGATCAGTGGAGAGGTGCGCATGTCACAGTGGTGGACTGGAACAACATGCAAGACAGTGCGGTTTCCTTCAGTAAGAGATTTTTTCCACTTCTCTAAAATGTGCTTTTACTTTATTTATTATTACCTTGGTTTGTTAAAGTTTTGCCTGGTTGCACTGAATGACAAGGGAGAAAAAGAGAGATTTACGCGCAAAAAGTATAGTTTAATACCTACGTTTTAGCGACGACGGCTAACTTCCCTGAATTTCGTCATCGACGAAGGCTGGACGACTTTTTGACAACTTTAAACCGCTATACAGGTTCGCGCGGCAAAATTTCATTCAATTCCGGTCGGCGTCGTCGATGCTTAAGGTCCCTAATTACTATCGTTCTACATCCACGTTGGCCAAGGCCTAAATGTAATAAAGTCCTAAACGTAAAAATATTTTGTCCTAAATGTAATAACAACTTGCCCTAAATGTAATTAACTCTTTTAAGTTGCCAATTAACATCTGTACAGTAATTTCTCGAGTAAGCGCCACATTTGGGGCGAGGAAGTTTAATAGCCGCGCGCGCTTAGTCGCGCAAATACGGTACTAAGCGGTATTATTATGGTATTAAGCACTGCCCTCAAATAAGCGCCGTGGGGTTAATTCGCATAAATTCGGTACATTTCTTTAATTATGCACTGTGGAATAGTTCTAAATGCGAAGTTGATCCGTTCCACGCAAACGAAACCCGAGTCTATTTCGACTATAAAATTGATCAATTGGATTTGATGCTCTGTCTCCTGTAACCTCGCAAAAAGATTTTGGAGTAACGGTTACTGGTGACCTTACGTGGAACCAGTACATAAACAATGTTATCTCATAAGTACAGTGTTGCTGAACATAAGGATTTCTTCGAAGACACACCTGCTGCGATTTGGACACTGACAGACACCAGAAGACTTTTGTACCTTGCATTCGACAGATCTCCCCTGAATTGTGCTGGTGAGATCTGGGCACCTCAATCTATAGGAAATATCTCTAAAGTTGAAAGTCTTCAATGAAAAGCTACAAAATTTATGTTAAACTTGAGTTGAACGGAATCTACCAGCTGCCAGTTGAGGCTTATTAAACTGAACCTCTTGCCTTTTCCTTTTTTCTTTTGTTATGAAATCAATGATCGTCTTTTCAATTCTACTTCAGATGCCGATTAGGTCACTACAGTATCTGTCATAATGATTTTGTACAGCAGCTTAGTTTTAGATCTGTCAATTTCTAAGTGCCGCATTACATTGTTTTAAACTAGTTATTTCAATCGTTTACCTATTAGTTATGGAATTATCTACCAGCATCTATCTGCTCTGTTTTAATCTCAATAAATACAAATTCGTCAAGTCCCTGAGCTCAATGGACACGAACAGCGTGCCTGGGCTAAACTTTACGACGTCAACATTTTCAGCACGTGAAAATTTATCTGCCCCAAGTGCTGCGTTGCACGTAACATCATATGAAGTAATATATGCTGTTACTAGAGTTACAATTAATGTTTTTTAATACTCATGATATTTTTTAACCTTCTTAGTAAATAATAAATATCAATTTTTTAGCTGTTTTTTGGATAATTTAGTAGATTTAGTGCCCCACTTTAACTGAAGCCTCGCTCTGTTGTGTCACCCTCGCCATTGGTTTTGTTTTCCCTTAGTAGAATTTTTATTTATTTATTTATTTATTGATGTTTTTTTTGTAAAAGGATCAAATGCTGCACTACAATACGTCAGCATACACACACAAAAAAAGTAAAAGTCTCGCTCCGGCAATATACACACCATGTTAGAGGGTGTGCTCACAGTTCGGGTCATGGTACATCCAATTCAAAACTAACAGACAGGTACTTTTTTTATTATGCGGTCATAACACATGAAAACCGGACAACTGTTTTTAAAGTACACATGCAGACAAAATACAGATGTGTGGACCTCAATTCCCAGTTTAAACATAGTGCCTTCGTGTTTTAAGCTAATCCTATGAGACGTTACCTGTTTGAAGAAAAACTAGTACGAAACGCCTTCTTCACTTTGTCTTTGTTACTACCTATAGCAAGGAAGTGTTTTAATTGATTAATTAATTGATTATTATAAAATAAGTTATTTAAAAGTTATAGATTTAAACTTTTATTCACAACATGGCTTGCTTAGAAAATTTGATACAAGTAATTTTTTCTGTGTGGGTCTAGTCTCCAAAGGAGCCTTCGGTTTTGTGACCGTTGCACATCACCATGCCGGACTGAAGAGAGACGCCGCCAGTATTTGGTTGGAGGATATCACGCGATCTTCCTTTAAAATATGTTTAAGGGAACTACAAAATTATGCGGGCTCACATGAGGACATCTATGTCGTATGTAGCATACTTCATTTTTTGCCTTCTTACGTCCTTTTCTCAGTATTACATTTGTTGCGCGTTGAGTTGTGTCAAATTACATAATGTAGCGAATTTTCTCTTTCTTTCCATTTTTCTTTTTCTTTTTTTTTTTTTCTTTTCGTAGAACTGGTTGGCTTTTTCGTCACTTGACAAGCCCATGTTCTCAGAACACAACTCAGTTTATTTTGCAAACTCTCAGAAGCCTGCAGCCTGGAATAATAACGCATTCTGCAAGGTCAGTATAAATAGTATCTCGCTTAGCTTTATTTTATGTCACGTTTTCACCATTCGTTAATTTGACGGCTCTTTTCATCGATTTTGAAATTCATTGTATGTTCTTTTATTAGGATATTTCCTTTACCAAATTGTACAAGAATGCCCCAAGTGTATTTGTATCAGCGAATCACACCTCCAGTGGGGGAGGGCAGGATCCAATGCACAACTCCATAACCGCTTGGGTTGAGGTGAGTCAGTGGCTGCTAAAACTTAGAGGTGTGGAACGGTATCGTGAGCTTGTGATCCTTGTTGAGCTTGCTTTCATGGCAGTAAACTAATAATGATTATAATCTGTAGGAAGTGGTTCAGTGATAAAAAGACTTGTGCTAAAACATGATTGAACTAACATGGCTCCACACATGTTTTCTTGCATCTAAAGTTACGTTTTCCTTAATTTACGTCACATCTCTTTTGTTCCCGGGGGATTTCAGTGAGAAGACTAAGACCAATGGTTTGCCAAAATGGCAGCAACTTTGAACGTTTAAGAAAAAATTCTAAAAAAAAACACAACGTTGTGTTCGCATCGCAAAATTTTTCCGCAGACGAGGTTCTCGCAGTAATGCGTACTTTCAAATAATAATAATAATAATAATAATAATAATAAATGTTAGGTTATGGGCACTTTAAGCAGTTTCAATGACGTAACGACTAAACGCAGTGCTTTAAAAGTAGATAAAACTACAAACAGTAGTCAGTAGCAGATTAATTTTTTGTCGAGACTAAGACATGATAATTTAGGATTGGTGAATTAAAAATGTAAAAATGATCATCTGTTTTTATTTATTTATTTTTCATTTTAATTTTTGGTACATCAATACAACAGGGGCTCGAGTGTGTACAAAGGAATTGTACGACTCAAAGTACCACCCTCTCTCCGTATCATATACTGTCTTGTCTGGTAAAGGGCGACATCCTTATTAGACTAGAAACTCTTTTACATAGATACAGCTAACTTAATATTAACCAACAATATTAACCTGAAAGGCGGTGCTTAAGGTAGACCTAAACCGGATTACCCCAGCACCCATTAAAGCGTAGATGACATTGCAAGGGTGGATTTCTTTTACTGAGACGCCTCGGTGTGACAAAGTTTTCTTTGTTGCAGTTGTGAAGCACTTTTTGAACTTGATGCGCATAAATTAGTACACTATATATACTGTTAGCATGGTTTCATGCAGCTTTTAAGTGTCTTTAGCTCAGATTAAAGGTAGGATCTCGATATATTTATGTTTATCAAACGTAAGGTGCATAGAGTGATAACTATTCGAGGTAACTGAATATCTTAATTCCACAAATGTTGCATCTATTTTCCAGGTATTTGCCAGCCAGGTTGGAGCTATTTTAGTGGCTACTGTTACTTTACAAGTCGCACTTGTGGCTCATGGCTCACTGCTGTATCAAACTGTTCTACGATGAGTTCCAGTTTGGTAACAGTTCACAACCAGAATGAAAACGTCTATATTCAACACCGTCCCAACGGAGAGAGAGCCTGGATCGGACTCAATGACCGAAGTGTGGAGGGCTCTTTTGTGTGGACAAACAAAGAAATAAGCAGTTTTAGGTTCTGGGCCCCACAGCAACCGAACGACTGGAAAAACGAAGACTGTGTTCACACTCTGATCTTGGCGCCAGGCATGGTTACACTTGGAATGATGTGCCTTGTCATAACTGCTATAACTACACTTGTTTTAAAGGTACATGAGATAATATTGGTTAGGTACTAAGATAAGAAATAATTATGTTTTTGTGACCCTTTTTGTGTTTTAGCCTGCATTCAACTACAATAAAGAAAGACCTATCAGAAAAAAAAAATTGAAACAAATCAGAATCTGACTGAAAAAGTTTGAGTGGTTTTGTTTTGAAAACATTGTCATTAATCATTAGTAAACCAAAGACTCTGGTAGATTTCGTTGCAGATTCTCGTTTGCCATTTACACAAATCATTCTCATTTACCGACAAAGAAAATGTCCACTAAGCCTGAAATCTGTACCAAAGATGAGTTTGAAGAAATAGAAAACGAGATTCCGTTGAAACATTTCGTTCACGTTAACTCTGACGTAGACTTGTAGGCGCGCTTCCATTTCTTTTATGTTTTCCACAGGGACGAAACGAAACCTGTTTTTAAAAGAAACATTTTTGTAAATGGCTCAACGAATATGAGCTCCGCAAGGCAAGCTTTTTAAGATCCTTTTTGCGAGTCACGTTTTCCCCGCATTTTATTTCTCTTGACGGTTCACCCGTAAGACTAAAGAGTGTTTATTCTCTACACTGTGTGATTTTCCCTTTTAGACTTGGATGAATGTACCACTGTTTCCCATTCCTGTGACGTCAATTCTGTATGCCAGAATACCGTGGGTTCATACACATGCTCGTGTAATGCCGGGTACACAGGAGATGGAAAACCTTGCAATGGTATATTAGATAATAATTGAGGCAAAGCACGTCCACACGAATCAGATAATTATCTTTTTTACCCAGATTCGTGCAAACGGGGTCTTAAACCAGTCTGAGCAGTTTTAAAAAGATGCGGTTTCGGTGAGCGGATTCACTAGTTTCGTGTGGAGGCCAATGCCGATTCGTGTGAAAATAAAAAATGTGGCTCTTAAAAATATCTGGTTCGTGTGAAAAAAGGTACAATTCCTATGCAGCGTAAAACTGACGTTTGACACTGTCACCTACTTTGTTGGGCAGAAAAAAAAAAAAGACTACATAGACCGGCGACCAGATGTAAACTATCAGGCAGATATAATCTCACGAAGATTCCACTTTCTCATGCAGATATCGACGAGTGCTCCACCAACTCTCACAGCTGTGACGCCAATGCGGTCTGTAACAATACCGTGGGATCGTACGTATGCGCATGTAAAGCAGGATACACAGGAGATGGAAGGACATGCACTGGTAAGTTGTAAAAAGTGTAACAAATATATGTATCTCTGTTTCTTCTGGGAAATCGAATTAGACTGGTCACAGTCCCCTATTTTTCCTTAAGACCGTCGAGATCGAAGACTTTGCGTTACAGGCGGCCGTCTTGTATGAGTGTCAAATCTACTTAGAGGGAGGAGGACAGTTTTCTCGCCTCTCTTCCCCCACGGCTATAAACCACTTTCCCGCCCCCTCGTTACATACATGCATGAAACTAAGAAAGCCGCCCGTAATGCAAAGTCTTCGAACTCCACGATCTTACGAAAAAATAGGTGACTGTGAACAGTCTATTAATAATTAGTGCTAGGATAGATGGTGACACCACCAACTGCTGCAACAACAACTAGAAATCTATGGTGTGGAAACTTCTCTGACTGGTCACTTTGTCTTGCTTCGCATAAAATATTTTATGAACGTTGTTTAAGCTTGTTATGCGATACGTAAGAGAGGAAATTCTCTTGATTTATCAATAACCATCTCTTATAGAGACCGCGCTTTCCCTGCTGTATAGTTCAACCGGACTTTTTAGTGAGCAAACTGTAATAAAACACCTGTTATTAACTCAAAATACTTCCGCGTTTCTGATTGGTTTAAATGTCCTTAACTAATTCTTCATAACCAGCTGCCGTTGACCAAATTTGAGAGGTGTTTCGGTTATCCTGTCAAAGATGAGACTTGTAAGGCATCCGCGTAGACCCAGGGAAAGTCAGTCGCGCCGTTTCTGCTGACTCTACTGAGAACCCCGGAAACCGCATTTTTTGCACCTTATTTGTATAGAAGAAGCCTTAAACCGCTCTGGAGCGCGGTTTAAAAAAGATGCGGCTTCGGTGAGGCTATTCATGGTTTCGTGTGGATTAAAGGCCTATTAGTGTGAAAAAGTATGCGGTGCACTTCATTATTGATTATAAAAAAGGACAGCTGAAGGCTTGGTAGTTCAGTTTTGGTGATGCTAGAGAAAATGGCAAAGAAGACTGAAAGAGCCAAACTACCGCCTTTTAAAGAACAACGCAAAATTGAACAGCAAACATAATACTCGACCGACGACAACGGCTCTTGAAGATAGATATTCTTTAGACTGAACATGCCCTGTTATCCTGAATTTACCGAAGAACAGGCCAATGTTATGAAGACGAAAGAAACTTTGCATCGATGAAGAGAAGCATGATTTAAATGCAGATCTAGGGGGCAGGGGGGGGGGTAGCAATACGGACGCCGAATCCAAATTAAGGGTTTTGTTCAATAATAAGTTACGCTGAACTACCATCAGGCAGATGCAAAATCGCTTCTCCTTAACGCTACCTTCACTACATTTTTCCAGACATCGACGAGTGTTCTACTAACACTCATGTGACGTCAATGCGGCGTGCAACAATACTGTGGGATCGTACGCATGCGCGTGTAAAGCAGGATACTCAGGAGATGGAAGAACATGCAATGGTGAGCCGTTTTAATCTTTTTCTAAAGGTGATTTAAAAGAAAGGAAATAATATCTTTGATTCCTGAAAACTAGCTTACTCGAGTGCAGATGAAAAAGATTTTTGGTTGGTCAGACGACAACAACGACTACAACAACAGCAGAAAAAAAAATCATTATTACTCTACAATTATATATGTTGTTGAATAGGAGAAAACGTAGAGTACTGGCTTCTTGGAATAGCTGTTACAGGTCAAAATTAAACTCAGTTTAAACTGAGATTTTTTAACCTACAATGGTAGGTTGACTCTCCATTTCCTTTGTCTCCTCGCCCTAATTATTGACCATGGATTAGGGTTAGGAGACAAAAAAATCACCACTGGAAATTTAGAAACAACCTAGGTTTAAAAATTTTACCTGAATTTAATTTTTACATGTCTCATAGCCATAAGATAGCCATTGGCCATTGGGGTCAGGACCGGCGGTTTCGGAATGAGGGGGGAATGCATGCGCAGATGGGACTGTTATTAAAATGCTACGGAAAAACTAATTGTATGATTGTGTTTTCGAGAGCAGAGTAAATTTCGCGTTTGTCGTTTTTCTTTCCAATCTAGCAGGTTGCGAATAGCCCGGTTCCTTGCTGTTCAGTATACAACAGTTCATCAGCCTCTATGAGGTTATGAGATCGCTTGCTAAATGAAACGAACGCTTATCCTCTTAGGTTCTAGCTTACACGGGCCTAAAATCACATAACAAATCTCACGGAAAATCGCCGGTAAAGACGGGCCTGTATGACGCACTTTAGGAACCCTTGGCGAAAGCAACGCCTCCCCCTTATCCTTCTTGTTCCCTGAGTAAATACAGCTTGTTGAGCCTGTACAAACACCCAATGTAAGTGGAACGGTTTTTGACACCTTTTTTTAAACATGGTTATGTTATTTCATTCCGTTTTCGTTTTCTCCTGCTACCTCTTTGCAAAATGGGCGTGACTGCCCCCGCAGGGATTTCGCCTTCCCCGAGGAGGGACTCTAGTAACTCGCGCGTATATTTAGGAAAGTACTTACAGTTGAAATATACAGTCAGTATGCCAGAAAAAATCTCGATTTGTTTGAACAGGGGCCGCAAGGAATCGGTAGGTAATGATGACGTTTCTATTGTTTGCGCCCGCAAGTACGAAATGGTTAGGATGAGGTAAAGAGAGAAAATCCCGAAGGGACCGCCTAGGTAGATTTTGTGACATTTATTGTGCAGTCGTACTTCGATATTCTTTTGCGTTACGTGTTATCAGTGACATTCTGTGGAGCAGTTGTTCTGAAAGTTATGGACCAAAAGACAATCGTTAAGCGCAGATGAAGTTATAAGGTGCGTATAACTGTGTATATAAAATCACTTGGAGAGTTTGCCAGACACGAGTTGTTCACAAATCTTGAATTGGAAACCTTGCCAGACACTCCTTCTCTCTCTTTGACCGGAATAAGACTCAGCCCCAAACAAGCAAGATGAGTGAACAACGGCTAGCTTATCACTAGCACGACGATGGACGATTGCAGAAATTCGCCGACAATCAAATTCTGTGCTGATTTATTCTCTGTTCACAGATGTCCTTCCGCTATAAAGTTTAAAATAAGACTACAATGCGCGAGCGTGAATTGATCAAACGTCCTTTTAATTTCTAAGGCTTACAATGAACTGAATGTAAAAAGTGAAAAAGAAATAGCGAAAAATTCAACTTCTAATGAAATCTTTTCTTATGGTTTAGAATAAACTATTCTCGAAACTGATAATTTTTTTATCAAAGCTGTGTAAATCGAACTGAAACTGTGCATGAACCTTACGTTTCCTGTATTTATCCCACCTATTGTATGGAATATGCGTGAAAATCTTCATTATGAATCGGTATATTTCAAAGAGCTACACAACGAGCAAGGATACTATTGACCGACAATATACAGAGCGGGGGCAGCTGTAGTGTCAAGTATTACTAGTTATTTAAATATTGTTATTCTTCTATTTCCAGATATTGACGAGTGTGCTAGCGGTACTGATGACTGTCACAGTTCACTTGCTTCTTGTACCAACACAGTGGGATCCTTTAGTTGTACGTGTAATAATCCTTCCAGCGGAGATGGCAGAACTTGCAATCTACCTTCAGGTAACGAGAAAGATCAGGGGTTTCGTTACAGGGCGGGACGCCGGACGCAACGTCCGTTTGTTTGACATGCAACGTCCGGTAGTTCACACACGTAATACTAATTTTTTAAGTGTGAAAATCGTTTTTTTCCATTTATTAACCAAAGACTTGACCCTTATTTTACTCACTTAGTTATGTAATGCATACAATCGAAAAAAAAAAGAAAAAAGAAAAAAAGAGAGATAATTTCTGTCATACACATGTATAATTCAAATCATTATTCAGCATTCCCCATCGAGATCACTCCCCCCGTCTCCTCCTTAGCTCGCGAACAGCAGACGCATTTCCGGTCGTCGCTTCTATCCCTCCGAAAAATAGCGTTTGCGAACCCGAGCGGCTAAACGATTTCCGTGACGTAAAGCCTTTTGTTTTGATGTTGGCCAATCAGATCAAAGGATAGAATACAGCTCGAGTGACTTCTCGCGACCTCGCGCGTTGAAGTGTATTGGATTTCGAAGAGAGTTACCAAATACGCTTTGGAACCACGCTTTGGAACGTGAATTTCACGACCATAACAAGGTTTCCTGCGACGTTGAATGTTGACTTCTTTACGTAGCAACTGCTTCTTAAGCTATGTATGTGATGTGGGCCTTTGGTTTCGCTTTGTACGGTAGTACGTGACATAAACAAAACCTGGACAAACTAATTGCTACGGCTAAAGGAAAGTAACATAGCTTAATGACATCCCGCTCAGACTTATTAGTCTCGCTTGCGTAAGCAGCGAGACTCATAATCTGCAACGCGTTTTTTGCCCCGGGGAGGGTGGGCGGGGGCGGGGGGAGTCCCTTATATAGGCTGTATAGGTAAGTGCCGCGCCAAAAGGTCTTTCATTTTTAACCGTTTTGGTTTGAAATAGGGTTTCAATTTCGACCATTTTGGTCTGAAACAGAGTATGGTTTGTGCCTTGTAGTCTTGAATTGGGTATTTAGCTACTTCTTCATCATTTGGCGATAGCACCATTTCCCTTTTAATGTTTACGCCAACTACCGTGTACGTGCCGTAACAGCTTTTATTTTATATATACTGAGATTTTCACATCAAATTTTGCTGTGTGAAAAAGCGTTTCGGATTTTACTTCGACCAATCAGAGAGGCGAGACGAGTTTCTCACACGCGAAAAAATCGTTTCGTCCAATCACAAACCACGGTTTAAGCGAATTGTGTTTTCGCGGGCTTTTTCGCGATCATCGCGGGTAGCTTTGTCGGGCAGCTTTGACAAGATAATATTTTCGGTGTACTCGAGCTGTTCGTAATTCAAACTTATCAAGAGCTATGAGGTATTTTTGAGGATGGCTGAACAATCAAGATTTGTGTCTCTAGACAAACCTATAGACAAGTTTATCGAAGACCAAAAAAACAAGAACACTCTTTCAAAGACACGAAGAGATGTAAGTTTGCTGACTGAGTTTCTCAACTCCAAAAATTGCGTTGCGTTACTACCGTGATTCCGTGACTGTCATTTTGACGGCTCCGTCTCTTCAAACGTACGTTATGTCACGTGCAGCACGTAACAGATTGTCACGCAGAGTCGCCGGCTGGTAGAGTTCAGTGTTTCAAAATGGCTAAAATTGATCCAGTTTAGTAGTAAAGGGTGCACCGAATTAACCCCTTTTTTGGGGTGGATTCTCATTAGCGTGGGGAGGAATACATTAACGCCGATGACGTCATAGGCTATTGTCCTCATCTCATGAATAAACTGCGCAGGAATCTCATTAAGATAAGGTCATGTGCTATTTTTATTTTGTGGCGGTCATGGTTGGTATAACCGGTTTGACAGGTTAGTTATTTTTGGAAGATGATGTCATATGTATTCCGGGGTACTATGATGTCATAGTTGTTTTGATTGGTTGACCGGAATTTGAAAGACGCTCATTGGCTGTCTCGTTTGACGAAGCATTCTAAACTTGTCTGTGACTTAAAATCACGGAGGCGTAATGTAATTATGCAAGTCCTATTTCCTGCTGCTGTGATTGTCCTAGTTCCGGTTCACTGACTTTTGGCGGGCAAATCGTGCATAGTAATGAGGGCAAAGACAAACTAGCTCTTGTCCTATTTCCTGCTGCTGTGATTGTCCTTGTTCCAGTTCACTTATTTTTGGCGGGTAAATCGTGTATATTAAAGAGGGCAAAGGCAAACTAGTTCTTTTTTACACTGCAAGCAATGCTTTACTTACCCCTCTCCTTTTCATTTTTTATTTTCCTCCTCCTCCACAATTTTATTATTCTCCTTCCTCAATTTTTTTATTCCCATTTTTCCCTCCTCCTCCTCCTCCTCCTCCTCATTTCTATTGTTTTCCCTCCACCACCGCCACATTTCTATTGTTCTCCCTCCACCACCACCACCACCACCACCACCGCCACATTTCTATTGTTTTCCCTCCACCACCACCACCACCACCACCGCCACATTTCTATTGTTTTCCCTCCACCACCACCACCACCGCCACATTTCCATTGTTTTCCCTCCACCACCACCACCACCACCACCGCCACATTTCTATTGTTTTCCCTCCACCACCACCACCACCACCACCGCCACATTTCCATTGTTTTCCCTCCACCACCACCACCACCACCGCCACCACATTTCTATTGTTTTCCCACCACCACCACCACCACCGCCACATTTCCATTGTTTTCCCTCCACCACCACCACCGCCACATTTCTATTGTTTTCCCTCCACCACCATCACCACCACCACCACCGCCGCCACCACATTTCTATTATTTATGACCGCCACAAAATAAAAATAGCACATGACCTTTCTTTATGAGATTCCTGCGCATTTTATTCATGAGATGAGGACAATAGCCTATGACGTCATCGGCGTTAATGTATTCCTCCCCACGCTAATGAGAATCCTCCCCAAAAAAGGGGTTAATTCGGTGCACCCTTTACTACTCAGTTTCACCTTTTTACACCACTCTTTGGTTGAACAAAGGAATTTTGCAACAGGAAAACCTACAAGAAGTACAAAAAAACGAGCCTTTAGGCGGTAATGTCTACTTTTGTGCGCTTCGAAATTGGAAGTGTTTACACAATGACTGCCGGCCTACCATGAAAATTCCTCAACTTTGATGGTGTCTTACAAAGATTAAATTCAATAACCCAAGCCAGTTTCTTGGTATGTTTTAAATGAATGTCTAAATCTGTGATTTAAATAGCATGAAGCAGGAGCCAATGAAGAGAATTTGGAGTTATACCACATGTTAAATATTGCCGTCGAAAATGAGTAACGAACTTAAGTTTTTGTTATCCTGAAAACCTATCCCTCGTTTTTAAATTATTTCGGGACGACGAGTTTCCCTATTGTCCTGAAAGTATCTTTTAGTGGAAGAAAAAGATTCTTTTTCTGTTCATGGAAAGTGTGCAAATTTCTCCATGCGTCTTCGTTTGCGAACGCGAGGAAAGTTGATGTTATGCGAATTTCAGGTTAAAAATTAGAGCAGTCTGATACTCAGACATCGAAAACCAATCTTGTAATTTTTCTCACAAATAAAAAGCTTTTGACAGGAACAATCTACTTTAGGTTTCTTATCTACCTAAAAGTTATCTATGAACAAAATGTGAAAGAAATTGCCACGGTCGATTTTTCCTCACCGTCGCTCTTAAAACCCTGAGAAGAACATGTATTTAAAGAAATATAAGAACAAATATAAAACGCTTTCGATCTGATCAAAGTTCTGTCAGAACCTAGAAGGAACCACGCATGGGAAATCAATTACTACACGTCCTAGCTTTCAAAGATAAAGGACGTCTACTAAAAAATATCCATAAAGCGGCACACGACAGACTATCGAAGAGTTCTACAAAGCATACTTTCCTGCCAGGAACCAGAAAGGAACAGAAGCAACAAACGGCATGATGCGTCTACTGTCATTAGGACATTCATCGTTTCAAATATGATCAAAACAACTATATGTGTGATAAATCATTGGCTCCGTAGGCAAATAGATAAAAAGTTTCCTCTAATCTTTTCTTCAATATGAATCCTCTTGATGCTTATTTCATCAATCAGTCCCACAATCCTGGCAAATTAACTTTCGTAAACGCGTCGTTCTGAGAAAAAAGGGTGGCTATACACAAGCTACGTCGTCCTTTCAATTTCGACTTGTAAACATATCCACCGCGCACGATCTTGCGAGAAGTCTCGCGAGTTAGTTCCTTGATTTTAAGAGCTAAACCGTGATTGGCTAAAAAGGTTTTACGTCACGGAAATCGTTTTGCTGCTCGGGTTCGCAGACGCTATTTTTCGGAGGGAGAGAAGCGACGACCGGAAATGCGTCTGCTGTTCGCAGGCTACCCCCTCCTCTGCCAGCTATAATAACTGACCAGACAAGTTCGCCGACATCTGTGATGTCCATGATACGGACTCCGAAAATGGAACCCCTTAGGAGTTTGAGCCTCCTGCACTCAACGTTAGCGCCGTTGGCGCGAACGGTGCACGTCCACCAGCTGAACCACTGCATCGGGTACTTTCAAATACTACCGAAAACCCTGATATGTTTAGTTACCAAGCCCGTAGTCACTTGTGATGGATGCACCTTGCGCTGACCTAGACTGCTTAAAAAGTGCTTTACTATCAGCATTTATTGGGGTTTGAAAAGATAGCTTTTGAGACCGTAAACCACCGTGTGGTCACGGGGAATACTCTTTTTTTGTTAACGAATAGTCGTGCAAGAAACGGTCCGGCTTGAGGGAGCGTCAGTATACGGCTCGTCTTATGAACAAGTCTATTTTAATGCATTTTTTACTAGCGCAAGTGAAAAAGTTATGTTGATACCCCTGATGGGTAATAGTGTTTTCTTCCTGTGATGTTGTTTGTTGTGAGGGTGTAGTGGGGAATTTAGGACATGAAAAGTTCCCGTTCTTTAGCTCGAGCTGATGTACAGTAAATGAAACGTTGCAAAGTTATACTTAACTGATACGTTTTCCAATGCCTAGCGACTGATGTTCTTTTTCTTCTTTCCTACCAGAATGTCAGAACTACGGGAGTCTCAACAGCGGAACCCGAAGGACTTCCTATAGCAGCTACTACTATTATTGTGATAACGGTCTCGGCCCTGGATGGTTCCGTTTTCAGGGGTCTGCCGGCACAAGAATGGCAACATCATGTCCGTCTTACATGAGGTGTGGTACCTATTATCCCGGCTGGCTATATGGTGGACACCCCTCAGTAGCAGACGGTCAGGCCACCAGGAAGGTGTATTTTAGAAGTAATTACAACTGCTGTTATTACTCAAGAGGCATCAAAGTGAGAAATTGTGGTTCATATTACGTGTACTATCTTAATGGCGTACCTACTTGTTATGCCCGTTACTGTGGCACGAACTAGACGCAAGTGCAAACAAAGCATATATGTATACATATTCTATCATTTCACTAAAGTAGGCTTTATTGTAAAAACAAAGTAACCATCTAAAAAATAGACTCTACTTACACTGTAACTTCAATATCAATATCTGTTTATAATAACTTTAGCGAAGAAAGAAAAAGTGAGAAAGGACAACGTACTACTTTTAAGCCATTTTGCAGATTATAGTGCCTATAACGTAAACGGCATTTTTATTATGTAATGGGGACCTAATTTTTAATGAGACTCACGCGCGTTTTGTCCAAATCTTTATAATCTCCCGAGCCTTTAGGCGAGGGAAATTATTGGTCTTTGGACAAAACGCAAGTGAAATTATTCCCTAATTAATTTCACGAGTATACCATTTGATTACCTATTTATATTATGGGTGGCGAATTACCTTAGCAGTCTTGGATTTCTGACACGTTTATCCGGGATCGTATCGATCGAGAACTCCACTCTCCCGAACGTTTGTTAGAGCTTAAATTTGGCTTAAGTTCAGAATTTTTCGACAAAATACCTGTTAGAAGCCTTCTTGATGTACTCTTCCGTGTGTTCAGGTTTTCTAAAGCGTCTTTTTATGCCCTGGCATCTTCATTCATGATATTTTAAAACTTCGTCGCCATCTTGACACTGAGACGTACAGAAGGTTGCCATGGCAATTATGTAATTTCACATGTGAAATTACAAATTATTGCTGAAATTTCGCGCCAAAATTAAGGAGTAATTTGTCACCTATGATATTAGCTAAACAAACCACGATGGACAACATGATTGTTAAGATGTGGGAGTGCGGGGTATGAAACTGCTTACTTTTTTTTTTGATCGGTCCAGGTAAGCAGTCTGTGAAATCGGGAGCGAAATGGCTGTAAGGATACAGTCTACTCTCGCCTTACGGACACGCTGCTGTTACGGGCACTCCGGGTATACGAACAGCAGCTAAATCCCTCCCCATTGCGGACTTTTGTTTACTATCAAGTACACTAACTCGCGGTCCCGAGGGTGACCTCAATAACAAGAGTTGACCTCACAATGTTGAGCCCTGATTTTGGACTTTATTAGGATAGGAGTTTCATCAACAAATAAAGGCACAATTTAATGACATTAATATAATAACTTGTTACATGCTCTTGTACGTTGGCATAATGTTACTTACTGCCAGGATCCCTCAGGTTTTTCCTTTCTTGTGCAAATTGGGGCTTTGTTTTTCAGTACACCTCACTGGGATTACCAAAATTTTATAAAGATAAATGGAAATTAATTCTGGTCTAAGCAGTGAAAAGACACCACCTCGCGTCATCATTGCACACTGGATATAAATCGAGGACTTATAAAGATCATTTTAAGATTATTAAAGAAGATACATCTTAGATGTAATTACCTCTAGACAACTGGAAAAGACCGTGTTAAGCTTCCGTCTAGTAGTTAATGACGAAGTAGTGAATAAATAAAATGCTGTTTGCCAGTTAATTTTTTTGCCTTCTCATGTTTGGCATGCATTATAACTGGAAACCCTTCCCAAACACGTCAGGTTGAGAAAGGAAGGCGTAAAAACAGAAGAAAGTTAGAGGTGGTAAGAGCGGGAAATAAGGCGCAGAACTGACCCATCGTTGAGGGGCGGGTCGGAAGTTAGGCGACATATATCTGGCGTCCGTTGCAAATGAAAGAACGAAGACGATAATTAATAAAAAAGATGATACAACATTTTGCCTATTCCCTTTTTTCTTGTGATAAAGTATACCCAACAGACTCCTGCTAACGGCTGCACAGGAATTTTAAGGCAGATAAGAATGCTATTAGAACTCCGAACAGTTACGATGACTGATAAGTTTCAGGATGTTTCAAAACGCACGAAGTTTGAATAATTATCATAAACTACATTTGGATGCGCACATTAATCAGTAAATAGATTTCATTGTCAAAAAACAAGGTGCATGTGTTACTAAAATTTTTGACTTTTTTCAGATTTTGTTCAGAGTTCCTTTCCTTTGTTAAATTTTTAACTGTTCATTTATTTCTTAGACACATATTTGGCATATTTTGGCGGCAGTCTGTTGTTTTGCGATATGAGGAAAAGCTGTATTGTGTAAATTTATAGATTTAATTTAAAGACTTAAAAGTCTGTGGATGGGTTTGTTTTCTTTAGAGACGGTTAAGTCAGTTATTTTGATTGTAGTGACTTGCAATTGTTTGCAATTTTCATGGCCGAGAAATTGGTTGGTCCACGGTGTGTGCAAATAGTAAGGAAAAGGAAGCAACCCCCCCCCCCTTTTGAAATTGGCGTGTACTGATTGGCGTCGTCTCAAGCCGGCTATGGACACGTTCTTTAATGACAGAAGAACGCATTAGCGGCCTCGCAATGATGATTATTCATCATGGAACCAACTACATGCCAACGCCAATGGATATTTATGAAGGAAAATCAAGCTGAAGACATCTTTTAATAGGTTAGCCAAACATCATGCAGTATTGTGAAATGTTTAGTGCACTAGTGCTTGAATATACGTTGTGTTTCAAATTAACGGGACCTCGGCAATAAGCACTTTTAAGCACTGAAAACACCTGTCTTTTCAGATCACAACTTCTTCTTGGTCGAATTTTCGCAGACGTATCTCATGACAAGTGCTGAAAATAGCGTTTCGGAGCCTCCAAATTTAACTTGACCCCAGACCCCCTACAAGACTTGTGTCTTCAGCACTCGCGATAATGAATGCACTCCCCGCCCCCCCCAACCCCTCCCCGATAAAAAAAGCTTAGCTAAGGCCCTGGAAAAGCCCTATGTCAAGCAAAGTCAATATGTGATCGGAGCAGCCTCTTCCTTGGAAACCTGCCTGTTCTTCTCGATCTTAGCCTACTCTAAATCGCTTTTTTAATTATCGCCCCCGTAACAACCTGCAGACACTTAAGATTACCTTACATTGGATTAAAAATGTGATCTCTCTCACAGTTGTGTGGAAATTCTAGTTTTATTTCTCTAAAGCATTAACAACAATACGAAATGTAAATCCACAGGATGCCATGCTGAATTCATTGCATTTACTATTATTCTGGGAAGCGCATGAAAAAGGATGCGTCGATGGGACTTGTAATTTGCGAACGGCAGAACTATTATTTTGACACGTAGGTCGAAGAAAATACCCTTGATAAAGGCTATCAATGTACAGCTGAATGTAAAATTTAATGGTTGGAAAAGTTGTTTGTTAAGTATAGGTAATCACATGAGGCCAAGTACTATTAAGGATTAATTGCACGAGAGTTTTCAAAATTTTCCAAAATTGCCCGAGTCGCGAGTCACTCGTAATCTGATCACGTGCGTTTTTACCTTCTCTCACGTGAAACTTACGAAAAGCGCAGCGTAGAAGCGAGGGCGTTTGCTTCGACCGTACGCACTCCGATCCCCAACCTTTTGGTTAATACGCTGTAGTATCAAAATAATAATACAGAGGCTGGACAAGCGCATTATGCAAGGTTTTGGATGTTTTTGTATGAAGGTAATTTCTAATCCTTTCAAGGCAGTTACTTCATCCACCTTTGAGGTAACACAATCTAAATGGCTGCTCAAGTCCGTAAACAGATCAAATGTTGACGTAAGATCACTCAAACCGATTTAGATTTGTTTCTCTTTTTAGCTTTACAACACAAGTTCAACAACATAAGTTCCTGAAAGATGACATTGATAAAATGATATTATTGTCAAGCCTAATTTTCTTTAGTTTGAACGTCGAGGAATGCAGTCATTGGAAAAAACTATTAGCCATTAAAATTTATTTCCTGAAAGGCTTTATACGTTTTCTTTTCTTAGACATTTTTCCCTGATTTAGCCAAGACAATAGGTTCGCTCACACAATATAGGAAATGTTTCAAGCGTCGCGGTGGTTGAAAATAAACACCATAAGAATCCGAAATCACAAACTTAAGATTTTCCTCCTCGATTCTTTTTTCATGCGACAGAGGTTGAAAATAATTTATCATGCGATGCCATATTTTCTTCTTTTTCACTGGCCGAAAGCCCACCACTTGACCCTGGGGGTGTCTCCGCATACAAAAGGGGTAGGGATGCTCGTCGGAAATTTGAATTAAGCGAGACGACGAGCATCCCCCCCCCTTTCATATACGGAGTCCCCCGGCACTTGACCTGCAAGTGAGTGCCTACAAATAATGGTCTGCTAATGCGAAATGTCGTACAACTGTGTTTGGCTGCAAATAGTACTGATTCTGCTCACGCGTAAACGAAACCACGCTTTTCTCCTTCTTACGATCATTCTTGCGCGAAAAAAAGGCAGATCACTTCGCTTCCAGAAGATATTCATTAGAAACAAACTTTGTGATCGAATGATAAAACAATTATTATCAAATCTGAAACAAAACAAAAGAAAGATGATTTAGGGTGCAAATATAGAAGTGTTTCTTTTGATATTAGTACACGTGCTTTGTTACATAATTTCATCTCCTTTTGGATTTCAACGAGTTGAACAAAGTAGGTCATTCAAACTAGCACGTATTAAGAGTATCACAAGAGTAGGTTTAATGCAGTAAATTTGAAGTCCCTTTTCCCTCTCCGGACCACTGTGTCTCAGTTATCTCTGTTCGTTTTTCCTTCCATAGTTTGCTTGAGATATTAGACTAAGCGCTTCGCTTGTGCGTCTAAACCTTTTTCTTTGCTTAATTTAGCGTTTTCTTAACTACTCCAATCGTACTTGCGACGCCCAGTCATCAGTTTCCAGGGAGACCTCAACACACCATGGCAGTGTGGGTAGAGGACCTAACCAAAGACAGTTTTAAAGTCTGTCTCATATAACTGTAAGTACGGCGAGGAATGCACTCGGCCTCGTTATACCGCGGTATTCCTTTTATAAGGGGTTTGTCAAGATCTGTTTCACCACGAGGATAAATAAACAGCAACTGGAAATCGTTTAAAAGGAAACAAAAAGGAAAAACCAAAAAAAAAATAGACTCGTGTTTTATCCATACATGTACTTCCTTCGACCGCACTCTTTGAGACTACTCGTGAGAAAATAGTTGCTTGACTACTCTGATTCAAAAATGTTACAGAGAACCGCAATATAATAAACTTTGACGACAATTGGTTGCTCTGGTTACAAATATGGTGTCAAAAGTGAGGACTGCGTAAGGAGAAGGATCGATGATGCATGAGCACTAGTGTGATTGGGCTGAACGTGACTTAAATGGATAGAATTGTAGGTAAGATGACAGGGTTGCTGGAAGGTTGCTGGATGAATAAAGGATTTCCGTATTTCGTACACAACACTTTTTCAAGGGGTATGGTAAAGGGGGGAATTTCATATATCCCATGATGCTTCGCGCCAAATTTCTGTCTTCTCTCCGCGGTGGAAAGAGCGTTCGAGGGTTTCGAGGGAGATTTTCAACGACCTGAATTTCAAGATGCAGCTCATCCAAGGTAAGTTTCAATGAGCCCTGTTAATCTTTGGTATCTCATTAATAATGTAAAATGGTTCCATGGTCATTTCACGCATTATTGCTCTCGTGTACGACCCTGTTAAGCCATGCTGTTTTAACTCGCTAGTGAATATTTTTTTAGATGACTTTCAATTTTCGAAAACTGTCTTTATTCTAGCAAGGTTTAGCCCTAATAAATTATTCAAATAGGCGGACAAGGGGTGCTTGATACTAGTTCCACGCTCCGACCTCTTTCGACCTCGCGATTTTTATGGGTTTGATCGTTTTGAAATATCGCATTTTCTGCCTTTCTCCGCTAAGATGCAAGACGAAGGTTTCAATTTCTTTATGCGAAGATGGGACATTTTTTCTTGAATTCGCTCTTTTTTCGCCGATCAAAACACAAATATCATCTCTTGAGGGTATGATGAAAGTTTAAATTCAATGGTTTATAGTTATTAATGCTTTTTTGTCTCATTATTTTAGGTAAAATTGGTTTCTCTTGGTGGCTTCCGGTCGCAACCGCGCGTGGCGAACTTGAAATATACAGGCCAGCAAATGTCATGGAATAGCATGCCGTAGGACCTCAACCGGCGTATAAAACCTTTTAAGACATTTTGATAATTCTTTTAGGATCCATTGTAGTGAAGAAGTGGGTGTTTTTGTACATGTATTTTGCCATTTCTTAATAAAGCTTTTTTCCGTTTATGTTTGGCAATGATGCTTAGCTGGTGTTGTGTTACGAAAAATATAGATATGTCTTTGTTATTTTTATTGTTTGTTGGAGCTATTTCCCTCCTTTGAATTTTTTCTCCGATAGACGTCACTTTGCACTTTAACGGTCTTGGTATTTTCGACTACATAAGCCGCGCTTGTTG
>CALNXK010000052.1:1977500-2022500 GCA_942486035.1 Porites lobata | reverse complement strand
CAACTAATTCATTATGAATGTATAAAGAGATAACGAAAGTCATTTCATTAATAGAGGAAGGCGATCGTTTTAAATATTAGCTCCTTGGAAGTTGTTAATGTTTTTGCTACTGATTATCCCATGTGCAAAATGCTCTCAATTTGGCGTCGTCAGTTTTATTTTCCTCTTTTCCTCCTGTTAAGCGTATCGGCCTCACAAGCAGTTGGGATGATGTTTGTGAAGTTGCCTCGTTCCCAGTCGCTAGCGTTGCTTGCCTCCATTTCTTGCGCTTCTCGATTGTTCTGTTCTCGCTTCTATAAAGGCCTGGGAAAGGCTTTGGAAAAGGCACTCTTTAAGGGACCAAATGCGTAGAGATTTCTAAACTGCACAGTCGGTTTATATCTTTATCACAGATATTTGCCAGCCAAGATGGAGTTATTTTGGTGGCTACTGTTACTTCACAAGTCGAGCATGCGCCTCGTGGCTGACCGCGGAGTCAAACTGTTCTACGATGAGTTCCAATTTGGTAACGGTTCACAATCAAGAAGAAAATGTCTACATTCAACACCGTCACAACGGAGAGAGATCTTGGATTGGACTCAATGACCGAAGTGTGGAGGGCTCCTTTGTGTGGACAAACAAAGAAATAAGTAGTTTTAGGTTCTGGGCCCCACAGCAACCGAATGACAGGAAAAACGAAGACTGTGTTCACACTCTTGGAGCCAAGCATGGTTACGCTTGGAATGATGTGCCTTGTCATAACTGCTATAATTATACTTGTTTTAAAGGTACGCGTCATAGTAAGATTCATATCTTTGTTAATCCCCATGAACCAGAAAGGCTTCTAGACATTTTTAAAAAACGAAGACTGTGTTCACACTCTTGGAGCCAAGCATGGTTATGCTTGGAATGATGTGCCTTGTCATAACTGCTATAATTATACTTGTTTTGAAGGTACGAGGCATAGTAAGATTTATATCTTTGTTAATCCCCATGAACCAGAAAGGCTTCTAGACATTTTTAAAAATGTATTTTTTTAATTCAACAAGTACATTTTGCATAAAAAAATGTCCATTTAAACCAAAAAATGGCCACAAGGGCCTAAAATCGGAATCACAAATTGATTTAAAGAAATATTGGACGTCGAATTTACATTCCACTATTTTGTCTAGGAAAACGTTCCGTTGACGTTCGGCGGATATTAGGGACCTTACGAAACTACGACAACTACGGCGACGGCAATGTCAAAAAGCCGGCAATAGGTTTAGTTAGCAAAACAACAACTCTGCACGTGCATAACGCTTTTTTGTACTGTAACATTTCTTTGCCTTCCGTGCACGACTACGGCGTGAAATGACCTCAAGGTTTTTTGAGGACGGGAACGGCAAGCGATAAATTCTACCATCTCTGTCTGAAATCGGGTGCGGCCCCCTCTCCAGCTCCAACATAAATTTCCTTCTTTTAAGTAACTGGGAGACTTGGGATAATCGCAAAATTGTTTGGAAGGATGCGGAGTCTACTTTTCAGCGAGGTTTTTATGGACGTCGCCGTTGTCGGATCGTAAGGTCCCTATTTTCCACTGTAACGACGGGAAAAGTCGTGCTGGCCTCTATTTTGGTTTCAAGACACTTCTTTGCAAATGTTTAACAAAAGTGAGTGCAGGGTATAGCTGACGACCCTTTTTCGCATGTTCCTTCTTTCTGGCATTTTATTTTCCCTTGCTAGCGCGCGTTAATTACTCAAATACCTTACAGAATATAAAACTGTCCTTTTTAAACAGGCTTCATTAACTAAAAAGTCATTTGGTTTCTACAAGAAGTCTCTGCGTGCTTTCTTTTATAGACTTGGATGAATGTACCACTGGTTCGGATTCCTGTGACGTCAATTCTGTATGCCAGAATACCGTGGGTTCATACACATGCTCGTGTAATGCTGGGTACACAGGAGATGGAAAACCTTGCAATGGTATTTAAAATACAGTCGAACCTTCCTGTGAGACTACAGAGGCGGATCCACGGGGAGGGTTGACTGGGTTGTAGCCCCCCCCTCCCCCCGGGAAGTTTTCAAACTTGTCTGACTATCCAGGTCTATCCCTTACCAAAAAATAGTATGATAAGTTATAATTTAAGTTCCAGTCCAAACGATAATTACAAGAAGACTGTAGCTATTCCTCTTCTCGACCCCTTAATCATCATCTGACGAAGATCGTCACGCCCGCCATCTGCTTTGTCTCGTGCCATCGATTACAGTAAATAAGGCACTGCAGATGGATGGTGAAGTAGGTCCTGGGAGAAAGACATTTCATTTCTCAAATCCCTGGGAAATTAGGTACGTAGATGGAAAACACTCTGACTGGCATTCAAAAGATAGGGAGCTTCCAAAAAACCTTTTATTAGCATTTGGTGTTTGCGATGAAGATGATTTTCCAAACATCTATCGCCCTCTGCTCAATGCCTGCACCCTACCGATCACAAGTGCAGAAGCTGAGCGATCGTTTTCACTGATGAAATGAATCAAGACCTGCTCTAGGTCAACAATGCCTAAAGAGCGATTATCTGATCTCGCAGTGAACGCTATAGTATACTACTCCGAGAGATTCGAGGTAGACAAGATATGCCAAGCCTTTGTAAAGGCTCATCCAAGAAGCTCTTTCAAGCTAGCGCTAGTCTGTTTGATTAAATAGGAGAGTGGAAAGAAGACAAACAACTATCGTTGTTGCACTGTACTCATAGTCCTTAACAATAGTGCCGCAAATTTATACCTCTGAAAGCAAAACGAAGAAAATCTACACATTCTATAGCCTCCCACGCAAACGTTCTTAGGGGAGGAAAGATTGCGTGACGAACCCCTAAGAACGTTTGCGTGGGAGGTTACACATTCTACATATTCAAACATAACGCTAACCCTAACCCTAACTCTCCCACCTCCGGCATTCCTTTGGCCCTGGGACGTTTGTCTTGAACTCCCATACTTACAAAACCCTCTTTGAAAAAATCCTGCATGCGCCCCTAGACTACCCCTCTTCCCATAAGCGGAGATGGAATTACAAAGATTGTAACCTTGAAATTCCGTAAAATAAATTATTTTCCAAAAAAAAAAAAAATTGGGGAGGGGTGGGGGGAGCTGACTAATCGGAAATACCTCCTGTTGTCCGATCCTCGCAAGCGACCATCTCCCGTAAGGGACCACTAAATGTTCGTATTTTGGGTGGTCGCTAAGGGAGGATCGACAGTAATAATTAAAGAAGACAAGCTCAACACTGTCATGTCGTTAGTACATGTCGTGTTTGGTAAAGAGCCTAAAACCAGATTTTGTAAAAGCAACAATCAAATGAATACACGACCTTATAGTTATAATATCAGTGATTCTAACGCCCTACGCAATTTACTCGTTCTCATGCAGATATCGACGAGTGTTCTACCAACTCTCACAGTTGTGACGTCAATGCGGTGTGTAGCAATACGGCAGGATCGTACGAATGCGCATGTAAAGCAGGATTTACAGGCGATGGAAAAACTTGCTCCGGTAAGCTGCTGTGGCAATGTCAACTTGACTTTCAGAACGATGTAAATGTGATTCTATGCCCCTCTATTTGCTATATTCACTCAGTACATGAAAAAATGTCAAGAAAAAAGAAAAAGGAAAAGAAAAAAAAGATGGACATGACATAAATGATATAAAATTCCAATTCAAGTAAAACAAAACACAACAAGCTTAAAAGAAGTTGCAGAAAATAACTAAATATAAATAAGTATAATGACCTCAGCCGGGGTCACTTTTACCAAAAAATACTTTATTTAATGGTATTGCAACTGAGCTAATAGGGGCACTTTGCCCGTATTATATGTTATGAAAATCGCTTTGGCTCGTTATGCATTTAAGCAAGGATTACTTCCTGTTTTTTTTTATTATTATTATTCCATACTATGTGTCTCACTCGTAATATTTTGCTACAAGACATTTTTAGTTAAGTGGGATTAATAACAAGAATATGTGACCTTACCGATCACAGGATTCGGTGCATGACTTACGAGAAGGTTTCGATCCTCACTTTTTTCCCTAGATATCGACGAGTGCTCTACCAACTCTCACATTTGTGACGTTAATGCTGTGTGTAGTAATAATGTGGGATCTTACGCATGCGCATGTAAAGCAGGATTTACAGGCAATGGATACACCTGCACTGGTGAGCCGTTTAAGTCTAATGTAAAACGTTTTTTGTTTGACATGTTTGTTTTTAAATGTACTCTTCTTGCCCTTTCAATAAAGTTTTTGGTTAGATGGGAACAAATTACAGTAAAAATGACCGCTTAGAGTAAGCTAACAGAGAAGCAATAAATAAAAATAAAGTTCAGGTGCCAGTTGTACAAAAGCTGTATAGCGCCATCCAACGGATAAATCACTGTTCAGTAGATAAGGAGTAGGGATCAACTGCGCTATCCACTGGATAGAGATTTGTTGAGTGGATAGGGTTATCTATCTTTTGAACAACAAGGGCCAGTTCGGCAAGATGCGCAAAGTTGTAAGACGTGCGTAAATGCCTTTGTATTTTTGTCCAATAAGTGCAACAAAATCGATTGTTTAAGCCTGCGACCCCTTTTTCTTTTTTTTCTTTCTCTATCAAGCATGAAATTATTAAGAATCCTTCAGGAAACGGGGTAATTTCAATTTTCAGTGGACCAAACCCTCGTACCAGAATAATTTAAACGATATTGCATTCTTTTTTTATTACTTTCAAGGGCTATTAATAGTAAGTTATACATTGTAATTAGTTATCTGAAATAACACCAAATACTATTTCTCATGGGAACCCGAGAAAATAAAATGTCAAATTTCACAACAATTGTGAAAACACAGGTAAAATTCTGAAAATTTCATGTGTAAGATGTTTTTTTGTGAAATTTGACATATATTATCTCTGGCTCTCATAAGAAATTACCTTTGGTGTTACATGTGTTACAGATAACCAGTAATTACATCTATAGCCCTTGAAATATGTCAAAAAGAATGCGATATTGTATAAATTATTCTGGTGCAAGATTTTTGTCCACTGACTGAAATCAAATTACTCAGTTTCCTTATGGATTCCACCTTAATTCTGTTTAACTTGTTTCCTCTTTGCAAAGAAAACGGTTATACAGGTTATGATTACACTTAATTTTATTGTTCCTTTTTTGTAGATATTGACGAGTGCACCAGCGGTACCCACAACTGCCACAGTTCACTTGCTTCATGTACAAACACAGCGGGATCCTTTAGTTGTACATGTAACAGTCCTTACCTCGGAGATGGCAGAAGTTGCTATATACCATCAGGTGATAATTCGCCGAATATTACCGGGAGATGTCTATTCACTAGACCCTCATTTACATTTGTTAGAAGCGCATTATTCCGGGGGGGGGGGAAATCCTTAAGTAGATTTTTGCTGGGTATGTGCCGCTGGCCTCTCGGAGCCGCTACCCTCTTATAGTCTGAACCCATCTTAGTCACTTTTAGGCAAATATGTAATTTTCGTGATCCCAACTTAGTCACTTTCTATTTCAATGAACTGACCAATATTTTAAACTAAATGAAGAACACTTTACTTTTAACCTACAGTACAAACATCCTGGTACCTTTTCTAACCGTAAATACGAAGAACTGTCTTACACCAAGAAATACGAAAATGTGCGACCCCATTCTAGTAACTCTGTTGAAGATGCGACCCCATCCAGCTGCACATCCCCATTAGCCTCCTATAAGGAAGTACCCCTCCTCCCGGGACATTACTCTGACGGGGCTTCAGTTGAACGTTAATATTACCCAGATCTCTTGCCGACGAAGCCAAAAGCGAGATCTGGTCAATTAATCAAATTCAATTTTCTTTTTTACTACCCACTTAAACGGCCTATATAACGTTATAGTGGGGGAGTAACATAAGTATTGTCATCAGCGCGCGCTACTGTGTCTGCAATTCATTTTTCACAAAATCTTTTTCTTGTCGTTCCCCCTTTTGCTTGCCTCATTACGATGCACGAATAGGTGTATCGAACATGACCAGCTTTGCACAATACAAGTCCCATTGACGAACAAGAGAATGGAAAAGTTTCCTTTTTAAGATTTCTTATATATTAAGTAAATTCTTGAATTGTAACAGTTTACTTACTAGTGACCTCTATTATGTAGGGATCGGATCGTCCATCATTCTCCTTCCCAGAGCTTAGCTTCGATCCTTTTGCGGGTCAGCGTCGGCTATTCGTGCTGACCAAACGAAGAATGATCGTCCAGTAATGCCTTGTTAGATTGTGGTTATACTCGTTTCGTACCTACTAGATTAAGCCAGCCTTTCAAATACTGTTAGAGTTTCCTACATTTCTGGGTTTTATTGTCTCCTGCAACTTCTCATGTTGAGCAGTATTTCAAGATCGCAGCTTGGGGATTAACGGACTAATTCTTATAGACATACTGCAGTAATGCACTGCACGCATAATGGTAGTTTCTTGGTGACGCGTAGAAGAAAACTAATCAATACCCACAACACAAAACAAAAGCGTCGGTTTCCGCAACACCAAGAAGCACCCAAGATAAAATACTGAGTTCAGTACTCCATAGAAAAGTACAAGAGTACGATTTTTAGCCCCGACTTGAGCAAGAAAATAGAAGAGGAACAAAAACATTACGACAACAACCACATAAGCTGCCATGAACTGATCGGATGGGCTCATGATCAGTAGCCAATTCAAAACTTTGAGCATCATCGATCAAAGGGTTCTTGATCCATCTTTTGCGAGAGATAAAGAGGCTTCACTATCAGAAATCTATGAAAATGGCGCGTTGTAAATCCGTTGCACAAGGCGAATAGTACTGGGGTGCTGCATTATACTTAAAAGGTTTAACCAGCAAAAATCACTTTGTCTTTAGACCCTTCTCACGAAAATAGTTTAAACAGAAGCAGGGGAGTGAGACTGGAAGGGGCCAGAAGCCAGAAATCTTGTTTCTTCCCAGTATTACTTATTCAAAATTTTACCGTTTCTGAATTTCTGTCCCGCCGCTAAATCCTCACAACCGGCACACGGTTACCATATTTGGAGGCCGATGTAGACAGTACCCAATCGATGGCATGCTCCTCCTCGATCTGCATAATTCTTCACATCATACTCAGCTTCATTCAATAACTGTTAGATATAAGAAATCATGGTTTGTGACTCAGTAAGGTTCTCAATAGAAGAGGAAAACTTTCATTGTTTCCGCCATGTTAAGGCGGGGAGTCGAAAAATCATCCACATTGATCACAACAGTTTATTCATCAAGCCAAGAATAAGTCGGTGAAGTGAGACGCAAACAATTCTTACATGTACCAGTCACTGACCGGTTTGCAATTCCGCAAGACTTATCAATTCCCATTATGTCGCGTCGCATCGCAGTTAGATGTAGTGACACTCTATTGGAACGTTTTTCCCTCTTGTTCGATTCAGGATAACTGTGGAAATTTCTGTAATTTGGATAGCTGTTTTGCGAAGGCAGGTAGACGCTTATGGCCTGTTTACATGGAGGTGAGGGTCCCCAGGTTAGTAAGGTGACCCGCTTAGGTAGGGTAACCTGCCTGTCCATACAATCTCTCATATGGTTACCCCCACCTATCCTATAAACTTGATCAAATTAAAATGAGAGATTATATGGACAGGCGGGTTAACCACCTACACGTGAACAGGTCTTTAAACTGTGTACTTGAGGTTGTGCAATGTATTTGCAATTGCATAATTATATCGGGCCAACCTTTGTTACTGTGACTGCTTTTGTGTTCCCATTTTATTAATGTTCTTTTTAGTTAAAAAGAGAAAACCGTTATTTAGCAATCCTATTGAAGTGAAATATTTAGTAACAGTAATATTTTATCAGCCTACCCCTTAAAACGGCTTTTCAGCCGACTTTAAAATTGCAATCTGATAATTAACGTTACAATAGGTGAAATGTTTTGGGAAAAAAACATGAAATAAGGAAATGACGCTTCTTCACTTCAGCCTTAAGCTGTTCGAGATTCTTCTATATTACCTGGAGATTCTGCAAAGTCATTCCGGAGGCGGACTGCTCATTGACGCTGATCATGACCGGCAGTCAGTCTAAAGGAAGGCACGTCTAACTTGTTTCTGTTTTCGATATTACGAGAGTGCGCATGGACCATTTTCTTAAACCTGTTACAGATATAAGGGACTGGTGTTGAAGGCACAAATGTAATAACTGGTCACAAATGTAATAAAGGTCACAAGGGTAATAACATTTGGTCACAAATGTAATAACAGGGAGGGAGAAAGCGAAAGGCAAATTAAAAAACTTGAGTGGACGGTGAAAGTCTTTTGTCTGAGCTTCGCAAGCTATTATTAAGCTTTGGGAACAGCACGATCTGCGAAATACTCGACAGGTATGTAAAGTTTCGGATAGTTTGGAACCTTTAATGTTAAGCGAGATAGAGGCCGGAAAATGCCTCAAATAGCTCTTCTTGATGGCATCAGACGCACGGCTGCGAAGGAGACCAGAATTGATTAAGCACGATAGGTTACCCTCATACGAATTACATGTAAACTTGCTAATTGGCTTATGACGGCATTGAGAAGTTTCAACATGCGACTGTAGTGTCACCTGTTCGTCACACAGTCCTGGCGGAAATTTTATTGTTGCAATATAGTGAAATAAGGACTTACGAGAGCCTATAACTTCAAAACAATGGTTTAATTTCATTAAATCTGAAGATTAACTTACAACCTTGAAAAAGAAAGGCTTAAGGTTATCAAATTAGGACTTCGAATTGCTTTCCTGCTATACATGGCAGGGAAACTGTAGTTGTGCATACAAAAAAGTATGGGACCGAACATCAGTCCTATTAATTAATACACCAAGCACGAATTTTCTCTGAGAAGAACACAGTTTTTGATCTAATCAGTCTTAGGCAAATCTAAAAAAGAAGCTTCCTTATTTGGCGTTAAACGAGGAACATATGTTCTTCTTTGGTTGGCACGCTTTTCTATTTACATGTGTTTACAATATTCTTCCAAAAAATGCCAGATATTGCAAACCATCCAAATTCTAGAGGAACTAACCTCACCCATGCATGATACCATTTAGAAGATTTAAAAACTGCCCGAAGGCGTTCAACAGCACTACTGCATCTCACCTTCAGCATTCCTAGTTTCCTTATGCTTATGAAGACTGTTTTTTCTGCAAGTTCTGGAATGTATACCGTAGGGCAAGGCATCTTGTCTACTGTTTCTCTGAAGAAGGTATTTACACCTCGTAGGGATGTTCTCATAAACGGAAGGGACTTTAAGGTAATCTTAATGATAATTTCTAGGACGTCGTTGTTTAAAAATTGCCCTGTGTATCCTGATCCTACTCCATTCTGTAGCTCGTCATTTTTGTCCGCGTGACTTATACCTTCACTTACTGTATCCCCCCTACTTCTGTCAACTTGCTCCGTGTCCCCGTCAATTCTGAGAACATAACCTTCATCCTCTTTATCTTTGCCTGATACTCACAAGGAACCTCAAGGCCAATTCTACACCAACTCTCTTTACTCGTTTCCCGTTGATTATAACCTTTCCATTGTTGAGTAGTCAGAACGTTTTTTTGGATCCTTTATATTGTTAGGTTCGGCATGAGTGTATAAAAGTCTCCCAATCTTGGTTCCCACTCAGCCTACTCGTGATATCCCCTAAGGAAAGAGTTTAACTATACAATTTCCTGTGACATTTTAGCCATTCAGCTCACCTTTGATTTGATGTGATATCTTCTGAAATTTTTTAAAACTTTTTACTCGTGCACAGTGTGGTGTAAATGCGTAGGAGAGAATGTCCTCTGTGGGATTTTAGATTTTGTTGTGATTTTAATTTGTTTTAGCTTAGTACAGATGTTTATTACAATTGTGACCAAATGTTATTACACTTGTGAACTTTATTACATTTGTGAACAAATTTTATTACACTTGTGACCTTTATTACATTTGTGACCAGTTATTACATTTGTGCCTTCAACCTGGGCAAGTCCCTTAACATGTGTTAAATAAACTCGTATTTTTTTAAGGCTTGTCACAAAACGCAAGGCACGCGTTTTATCACTGGTTAAAAAATCTTACGCTTATTACGCTCGAATGTTAAACCGGTGATAAAACACTGCTGTTCGTGCTTTAAACATTACTAAACACAGAACGCTTTCAGACTAGAAAACGATTGTTTTTCCTTTTCCTACATTGAGATACATTACCTTAGAATTAAACACCAAAAACCATTCACCAAAATTTGACAAATAACTTGAGCGAAATGGAATAAGAGTGATAAAAATTAATTTGAAACAGCGTGAATACACTTTTTTGTGGGGTTTTCGCTCAATGCCGTCGCAGTCGTGGTTGCTTAATATGCTCCTTATATGGAAAGAGACCGTGACTGATAGGAAGATCGGGTATGCCAAATATGGAGAATATGGACTCTACGCCATTTAAAGGGAGGGCATCATGCCACTAGCACGCAATCTCAGAACGAAAAAAACTTTATAGGCGTTTGTTATTTTGCGCGTTTCAGCCTAATCTTTATAATGATAACAAGCTTCAAGCGTATCTGACACAAACTCGAGCTTTCTTTCATTAAGGGAAGCTCTGCAGCAAAAGTGTAGCTCGCTGCTTTGCGTTATATGCTCTATGAGATCTCTTGACGCACACGGATCCGTGCAGAAGAAGACAATGAAATTGCGTGAAAAGGGCAGGTAATTAAGGAAAAATTCAAACAGGAGTAGTTCATACTTCCTTTTGAGTCCATGGGCATCCTTACTTAAGGGATTTTGAAACTCGACCTTGGTGCCAATGTTCCAAGGCAACCTTCTAGCTCCTTTTTTTTTTTGTACAGTTACAAACGTATAAAGTCAAAGTCTCTTATTACCGACACTACAACGCGCGGGAATTGTGCGTTGTTTAGTTAGGCACGTTTTCATAAACTAGTTATTTTTTACAATAACTGAGTTATTCCTTACGCGCTGATTGGCTAATTTCTGTCATTAATAAGAGGAGGGATATAAAATTTTAATTTTTGCAGCACGGAACACCGGCTTAATACGAACACCGTATATAACTGGCAGTTTCTAAAACTTACTCGCTTAATGCGGACACTGGTTAATGCGGATAACGGAGTTACACTTTTTTGTGTCCCGAGGCACAAACTCTCATACATTGTCAACCCCTGCTATTTACGGACATTGGTTATCAGCGCACCGTCCATTTTCCTTGTCACAATCACGTGCTAATTATAGGCGTCGTACACTGTTCAAACAATGAAAGATTTCTTTAGGTTTAAGTACCAAAATAGCATTGTAATTTGTTTGATTTTAAGTCAGTCTTTCTTCCCGTGTTTGACCCTTGTGCTATATATAGCCACTGAATAATTTTTTCCGCCTCCTACTACACAAGTTTCACCTCCTTGGCTTTTCGCCGCAGTCATTGTTCCTACCCTTCTTTATCTTTGCCTTAGTCTTTATTTCAATACAACATGTGTCCGGGACGTTTCCTCGGAGATACGGCCATTCGGATGACGGGACACCACGGCATGTCCCCTAATTAAGTGTTTCTATTAACCGAGTGCTACTGTAGTTTCTTTTTGAGAAGTAAAATATTTTTTACTGATCCTTTTTTCCAAGCTTTTACTTGTTTACAGTAAAAGGTAAATTGACGCTTGGTCATAACATTGTCAAACAGACCGAAATAGAACATAAAATGAACATGGCGCAGCTGATGGCGTTACAAAAATTCGCACATGGAGCAACCACTATTGCAACTTCAAACGCAGCACTATATGAAAATGATATGCACTATGACAACAAAACCACCATCAACAAGGAAATTTTATGCAGATACTTTCCAAAAATTTTTTCAGATTTCTTCAATCTAGAACTTAGATGAAAATTGTATTCGACTTTTTGGTGGTAATCCTTTCTGTTCTTCAACCAAACCTCAGCTGCAGAAAGACTGTAAACCATTAACTTCTCCCCGCCATATGTATGTATATATATATATATCACCCGTTTTCAAAAAGGTTTTCATATAGATAGATATATAGATACATATATACCTTTGTTTTCTTGCACGTGCGCCCGTGTGCATTTACACTTGTTATTGTCCAACTTGCGAAAGAACTTGGTTAAACGATAAATTTTCTTATAAATTTTCTTATATATATATATATATATATATATATATATAGATTTGCAGAGTTGGATTATTTGGTCGAAGACATTTATTGCTACTCAGAGTTTCATGCTCCTTGCGGAGCAATCATCAGGCAACTGCTAAAAATAACGGATACATATGAAGATATACAAAATTGGAAAATACAGAACAATGCGATAATATATATATATATATATATATATATATATATATATACATATATATATATAATAATAATGCAATAATATATAAATGCAATAATATATATATATATCTGTCTGATTTTAGAAAAAGGTACCTATCTAAGAATCCCAACCATTGCCTAGTGTAGTTTTCTAACTCACTGTCGTACCGGAATGGTCAAGCAGCAAATAGTAGTTTTCAACAACAACAACAATTTTTTTATTAGCGAATGATAACATTGTGCTATACAGTGAAACCCCTTGCCTAAGAACCTATATTTTAAGAACCTGTTTAGTCTAGAAATTGAAACAATTTCTTAGTTTCTAAAATCTCTGAAAAAATTTGCCTGTACCCTTGGGCAAAAGCTAGATCAGTCACTATTCAGAATCCTCTTTGAAGACATACTTGCATTATCGCTCTAACTGGACTGTTTAAATGCCAATGAGGTCAATGCTTTAGGTTTTCTTTATATGGTCGTTTTTACATAACGTCTTATTTGGTGTGCAGATTTTATATGAGGAATAAGCTGAACCACTAAATTCGCTTGGCTATATTGTATTTTTCTTATTCAGAACATAACCTGTGTAAGAACCTAAATAGCCTTAACCTGTACTAACTACCATTTATATATTAAAAAGAATAACCTGTTTAGGATAACTTTGAAAAATCCAGGTTCTTAGTCTGTTGGTACGTTTTACTGTAAGACAAAGGCAAGGCGAAGGAAACTGAGGTGCTGCGTTAAAGAGGAAGCTAATTAGGACACACGATTAATGTTCAAGTGAAAGGTATATAATGATAACTTTCAATCGTCAATCTCGCTCCCCTCTTGGATACATGGTAGGGCAGCATAGAAACATTCGGCACGTTCACTTAAATATTTTCTAGCTAGATTTAGACACTGCTGCTTTACATCTTCACGAATTGGCCTTAGTTCCTGCCTCAGTGTGGTCAGTAGGTCTATTCGCAGTGGAGTTGCTTGCCTTCTCTTTGTGTACGAAACTAGCCTGGGTTGCTGTTTTGGGTCAATAGTGAAACGCACGAAGGCGCAGTCGGGATGATCTACAACTTTCAGATTGCCGCTGTCATCAGGCTGTTCCCCAATTCCAACATTAATCCACGCGATTTCTTTGACCTCAAATTTCTCGTGCTGTAAATCTTCGTTTCTACTGACGTATTTTAACTTTAAAAATGACTTGTAGTCCTTTATTATGTCAAGACCTACCCAATAGACCTTGACGCTTGATAAACCACTGCTGACTAGAACGTTTTCCCAATCTTTGGGTGTTTCAATTTTCTCTTGGGCGTTAAAAACTTTTTGAATGTTTCCAAAATATCTATCGCACACACTATACGAGTGGCCCTCCAACAAGAATTTTAAGTCTGTTCGTAGGAAGTCTCCTCTTGTGACCAGGTAATCCATATAAAAAAATAGAAAGTTTTGCTTAAACTGAGCCGGAGAATTGTCACACCACACTAGAAGATGGTCATACCTGTCTCGGCCTTGCTCCGTCTGAAGTTTTTTGAGAAAATAGTCCAAGATTGAGATCACTTCATTTGGGCCTACACCAGCAATAGACTCGTCGTACATAAAACAGTGTATGACCTCCTGGTTTGCGCAGTATATACCCATTAGGCTTGTCCTGAGCTTTTTTGAGTAATACCAGTCTTGAGACGACACCTTTGGTGTAGGTAAGCTTTTGTGAAAATCCATATGCAAAGTAAGCGTTTTCGAGGCCATTTTAGTCCATGAAAGGGGCTTGACTAGGTGAGGCTTAACACATCGTGCCCTCTTTAACGCAGCACTCAGTTTACTTTAAAACTTATCTCTTCAGTTATTTACAGCTTGCGCTAGTGGCTCGATATTCAAAAAAAAAAAACTACCGTTATCACTTACGTTTGCGACAGTCATTGGAAGAGAAACTTAAGAGAGCGCGCGCAGGTCCGTTGACCTTGCAAACAGTTGTCTTCACATTAGGGACCCTAAGCAAACACGACTTTGAGCGATGCACGTCAACCGGAAGTGAGGCCTTCTCTTCTTTTATATGCCTTGACGCTAAAAAATTTGTATCGCTAAGTTTCTTTTCTCTTATAAAGACGATTTGCCCGAAATTTTGAGCCCACCCACTGCCCAATGTTGCAAAAAGCCCACTTCCGGTTGACGTCCGTCGCTCAAAAACGCTGTTGCTTAAGCTCCCTGTTGGAGCCAAGAGTCACGTTTGCGGCAAACGGCAAACGTGAATTTGTACCACGTGACCAAGTGTTCCCTGTTTCTTGTTGTGAAATTCTCAACTTGAATCTGACGTTTGCTCTTTTCCGTAAAAGAGACTCTAAATATCTCTGTTCAGTCTGCCATGGCTCACGGTTTCCTGTACTTTTTTGAACTGAAATTGTATGTGTTTTAGTGAATCTTTTTCCGTGATGCGGTGTGTATTTTGTATTAATACGGGGACTTTTTTATGTAATGAATAATTAAAAGGGATGACAATTCGAGGAGGGCGATTTTTTTAAAACAGATATATAACAAATACCCAACCCTTTTTCGGATTCAGGCCCATGTTTCATGGTAGGAGGGAGGGCTACCCACCTATCATAAGGCATAGGAAGGTTGTACTTTCCTCAAGTTAACAAAGCCTTGATCTGAGACATGCGATTAGCTTTGGTAGGCTAAGGTAATAGGCCCTTTGCAGCTAGTCATTCACGTGGTACAAAACCGCCGTGCTGGAGAGCAAAAGTCGCACTGGGACAAGACTAACAAAGAAAATTACCATTTAAAATTATGCCGGTATGTCTTTTGTCTGTCTTGTCCCAGTGCGACTTTTGCTCTCCAGCATGGCGGTTTTGTACCACATGAATGACTAGCTGCAGAGGGCCTATTACTAGTGCCATCAAATCGCAAACTACAAAGTTACCCACCTTCTCTCAAATCAACTCGAACTCAGCAAGTACAAATTCTTTCAACACTTTATTCACCTTAACTATACTGAGTTTTAAACTCTTCCTACATTTTCTTGACCTTCAAGCTAAAGCAAAGAGGAAATCAGCGTCGACAATTCATCTGCTAACTTTCATCTGTACACCCATTGACCCGTTTCTTAGACAGAACAAACATGTCATACTTTAAGGCAGCATATCTCCTTTCGCCCTCAATTAAATGATTTTCACGTTCTGTTCTTATTCTTTGAAGTTCTTCTTCATTTCTGGCGCCGTTTGTCATTCGTCCTATCGTGTTTAAGGTCTTGTCACAAACCTGACATGTGTCTTCTCGTGGTTTTCGAAAACCCAACCTGCTGCCGAGATCTTCGTTGAACACGTTCCTGAAGGTAGTAAAACTTATAACAGGACCTTTGTTTTTCTTTCCCAAACGTGTCGAGGTGAAATTCGGGTATTGTCTAGTAAACTGTCCCCACATTCTCCTCATAGTTGTCGGCGTATCAAAAAATTGTTTTTCCGTTCGCGCCCTTCTGTAGTGCGAGTGGTTTGCCGAATGGGAACAGATAAACTCTGTTACTTGTCTCCTCGCATCTTCCGTCAATTTGCGCGGTCTGTTACTGTGCCTACCCCGTTTATCGGGGTCAATAGATAAACAGTCACAATCCATTTTCTCTAAAAAGGACTTTAATTTTTTTAGGCGATACTCCATAGCATTTCATGAAGGCGATTTTGCACACAGGGCCTAAAGCTGGGATACTGTAGGTTATTTTTCTGCGTCCGCTAGGAAATAGTTCCACTTGCATAAGTTTCGATATCACGTAATTTTGTTCGTTGTAGTTTCTAGATCTATAGAAAGCTCTACCTCGTTCCTGTCGAATAACTTGCCTCGCAGTCTCTATGCCATTCTTTAGAAGACATCCACCGTTGCAGCAGACCAAATTGACCGTGTCAACGTCGCGATAGGCGGCATTTTTTCTCCTTGACGGTGTTTGCTTCCTTGAAGAGTACCTTTTATCCATTTTGAATCTAGTTTTTCTTCTTCCCCGTTCAACCGAGGAGGCTGTTGGTGGTCCATGACGGAAATGGCTCCATTGATTGTCCACGTCAAAGTCATACAAAAATCGGGATAGGTCGGGAGCTGATTCTGCTTCACTGTTGGAAGCTGCAGCATAAGCCATTAAAAAAAAAAAAACTATCGACAAGCAGGAGCGACAAGCTTTGTTCGAATCTTCAGTTCTACTTCAAGTTGTACAAAAACGCGCATTACTGCAGTTACGTAAAAAGGGAGACGCCACCGTTCCACTGCTCGCGCAAAGTTTAGAACTGGCACAAAAAACGACTGAAAAATCGTTTATTTATTTATTTTTTCTTTTACAGAGGGGGATTAACTAGTTAGGTTTTGCGCTTGCAGCCGTTTTAAGATTGGAGAGTATGGTAGATCGCGTGACTGGTTATTTTAGCGCGCCTCGCTTTGAGGCAGAGAGTAAGCTTTTTTGAAGGCTTATTTCTCGGAGGGGTGAATTTTGCAAGAGAGAAAACTGTGCATATATAAATATGGAACATAAACTACGCGATGGAAGGGGTTTCAGGTCAGTGAAAATCGTTGTTTTATTGCTGAAGGACAGCAAAGTCAGTAGTTCTAGCATGGCTGCGCTGAGAGAGACGAGAAAGTACTGGGACGGGTGAGTATTTGTACCCAGAGACGTGGCTATTTTTAGCTGTCGTCCTCATCCACTGCTACCCAGGAAAGTAATCTACACGTGAAAAAGTCAGATCGATTGTTCCACGAAAGCACACGTAATTATCGTAAGTTTTTGTCGTCGTTAGAATTGCAATCGCCACAATTGAAAAAAGACACCATATTTCACATCCCTGATGAGGGCTCTGCAGTTCCTGATTTATTGTTGTTGTTGTCGTTATTATTTTTATTATTGTCATTATTACTATCATCAACATCTAAGCCTTTGCATTGTGCTTTCCTTAAGAAAAAAGCTTCACAAAGACCGAGACTAACCCTTAGTCCTAAGGTATTGACTTCAGTTTCTAGGTCTTCGTATTCTGAGAGTTTTTCAGTGACCTTAACAGAGGTGGTCTTGTCTAAACGCTTTGCAACGTAGTTTGCACGTCATGTTTTCGTGATCTTAGATGACAATGTCTGGTCTCTAAGTAGCGAATCCTTGGTCGGTGTGTATTTGCATCTTCCTTAGAAATGTAACATCTTCATGTTCTACAACTGTCTGTTGGCTTAAATAGATGATACCATTGTCCTGGCATCTTTTAATATGATATTATAATTCGGCCATATCTTCCAATGAATGCACTTGCGGCCTGATCATGGCTATGGATAAACCGAGAGCCGGAGCACTAGCCTGTTCCAGGTGTTCAGATAGTAGAGTACAGTGTTCAAATGGTGGGGAGTCAGTTAACACGCTCTACTGTCTGAACGCCTGGAACAGGCTAGTGGAGCACTTATTTATTTTTTGTGAATTTCTGGAGAGTGAAGGGCGGGAGGGGGTGAGAGAAAGGCACTTATTTAAACCGGGCTTCTCTCCTTCTTATACAGCACTTGTTATAATACATAAATTTATTGGAGATCCATGTACTGTATACTGTATATTTTGTAAGGAGAGGTGTTAAGGAAAAGGAGGCTGCAATAGTAAACCCTTCTTTGATTATTATTATTTTCCAATATGGTCACTTTATTGAAAAGGCAAGTTAGTGTCAAACTTAATACTGCTATCGATCCCAGTGGATCAGTTAATCCCCACAAGAGGAGAAAATAGCACAACTTTTTGTGTTATTCCTGATAAGAATTTCCCTTTTTCCTCATCGTTCCAGCAAACTCTATTACGTTGACAATTACGGTACTTGCATGTAGCATTGTCAAACTTAACTAACCCTGTGGTTCAATTAATTCAATCCTGGCTGAAAGTTATACTGTACAAAGTAATTCTTATGGATGAAAATGGCACAAAACTTCCCATTTGTTTATTTTATTGTTCAAATGGCAATCTTGACTGAATTTGACCGTAAATAGTTTAGTGGCAACTTGATCCCATCTGATCTGGAACCAGGGCAGGCTGAAAGACAAAATGTGAAAAAAATTAAAAGAAATTTCGTTTTGAGCTACAACACCCCCTGCCACGCCCCCAAACCACCTACACAGCCAATTTTATGCTAATAAATAGCCTGTATACAGACCCCCCCCCCCCCTGCAGGAAAAATCGGAGAAGGGAGGGGAAGGGGGGGGGGGGGGTACTGCACACAGGCTAGCTGATAAAGAGAGAGACTGGAACTCTGAAAATTGAAGCACAATATTATTCTGCAACCGCACGTTTATAGTATATCTATGTGTTACTGGCAAAAATTATCAAGACAGTCAATTTAGAAAAGTCTTTGGCAGTTATAGCAGATGTGCAATATTCCTGCTTCCTGCTCAGAACGAGTTGAGTTTCATAAATTGTGCACAAGGTGAATGTTAAGTGTAAACAAAGTTTCTCTACTGCACTTGCTTACCTTACCATTACTTCATGAATGCCTGGTGAATGGATCTCTTGCTTGTGTTGAAATGATGGCATCCGCCTTTGTTTTTTGAAGGTGACCATGGTGACCGGGACGAGGCAGTGTTGCTTTTCTACCCATTGACTGTCTAACCCAACTCCAGTCAGAAGAAGCCACCCCAACATTCTTGTGCTGCAGGAAGTGATACATGTACATCTCCATCCAAGAGGATTAAGGAGTGAATTTGGCTAGCCACGTATATTTAAGGGCTATCTACTGTGTTTGACTCCTCAACTAGTACAGCAAAAACACTGGCCCATTTCCAACCTGTCTTAAGCTTGTCATGGCTAACTGGAGGGTGGCACTGGTTTCTTCTGCAAAGTCTCTAGCAGTGTACACAGTTGCTGTGTGGATAAAATGAATACAATAAAACTTCTTTTATACTGCACTTTAAAAGCTGGAGCAACCTATTTCTGACTGTGAACAACTCGCCTTTATTTGTGCAAGCAAAACTTGAATCCAACTTCCTTCTTGAAGGAATGGTTTCAATTATAAAAAATAACACTAATACAGTGAAGGTACTAGTAGGATGTCTAGTCCTCTAGGCTTTTGACTGAAGATGAATGGAATCATTACACTGAGAAAAGATTGATTTCTGGCATGAAATGGTTTAATCTTAAGTCTCTGTCTTAGCCATTAGAATGTATCATCTGGGCTGGTAATTAGCAGTGTGTGCAGATTAGGCAGCCGGAAAGAACTAGACATTGCGATTTTCTCCCCCATTTGTGGAAAAAAAATCCACGGCATAAAATCAATACTGATCTGGTCCAACCGACCAGTCTCGGTGAGATTAAGAACTTACAAAAACACCAGCCGAAGAATTTTCTACCTTCTCTCGCCATTACCAACCTTTTACAGAGCAAAAATCGTGCAGGGACTACATTCTGTGATTTGATACCTTTCATTCCTTTATTGACCCTGTTTATTGTAACCGAGGCGGTGTCTGTCATGGGCTTTTTGACCAGTCCCCATAATTCTCTTAAGGGTCAGTGAGATCTTGAGGTGGTTTTCACCTTTGAGATCCAGCTGCAATGCTAAAAGGTCCTTTGGCTCTTCTTTTAAGATTAGGGATGGGTTTCAATTCTGGCATATAATTATGTGAACAGCTTATACTTCAGCACACGCCATATCAAGTGCACAAAATAATAGACTACTGTTAAGCATTTATGTACCACAAGTAAAAATAATGTTTCCACTTCCTTTCCCCAGAAGATGGTGCCGGTGATTGTTTATGTGGTCTGTCAGAATGTGGCATAAGTAATGGTCCCCCTGGATTCAAGAAGGAAAATCAACACTGAACCCTAAACCTGAAAGAGGCAATCTTGAGGTTGTCTATATGTTCAAAAAAGCTGTCTGCTTGACAATCGGAGGAAAAGGCCTGTGATGAATCTTAAAACCTTGTTGTGTATGTCCAACAGTTTAATTCTCTGATCAACTAGGAGAATAATAAAGTTTACATCTCCAACAACATTAGTACCATGCTGTGGAGATTGAAGGATTAATCGCTTGCTTATGATACGGAATCCTTTATTTCAATGTGTGGACTAGACAGAAAAGACCAACATAAACTGCAGCAATTAACAATCTTTGGGCTACACAAACAAGTATGGAGGGTCAATGGTTTTTTGTTTCAGTGTACTCCTATGATTATCTTTGCTTTGTAATGCAACAGTGTCTCGATGACTCACACTTTGTTTCTGATATATGCCGACAATCATTACTCCATTTCACATTTCATTACTCCCCCCAAACGTGAGTTTAAAACAGTGTTTTTAATCTGTTTTGCTTTGAACAAGCGTGAACAGCACAAGATGAACAATTATTCTGATGCATTCAGCTGAATTCTGAATGGCTGAATTGTTATGTTGCTAAGGGAATGTCATGCTTGATTCCGTGTGGGTTATGTAAACACAAGACCAATTGCCATGTCTACGAAACGAATATAGGAGGAAACTTGTACAACCTCATGAAAAGCCTTTATTGCAACTCGACATGTTCCATCAAAATCGGTGAAAACAAAACACAGCCTTTTTCATATTCCAGAGGTGTACGCCAAGGCTGTATTTTAAGCCCTCTTTTATTTAACCTCTATTTAAACAATGTACCACATTTATTCGAAAACACACACCTTATCTGACCCATTTGTTCTTCCAAATGGGAAAAAAAATAAATTCACTTTTGTACGCAGATGATTTAGTTATTCTATCAAGATCGAAAACTGGATTACAGAACTGTTTAAATGCGCTTTCCTTGTATTGTGACAAATGGAAGCTAAAAATTAATCCGAAAAAAACAAAAATTATGATATTCCAGAAACGCCCAAAAAAATCTATTGACATCAAATTCCAACATAGGCAGTGAGTCAATTGAAATTGTCCAAGAATACACTTATTTAGGTACACGTTTAACTCCAACGGGAAACTTTACACTTGCACTCGAACACTTAAAAGAAAAGGCCCTTCACGCGTTTTCTAGTATTCGGAAGCGGACAATTCTTAACAAACTTAATCCTAATACTGCATCCCATATTTTTGACACCATGGTATTCCCAATCTTAAGTTACAACAGTGAGGTATGGGGGGTGTACACCAAGCAAGATTTTAAAAAATGGGATAGCTCCCCAATAGAAAAAGTCCACCTCAAATTCTGTAAACGTTACTTAGAGGTTAACAATAAGGCCTCTAACATAGCTTGCAGAGCTGAACTTGATAGATTGCCGCTGCTTATCCCGATAAATCAGAAAATTATGAAATATTTTGTTTACCTCAACAACAAAGATAATGACTCTATAGTCAAACAGTCTTTCCTTATGTCAAAGAATCTACATTCAGGATATTTTTCCAATTTCATAAACATGTTTGAACAATACAATCTAACCAGTTTAGATGCTGAATCTCTAGATAATGATAAAATTAGACGATATACCACAGAAATGAGAGAGAAATATCTATCTTTTTGGTGGCACAGCCTTGAAAATTCAAAAAAACTAGAATTTTATAAAACTTTTAAAGACGAATATTCTACATCTGATTATCTCTGCCAGCTAAGACGTTATGACGAACGACAGAATTTTGTTAAATTTAAAATAAGTAATCACAAACTTATGATTGAACATGGTCGATACCAAATCGATCATTTGCCAAGAGAAAATAGATTATGTCCCTCATGTAACTCAAATCAGGTAGAAGATGAGATTCATTTCCTCTTTCAATGTAACAAATACTCAGTACAGAGACAGGCATTTATTAATCAAATCAATCGAATAATACCTGACTTTGACAAGAAATCATCTCCAGAAAGCATAAAACTGATAATGAATTCGAAGGAACATCATTTTAAAATACATATGTTTTTTTTTGTTGTTGTTGTTTGTTTTTACTACAGTCTGCAAATTATATTCAAACAGGTGTCGTGGTCCGGTTTTAGCACGCAGGTTCGATACTATTTTATTCATATTGTCTTGAGTTTCATTAGTGTTATAAGGCTCGATTTCGTTTGACTGTAAATATCCTAGCGATTAAATATGTGTAGGCCTGAAATAAACAACACAAGCTTGTAAGGGTTACTACACAGCTGCCATGAGAGACGAGAACGGATTTCGCAATACAATTTGTACTGCAGTGTCCAATGAATGTAACACTGTAGCTGTTTGCTTACCGATTATAACGATGTACAAAGAAACCCTGAATCTTGGAATATTCCTTGCTCGATCCCTCTGAGATCCTGGAGATCGCCATATTTGATTTTAGACACAACTGAATTATGGGTGCAGCACAGGTCACCCAGATAGTTAGGGCCTGTTGATAGATGCTAATCTTTGCGGACAGAGGTTAACAGTAGGGTTGGCGAAAAACCGTGCGTTTTATATTACAGAGAGTGAAGTTCGCGCTGGGAGGGTTTTCTTGTTTGTGAGAAAGTGTATTCTTACATAATGGAGTAGGCCATTTGCACGTGGTGTCATTTTACCATTATCAGGGTATTGCTTTCTTGTGCAAGTTAAGGCTTTTGTTATTAAAACCTTACTGGGACTACCAAATTTAAATAGAAAAGAAAAAACGAAATGAACTCTGGTCTTAGTAGTAAAAATAAAGGGATACGTCATCGTACAAATGGCCCACGGAGCTGTTGCCCGCGCGAAGCCTGGGTTTTGCCCGTTTGGGGCAATTACACAGTCCTCCGCGGCCATGCGCAACTTCGCTGCAAGAGATCACGGTGAGTGAAACTGCATTAGTTTTTTTTTTTTTTGTTTTTTTTTTTACTTTCACAAGTAGAAGTCTTGACGTTTCTGTCAGTCTTTAAATGCCGGTAACTCTGGGAGACACTCGAGCAAAAGCTCTTGGTTCTTGCCGCAAGAGTTACCGGCAGGTAATTGGGGTTAAAACGAGAACGGTAAATAGGACATCTTGCTTGGAAACCGCAAGAGGTGCTCCGAATATTTCTCTCTCAAAGCTACTATTAACTTGAACCAGTTAACAAACTTTAGTAATGCTAGTATTTTATGCTGCAATACTTCTTTCCCTGAATTGCTGTTGCTTATTATTATTTATTATTATTATCTTTTTTCACCAGAGAGGGAGTAAAGCAGTGGTCACTGCACTAAAGGAGCCTAAAGAACTTTGACCCTTTCGAAAAAAACAGACCCAACGGACAATACAAGGACCACGGAAATAGCATACTAGATTGCTTACAAACCCTCTGTGCTTTAAGAAACCTTTTCTGGCCAAATTAGAAAGATCACCATGGCAGATTATAAACTACAAGAGATAGCTAACACTTGTGTTATTTCTGTCTGATTTCACCTAAAAAGGTACCTATCTAAGAATTCCAGCCGTTGGCTAGTGTAGCTATCTAACTTACCGCCATACAGTTGTGGTGACACACGCAAGCATTGAAATCAGTGCATACTTTTTGTTCGTTATACTCCTCCCATATTAGTTGTTGGGACAAGGGCCTCAGAAGCCGGTGGGGGGTTTGAGGGGAAAGGGGCGTGATTCGCTGGCCAACCTCTACCACACTTGAACGAACCTTAGCCACTCTAAGGCCTTTTTGGTAATTCAGAAGTTACGTCAATTTGGAGACCACAGAAAGGGCATCCATTTTTTACACAGCCTCTTCTGTTGTAGGGTACCTTTTTCCAAAATCAGACAGATATATATATTAAAAAAGTATTTCATTACAATAAATGGAGCTTAAAATTCAACCTATTTATATCGGACTCACAGAAAACGCCTTCAAAACCAGGTACAGAAACCACACTGCATCATTCCGTCACACAAAACACAGGAACACTACGGAACTCAGTAAACATGTCTGGTCCCTGAAAGACAACATTGACTATTCTATTTCATGGCGTATCATTTCATCTAGCTCATCCTATAACAGTTCAAGTAAAAGGTGTAACCTTTGCCTCAAAGAGAAATTTTTAATTATCTGTCGTCCCAATCTATCATCACTTAACAAACGTGACGAACTTTACTTGCCGCCACAGAAACAAAGCGTTGCTATGTAACAATTAAACATTTACATTTAAATTTTCCCCAACAATGTAATCTCAAAGTATATAGTCGATGGTTATGAATATTCTTATCATTAAAATCCCATGAAGAGTGAGAGATCACGAAACAGGCTTGTCGGGATGAAAGTGTAGTTTTTTTCCTACTTCCAATATTTATATCACGCTCTACTTTAACGTATCGAGCACTCTACTACGGAAAAATCGAAACACAGACGGAAGACTTCACTCTTCGTCAGCTTAAGCAGCTCAAAACCAATAAAGCCATTGGCATAGACAATATCAGTGCCCGTATACTCAAAGATTCAGCCTCAGTAATCAGTGCCAGTCTTACCAGATTATTTAATCTTTCCCTGGAAACTCGCACCTTTCCTTCTCTTTGGAAATTTGGAAAAGTGGCAGCGTTATTCAAGAAAGGTGATCGCTGTGATGCTAACACCCATTACTGTGCTGCCAACGATCAGTAAAATTCTAGAAAAAGCCGTGCACACCCAACTGTACGCTTATCTTAAGAACAATGGTATCCTTACATCTAAGCAATTTGGGTTCAGACCGAAGTTATCAACTGGAACAGCCTTAGCTCATTTCACAGACAATATCCTCCAGAATACGGACGCTGGTTCCTTTACAGGTGCTGTTTTTCTGGACCTGTCTAAGGCCTTCGATACAGTGGATCATCCCCTGCTGCTGCAAAAATTGACGAACATCGGTCTTACCACCTCTACCACCCAGTGGTTTAGATCGTACCTCACAAACAGATCACAAATTACATCAGTTGGAGATGCTGGGCGCTTTCCATTTACGAAAAAAAAACGGAAATTTCGGTGGTAGCAAAAGTGGAATTTCCGATTGGTAAAAAGTTGTTCCATTTGGTCGTAAAGCCCGGTACGTGGCCGGGTGCCCGACCGTGGACCTGGAACTGGTACAAACTACAAGAAACGTCAATGGAACACGACATTCCGTTCGGAAATTCCAACCGGGAAAACGGGACCACCTTTTTAGATTTTCCACTTTTTCTGGGAATTTTCCAGTGGGACGAACCGACGAAACGTGTTCCATTTACCGCCGAACCGGAAATTCCGGACATTTTGACTAAATGGAAAGCGCCCGCTCACTCTGCATCTACCGAAATGCCTATTGGAGTACCCCAAGGCAGTATATTGGGACCTTTATTGTTTTTAATTTACATGAATGATCTTCCGGACTGTCATCTGGCAAGCGATATTATTCTTTATGCGGACGATACTGTACTCTATTACTCATCCAAAAGCGTCAGTGATCTTGAACATCACATCAATGCTGACTTGGGGACAGTGTCTGAGTGGTTCTCTAGAAATCTCCTGACACTAAATATATCCAAATGTAATTTTGTTATCTTTGGAAGTCTTCAGAAACTGAATCGTATTCAAGGCATTTCGGTTAAAGTAGAGGGCACTAGTATTCAAAGAACACAATCATTCAAATACCCAGGCGTAACGCTTCAACAGTCTATGTCCTGGGCAGATCATCTCGATGTTATCAGCATGAAGATTAATCAGAGAATAGGCCTAATTAGGAGAATCAGGAATCTGTTGCCGCTACAAGCTAGAGTTGCCTTGTACAATGCCCTAATCCTCCCTCTTTTTGATTACGGAGACGTTATATGGGGGGACAAGAGCAATGGCACCATCATGTCAGAATTACAGATTCTACAGAATAAAGCTGCTAAAGTTATGCTGGGGCAACCACCCGAAGCTCGTCAACTCAAGCACTGAAGAGTCTAGATCTGAAGTCACTGTCCACAAGAAGGTTTTTTCGCCGCTGCATTGCAATCCACAAGTGTGTTATTGGAGAAACCGATTTCAACTTTAATTTTACTAAAACTCAAGCTGTTCATTCACATAATACAAGACGCTCTAATGATATTCGCTTACCCCTACCCTGAACAAACTGGGGTAAACAAACTTTTATTTTTCACGCCGCGAAAGACTCAACAACACCGTTTCTTCATGATCGCGAGGCCATTCGCCGATCGAGTCTCTCGCCGATAGATAACTGCGGCTTGTTTATCCGACATCAAGAATATAAATCACAAGTAAGCAGCTGCAAATACAGGCTATGCAGCCATTCACTAGAGCAATCGAGGCGGCAGTATAGCTTCTTTTCTCGTTCAGCAAAACCAGCTCGTGGCTTCAAACAACTTCATAACAAGCGACCGAGGTGACAGTTTTTCTCCGTTGTTCTTACTTTTAAAACTGCACCGAAAATCCAGATTCACATTAATTTCGACGGCTGTCACTTAAAAATTATTTTCCTTCACATTATCTGCCAGGTTTTTTAGCTGTTCTGCTGTATAAAATCCTAGAATCCCGATGAGTTTTTAAAAAACTAACGTTCATCGCTACAATGTTTTGATTTTTCATTCATGCAGTCCAGGCGAGTGCGTTCGCGCGTTGACAGTTTTGATAGACGTGTGACATGTGAATAGCGGACTCCCTTGTCTTTTCCGGTTTGTTCTAGTCGGGGAGATTCAACGAGATTTTGTGGGCACTTTTAATAAAACAATTATTCCACTCGCGCTTGTTGGATATGAGATGATTATAGCCAACTCGTTGGCTCTCTATCATCTCATATCCAACGCGCCCTCGTGGAATAATTGTTAAATACACCCATGTATAATTAAAAATTGTATGCAAGTTTAAAATAATGTCTTTAGCTGTTTCTTAAAAGTATACAATTAACTTGAACGAAATGGAATAAGAGTGATGAAAATGTATTTGAAACAGCGTGAATACACTTTTTTGTGGCGTTTTCGCTCCGTGACGTCGCAGTCGTGGTTGCTTAATATACACCTTATATGGAAAGAGACCGTGACTGATAGGGAGATCGGGTATGCCAAATATGGAGAATACGGACTCTACGTCTCCGACCGAGTTTAATAAACTTTGGAGGGGCTAAACTGAAACGTCACTGAAATTCGCAGTAGGCTGCGAGATTAAAACCACACCATTTGAAGAGAGAGCATCATGCCACTAGCAAGCAAGCTCAGAAAGAAAAAAAAACTCTATTTTGCGCGTTTCAGCCTGATCATTATGATAACAAGCTTTAATCGTATCTCACACTTGCCCGAGCTTGTTTTTATAAAGGGAGGCTCTCCAGCAAAGTGTGGCTCGCTGCGTTCCGTTATTTACTCTATGCCGCATCTCTTGACGCACACGGATCCGTGCAGAAGAAGAAAATGAAATTGCATGAAACTGCAGGCAATGAAAATATCAAACAGATAGTTCATACTTCCTTTTGAGTTCATGGCCATCCTAACTCTGGGGATTTTGAAACTCGACCTTGGTACTAAAGTTCCAAGGCAACCTCATAACAGTTACAAAGGTATAAAGTAAAAGTCTCTTATTACCGCCACTACAGCGTTTTTATAAGCTCTATTTTTTTACAATCTGACTGAGTTAATTCTCGTGCGCTCATTGGCTTATTTCTATTAACAATAAGAGGACAGACATAAAATTTTAATTTCTGCAAGACGAAACACCGTATATAACGGAGAGTGTCTAAAATTTACCCGCTTAATACGGACACCGTTTAATATGGACAACGGACACTTTTTGTTTCCCAAGGCACAAACTCGCATACATTGTTTACCCCTGCTATTTACGGACACAGGTTATCTTCGCGCTGTCTATTTTCCTTGTAACAATCACGAGCTAATTGTAGATATTGTACACTGTTCAAACAATGACAGGTTTCTTTGCGTTTAAGAAGCAGAATAGCGTGATGAGTCAGTCTTTCCCGTGTTTGACCCTGGTACTATATAGCCATTTAATTTTTTTTTTTCTGTTACAAAAGTCTCACTTCCTTATTGTCTTTCGCCGCAGTCATTTTTCCTACCCTTCTTCCTCTTTGTCTGCCATAGTCTTTATATCAATACAAAATGTGTCCAGGACGTTTTTTCGGAGAGCCCACTTATTACGGCCATCCGGATGATACGGACACCAAGGCATTTCCTTTAATTGTCCCTATTAACCAAGTTCTACTGTAGTTTCTTTTAAAAAGTAAAATGTTTTTTTTTACTCTCCTTTTTTCCAAAAATTTGTTATTAATAGTTAATTAAATGTTATTAACCTACTATTTCCCTACTTCATCGTATGTAGCAGAGATCATTCATCCATTTGCAGGCGCAGATCGAGGCAGCTTAAAAATGCGATGTCTACAGATATATTTTGTCTCCCTTTCCCATGTTATTGCTTAACCTCGGTCTGTATATCTACCAGTGTGTGAAAGTCAGTAACCATATCCTCAATTACTCTGTATGCAGACAGAGATCGCCACAGTGGGGCAGCTGCTGAGGAATCTTAGAGGACGTGAAAATTACCCACTTTGAACCTGTTTATGTTCAGTAGATAAACCTTTATGAAATCAGTTAAACTACAAGAAAAACTAAAGTATTAAATAATTTTCTAGCTTTTCAAAAGTTAAGTTAATTCTCATGATAACTATTATAATTATTTCCTTTTTTCCTATATCAGAATGTCAGAATTATGGAAGTCTTAACAGCGCTGACAGAAAGATTACGTACACTACTCGCAGCTATAATTGTGACAGTGGAATCGGACCTGGTTGGTTTCGTTTTGAGGGGTCCGCCGGCACAAGAATGCCAACTTCATGTCCACCTGAACATAGGTGTAACACTTATGCAACCGGCTGGTTGAATGGTGGACACCCTACAGTAGCAGACGGTCAGGTCACCAGGACGGTGTGTTTTCATTATAGTGGTAACTGCTGTTACTGGTCAACAAACATCAATGTGAGAAATTGTGGTTCATATTATGTGTACTATCTTAATGGTACACCTGTTTGTAATCTTCGTTATTGTGGCACTAACTAAAAACAAAGTGCAAGTAAAGTAATACATATTCTATCATTTCACTTAAGTAGCCTTCATTGTTTTAAAGAAAGAAAAGAAAATAGAAAAATAGAAAAAAACTGCACTTAAGTTCAATATCTGAATTTCTATAAACTTAAGCAAAGAGAGAAACAATAAGAGCGAGGACAACGTATTACTCATGTTAGCAAGCACGAACAATTTTCTTGAAACTAAAATGAGGGTAAATTTTCTTTCAAGCCCGTTGAAGATCAAGTAAGAAATAAATAAAAGTAATAGAACTTACCAGGAAGTTAACTAAGTAAAATAATACATTAAATTAGCAATGCAGATCGATTTCTGCGTCACTTGTCAAGGTGATCAGAAATATACACATAATCCAAGAACGCCATGTAGTTGCTAAATATACTACGATGGACAGATGTTTTAACTTAGAAGATGTGCCGGGAAGGGAAGGGTATGAATCTGCTTACTTGCTTTAATATTGATCTTTATAGGGATGCACTCGGTAAAATCGGAAACAGAATGCATAACGACCATAGGTACAGTCAACTCTCGTCTTGCGCACACGCTGGCAATGCGAACAGAAGCTAAAATTACCCTTCTACTGCAGACTGTTGCTTGCTTACAAGGACACTGACTCGCGATCCCGATGGGGACTGTTTTTTTAATGTTGAGAAATTTTGGGATTAGGATTGAGTCTTTTTGAGAAATAAACGTACAATTTAATGAAATACCTGTTACCTGCCTTTGTTTTTATTGAGTATGACAATAGTCTATTTACACGTTGGCGTCATTTTACTCACTGCCAGAATCCTCTGAGACCCGGATTACATAAAATGTTCTACCGATCTAGCTAAATCCAGGCCAGACGGTGGAGTTTTACTGTGTGAATTAGGGAGTGTGCAAGTCGTGTACCACTCGTACGAAGGACTCGAAATGTCAATTGTATCCTTTCGCGTTCTGAAAGTGAGAAACCCAACAAATCGACTCTAGAAAATTGAGATTAACTAGGAATCAAAGAAAAATCTTTTGACTCTGGCGAGAATGACAACCTACTTTCTCCGGGTCTCCATCACAGATCTCCCGTCGTTAGCAATTTTGGATCATCATCATCTTTCTTGGCCACTTTCCAATACTCCTGCCATGCAAAAACACCGAACTAGCTCACGCAGCTGTTATACAGCTGGCTTTAGTCTAGCTACTCGTTGTGGTATACTAAATACCCCTCAGACCTTTCCAAGCCTTACCTTAATGTAAAATATCTCCCCGAGAGCCTTCTTCATCGCTAATAACGCTGCCCAAATAAATGAAATAAGGTCATCAATGAATTCCAGTTTCGCCGAGCATCTGTGGTGAGAGCATCGCCTTGTCGTACCACATAAGGGAATTCAAGACAGTCCTGGATTCTGGATTCCACGCCGTGTATTCCGGATTCCAAAGCCTAGGATCCCGAATTCCTCCATCAAAATGTCCAATATTCCAGATTCAACAAGCAAAAAAATTTCCGGGATTCCGGATTTGGATTCTCTTGCATGGCGCGAGCCTTGGGCTTCAGGCAAATCCGTTCACTGTCTTTTTCCTCTCAAAGATCGAGGACGATTACTTGAGAGTATAACCAAATCATCAGCACTTCAAGATGGATAAAGAAGGTCGAACTGTATACCTCTATGTTGACCTGTATCTCTCATGATAGCAACGACCTATTATACCAGAGACACAGGATTCAACCATTCAACCTGCCTTATATTACTTGCCTTACTTGTACTCCGGAGTTAACAGCAAATGCCTCTGAGAGCGTATTGTGCAGAAAGATTTCGGATTACAGCTAGCCTGGGACCAGGCTCCGCATTGGGGGAAAAGGCAAAAAACGGGGTCAATTAAGAAAAATATCGGCGAGCGAAGCAAGCCGAGCGCGATTTTTTTTCCCCTTTTCCCCACAATGAGGAGCCTGATCCCAGGCTAGTTTACAGTCAAACCGAGAAAACCGTGAACACCAGAAATATTTCTGGAATGTTATTGTGTTGCGCGAAAGAAACAAACAAACAAACAAACAAACAAAAAAACAATCAGGCGTGTGAAAACTAAACGGCAAGCAAGAACGTTAATAACAGTTTGTGGTTTTGTGGCTAGTTCGCGTGTCCTGATCTTTGCTGTAATTGGTCATAACGCAATAAACATTCCTGAAATATTTCAAGTGTTCACGATTTTCCCGGTCCCTCTGTAAAAGTGATCATAGGAAAGGCCTGTGTCACATGGACAAAGTCAATATGTGTTCGGCGCAGCCTCTTCATCCGTGGAAACCTGCCTGTTCTTCTGTTAGCCTGCTCTAAATCGCTTTTTTGTAATTATTGATTCGCCCCAGTAAGACCCTGCAGACACTTACATATTATCTTACATTGGATCAAAAATGTGTTCCCTCTCACAGCTGGGAGGGAATTCTGGTCATATCAAATGTGTAGATCCGAGCTTATTCAAGAACAACAATACGAAATGAAAATCCACAGAATGCAATGCAATGCAATGCTGAATTCATTGCATTTGCTATTATTCTGGGAAGTGCATTAATCAAGACATTTGAAAAAGGAAACAACAGTCGAACAAAAGAACACGGGTGAATTAGAGGAAGGATGTGGATTGCCAAGTGAAGCCCGACACTCAAAAAATACTTCAGGGTTGAACTCCTACTTCCTAAATAAATGAGGCCAAATAAGAGAGAGGGGGAGAAAGAGGCCAATCAAAAGGAGACTTAATTAAGTGTGTTCATGTCAGTTTAAACGTTTTACATTTTTAGGCCACTATAATGTGATATGAAAAAACGTTTAAAGGTTTAAAAAAGGTTAAGGCTTATTAATAGTGAAAAGTGCACTTAGCTTATCCAGCTAGTTTACAGGCACTCACTCTAATACTTAGAAAAAAAAAATAATTGAAATACAATGTGCTTTACTTCTGATGCGGATTACTTCTCTGTGCTTTACTTATCCCTTTAAGAGAACACAATGGAAATATTATGATCAAGAAAGGAAATATTACTTTTTAGTCAAAGCAAGATGTCGGGAGAGCAACACGTTCTGCTTGTCCAGTTGTGCTATTTCTATGGAAGCTACAGTGTATATGCTTCGTGCTCAAGGAAGTCCAGGTATACCTACCTTTTAAGATTAATATGTGCTTACGCACTGCTCTTAACCAACACATTTTTCTACGCTGAATTGCAAGTTTCGTTGTAAGGAACAAAGAAGGATATCGGGTGGGGCGCACGTGGAAGAACCTAGCTACTTTAAAAGGACATTACGCTCCCCGGTTTAACAGTATGCATATTGAATCCACCAAAGATCAGATATAGTTCAGAGCTAACGCTGCCCAGATATATAAAAGGTCATCAGTGGAATCAAGTTCCGCGTCGTCTAGGGTGAAAGCATCGCCTTAGTCTTTATCTTGTTGCTGGGGATCAAGCATAAGAGGACTATTCCTTTGCTGGCAAAGGCAAACGGAGAGGTGGAGCGACAAAACAAGTTTACCCTCATGAAAGCCGAGCCAAGCTGCAGGCTTATTAAGACTATATTGCTTAAGAGACTAGTTGATTTTGATATAACGACTTTGTCCAAGAGACATTTTGTTGAGAAGAAACTATTCCTTGAAATCTTCAAACAGTTTTATTAACTCTCCTTACGGGATTGTTACAGTTCTAGCTCAGAGTTTTATTTGTTTCATCGTCTACTGCTTCATTTCAAAAAAGGGGGAGATGTAGTGATCGTATGTTGGGATTCCTGTACCCGTGCTCGTAAGGCATTGTGGGAAATGTGTGACTATATGGCAGACTGAAAATGTGCGTTGTTTTTTCTGAGGTGTAATCCGTAATCATCGAGGACCAGTCTGGCTTGCAGTCACTACGCCCCTTTATTTAACAACGCTGACAGAAAGATTACGTACACTTCTTACCACGGTTATTGTGACAGTGGAATCGGACCTGGATGCTGGTTTCGTTTTTAGGGCTCAGCGGGCAGAAGAATGCCACCTTCATGTCAACCAACTAACAGATTTGGGACTCTCATTACAAACTGGATAAATGGTGGACACCACTCAGTAGCAGATGGTCAGGTCAGCAGGACGGTGTGTTTCCACTGGACTGCAGGTTGTTGTGAATTTTCAACAAACGTCAAAGTGAGAAATTGTGGTTCTTATTATGTGTACTATATCTTAATGGCATACTTACTTGCTATGGCCGTTATTATGGAACTGATTAAAAGCAAAGAGAGTATTACATGTCCACTTTAGTTTCACTCAAAGTGGCTTTCTTTCTTTCTTGTATTAAAAATACAGGATGGAGAACAAAATTAAGGTAAGATAACTTACTATTAGTCCGGTTTGCAAGTTATATAAAGTGTGTTGCAAATTAATATGAGGATAAATAATTCTATTCTTAGGCTGCTTCAAAATAATCGAAATTAAGGAAACAGTAGTAATGGAACTTACTAGGAAGTCAAACAATGCCTTTGACTTACAGATTAATTAAGATGGACAACAATGACATACCGTTAAGAAGTGGACAGGGAGAAAAATATTCATTTGTTAACTTAAACCTTCACGTTGATCGGTGTAGGGGCATTGAGGTAGCTCACACTCTTATTGTGAACAAATTGAATCTCTTTCGGCAGAACATAAATTAAGGCATTTTGGCCAACGATAATTTTCTTAGTCAAATGATTGTACTACAGCCTAGTTTACTCTTTACCACTGCTATGTAATTAACCAACAAAACCTCAAAATATTGAAATACTGATCAGCAACAGGCAAACGGTCACTTACAATGTATGAAGCACTTTAAAACAAATTTAATCCTGTTTCGTAGTTGCTCTGTAGTGTTTTGATTACAGTAGAGCGGTCCTCTACCCTTACCAAATCCAACACTGTTTTGAATGTATTTTTAAGCTATTTTTGAAAACTGTTTTTAACCTGTTTTGTGAAATAGGTTTTAAATAGGGTAAAAAGTGTATTTTTAATGTATTTTTCGACTGCTTTTAAAGGTGTTTTAACCTGTTTAAAACGCTATTAAAAAAGAATTTTTAAAGTATTTTAAAATGTTTTTAAAATATATAAAAAATTCCAGGGCTTTTGCAAGGCTCAAAACAGGTCAAAAACAGTTTTTAAATACCTTATAAATCGGAATAAAAACAGGATAAAAACAGTTTCAAAAACATATTTTAATTTACTATACTATTTTAAAACTATTTTTAATGGCAATTTTAAACGTATTTTGAAAAAAACAGGTTTAAAATAGGTACAAAAATATATTTTTGATATATTTTTCGACTGATTTTAAAGGTGTTTTAACCTGTTTAAAAACGCTATTAAAATGTTATGCTTCAAAATATATTTTTTAATAGCTGTTTAATCGGTTTCGAAATTTAGTAAAATACTCGTATTTGCAAATACAATAAAAATACTTTGAAAACAGTATTAAAATACCACAGAAGAAGAAAAGCAATAGCACACATATATTATGAATTAAATACCTCAAAAATAGGATGCAAAAATGCAAAAACAGTATAAAATTGTAAGAACATAGCCTTAGAGTTGTCTGAAAACAGTATAAAAATCGGTCGAAAGAGCATAAAAATAGTACAAAAAACAGGATGGAAATACCATTTAAATTCATGAAATAAAATGAATACAAAACCGTCGAAAATTACCCTGAAAAAGCAAGATTTACCTCGGCGAAATTTCTCCACACAGTCCTAGGCTAGGACTTCAAGAGAATTATCTCTTAGCCGATTACTTTACGTTGATTTCCCTAAGAATTCTCGGGAAATTCTTATGGAATTTTTCAGAAATGCTCAAATCAATCTTTAGCCTGTGTACAGACCCCTTCCCTCAATAAAACTCGGAGGGGAGGGGTGGGGGGGTATGTACACAGGCTATCAACCTTTGGCTTCAAAAGGGTATAACGTTACTGACGTTACCGGTAAATATTAATCTACATGCATGTAACTTACATTGTTTATTATATTCACGGCTTTACTCAAATATCATCAGAAGCTTAATGCAGGCTACGCCTGAACATTAATTAGTGGCTGATAAAGAAAAGCATACGAATAAATTTACGCGAGAATGAAAGAGGCCGGTGACGTGACATCAAGTGACTGAGATCATTTATACAAAACAGCGAGTCTCTGCAAGGAATCCTGTAAAAAGTAAAATTGCCGTACGGGCGCGACTATATAAATGTTTACTACCCTTCATTTGTTTCTCATATGGCGTATATCTAAGCGTCTTAGTAACATTGTATATTTAATACTTACAATTAGACTGTTGGACTCTTCTCCTGAACCAGAACCTTTCAAAGTACATAACAGTCGCTGGGGAGTCATAACCATTTTTGATTCGTGATAAAAGCAACATCTACGTGTTCCGACAATCCGCAGAGTTGGAGTGTACTTTTGTAAGATCGTAACAAACAGTAAAATCAAGCGCATTTAAGCTCACAGCAACCGCCCGGGAGCAACCCCCGGTTCAATAATTTGAAATGAGCAAAGGACAAAGGACGGTTTGCTTATCACGTGCATTTGTCACATCACCGCGGCGCGAAGTCGTGATTTCAGTCGCGCGTGACATCTCAAAAATAATATGCCATGCATGTGCGGAATAGTCTATGAGAGAAAGATAACCATATGTCGGAGTTTATTCAGATCTGAGCATTGTTTCTTAGTGCAATATATACGAGGTGAGATCTTAGCTTAGATAGTTTGTTTTAATTATTATGAAATTTCAAGGACTTATTTTAGACAAATCTCAATTGACCGCGTGCATCCGGTTCTCGGCCCGTGGCTTCGGCTGTTTGCGAAAAATTTCTACATGAAAATTAAAATGTGATTTTAAGAATTTTCTTTTAAAAAAACTTATGGGATGTCCCGTAGCTGCATTAATTGAATCACGGCTAAAATCTAGGCGGAGATTTTCGCAGAGAGCTTGCAGGTAATGAACATTGAGGAACGGATTGATCCTTTATCGGCACACTGTCACAGTTACGTGTTGTCAGTCAAAGCTAAAATCTATTCCTAATTTTCTTCTCTTTTTTCAATTTCTTTTTGATTTGCTGGGAGATTTAATTTTTGGCTCCGCCTCGAGCTTTATTGAGAGAAGAATCCGGTCCACAATATGACAGCTTGTTTTGAGTCATTTATGAGTTCGTGACACGATGAAGGCTTAAAAATTAACTTTGTGCAATTGTTACTTTTATAGTCTGAGTATAAGTATCCCAAAATACATTACAATATTGCACCTCAATAATAATAAGTAATAAGTACCCTATTTTAAAGTATTTAAAATAAGGTCAGCATTTGATGTCTTTCAGCAGACTTTAAATATTTTATGTACAATCTGTTTTTATAGTCAGAGTGTTGTGTGCCCAAAATACAATTCAAATAGACCTCAAAACAGTGTTTAAGTACCCTATTTAAAAGTATTTGAAATGCGGTCAGTAGTTAAGGACTTAAAACATATTTCAAATAGTCTATTTGAACTCTGTTTGTAACTTTGTGAGTGGATGCGTCTCAAAATACATTTTCGATACAACTCAAAACAGTGTTAAAGTACCCTATTTAAAAGTATTTAAGATACGGTCAGCATTTAGGCTCTCAAAACATATTTTAAATAGTCTATTTGAATTATGTTTGTAACTTTGTGAGTGGATGCGCCTCAAAATACATTGTAGATGCAACTCAAAACAGTGTTAAAGCACCCTATTTAAAAGTAATAAAAAACAGTCGCATTTAAGCCCTTAAAACATATTTCAAATAGTCTATTTGAACTCTGTTTGTAACAGTGTTAGTGGTTCTATGCCCAAAATACATTTGAAATACCCTATTTTAATCATATTTATTAAACAAAATACATTGTAAATTGATGAGAGAGGTTTTCCGTTTGATGAAATATAATTTAACTACACTTAAGATATATTCCAAACAGGGGCGAAAATTTAAATTTTTTCGTCAAATAGGATTAAAATACAGGAAAATAGTATTTAAATACTGAAAATACATTTTAAACACTTTAAAATCAGTTTCAAAATACATATGGTTTGGTAAGGGTAATTAAATGACAAATGTTCAGTAACTGGCTTCCTCCCGGTCCGACAGTCATTCTGAAGCCCCCTTCTCTATCTATCGATCAGAGAAGGTAAGACTGAATGGAAGCAGTCAAGACTGCTAAAGGCTCATTCGATTGACCATATTCTGCAATGGGTCGTCAAAGGAGAATGATATTATTAAATAAACCTTAAAAAAATCCGCTTAAGGTCTGTGATACTGCTAACCACTTTTTACAAACTATGTGTAACATTCTTAATATGTGTATAAAGAATTTAGTTTTATCGTTTCAGTGGTGTCTCACGAATGTCACTTTGATATTGATCGCTACGTTTATTATGCATCATGTGTGATAATTATATATACAACCCCTTCTAGTGGAGAAGGCTGGTTGAATCGAGTTTCCAGTACTGTCTTTATTGCATTAGGTCTTGGAGGTCGCTCCGTGAGCTTTGGAGATAGGAATGCTTCTCTGGGGGAATTTAGGTTTGAAGGAAATTGCTATCCCGAGATGCTCTAATGATTGAAAATTGTTCAGTAATTTTGGGGCAATTCAGTTCGTGATACATTTCTACAGATACTGCTTGTGAGAAGTATTTCGGTAATTTCCTTAATTTCTACAGACGCTCCCTTATATAAGCAATATAGGTATGTGCCGCCCCAAAGGGTAGGGTTTTTACGCCGTTTTGATCTGAAAACGGTTGAAGACTTTGCCCATTTGTCTGGAATCGGGAATAGTTTTCGAGGGAGCTACGGTGGTGTATGACATATTTGTCAATTGGTTCTAAATGATTAAGATACTATTTTTTCTAAGTTTGCGGGCGGGCGGAATCCTCCAAATCCTGCAATCTGATTGGTTCTGAGAGCGGGCAGTTTTTTTACGATCTTGCCCGCTAACCCGGGCGGAATCGTTAGCGGCTTCATTCACAAGTTTGTTTGTCGTTAATTGTGAATGAGCAAAACCGGTGATTCAGAACCATTTTTCTTTTAAAACTTGTGCTATTATTAGCTTTATCTAGAGAAAAGTGAATTTTGTTATTCAGACAAAACATCTGACGGTCCAGAAAGTCAGCCAGGAAAACCGCTAAAGTAAAGCACAACAGGCAGCTCGTGATGTCGCTTCACTAGTCTTATAACCTACGCCGCTGTAAGTACTGCAATCTTGCTGTTATGCACCATTTATTCGACATTTTTCCTCTGTTTGTAGGTTTGTTTTCCATTTTTGCTGTCTGAATCTAGATTCTGCCGTTTTTCATTGAATTTTGCCTCGCTAGTTTTCTAGTTTTCAGAAAAGGTTGTTGTCAACGATTTCGAAACGATTGCATGTAGCTTTCAATCTTGAATAAACAACACGAACAACTTTTCCAGCAGTCGGTTATCGCCGTTTTTATTTCTTTGTTAATATACTTGTTTAGTTACCCACATCACCTTCTTTTATTCGAATTCACTTCAAAACCCTAAGATTGGTATGTGTAATTAGCTCTTTTTATAAAGCCTTCTGCAGTTTTTATCCTTCTCGATTGTTTTAATTGTAAAGTAAATATTCAGCCAAAGAAAATCTTTGATGTATTTTCTTTCCTATGGCTTTTAAGTTCTTCAACTTCTTTTATCCTTGTTTGCCTACGAAGACACAAAAACCTTTATTCTAAAAGAGGGCTTAATTGTGATAATATAAATTACAAGTTAAAAATCATGTTGTAATGTTTTATTTTGGTTTGCAATCGATCGCGCGCTTTAAATAACATCAACACGAACGCACATAGGTTGGAGGCTGAAGTAAAATTTTCCTGAAACTTTTAAATCTCAGTAGGAAAAAAATAATGATGTTATTCACCGGCCTAGGTCGGTCCACGGTCGGTCTGAGTACCGCTCTCGGCCTACGGCCTGGGGCGGTATTCAAAACCTCGGGCACAGTTTCTCACAACACGGACCTCCCAGCCGGTGAATAATATAAACCTATAATGTGCGAATTCGAAATAAATTTTAAGAATTTCTTTTTTGTTGTTGGCGCTCTCATCTCAGTAATGATGATCTAATTTCTGTCTTCGTAAACATGTATGTTGCGTTTTGTGACTGCCTCCAGGTTTGAAAACTGGTATGGATTTTAGAGGTCAGGTCTTAAAACGGGTGTGGAAAATGACATGTTTTGGTCTGAAATAGGGTCAGGATAAGGAGAACCGGGCGGCACACCCTCCTCCAATGATTCTTAGGAGTACAACCTCCACCCCCATGGTGTTACTGACAAGTTTTTTTTTTTTTTTTTTTCGGTTAGCTGTTTGTGTATTTGACATTCCTTAGTTCCTGGGTTACCCTAATATCCTAACCTTCATTATAGTTTTTACCAAACGTTTTTACCATGAATATTCTTCGCTTTCTTTGTCACGTCAGTTTTGCGGTGTGTAGCTACCATTTTTTTCAGATTTTAGCATGTCGAAAAGATTTGAAATAAAAGGCTTGCAGAATCAATGATGAACGTCTCTGTATCTAACAAACAATATACCACACGGAAAATGCTGTGTACGGTATTTCCGAGATCCCTTTTTTTGTATCAGAAATCTCCCTCTTTCGATTTCTGGAAGTACGTCAACAACTCGTACGAAAATACCGTACGCCCGCACTTTCCATGAAGTATTCTATATGTATAACCTATGTAGCGGGCGCATGGAAGTAGTATGAGGTGCGAGAGGCCGGAGGACACAGGTGAGGGGGGAGGGAACTAACCTCCCCACAGCGATGGTTCTCTTTAGGGAGTAAGGGTTTCAAAGGATACTTTACCTGGGCCCAACAATAAACCATGCAGCCCCACCCCTCACAATCCTCTCTCCGCCCCCATTAACGTTTTTGTGATGTGCTCAGGTGTACCGGGATAAAAGTTTTTAGGAAGGCCAATATATGTGCTCTGTCATAACATGACATAGCAGAAACTAAGAGAGGATTAGACAGGCCCCCAATTCTCTCTTATAAAGGTCGAGAGCTCAGAGGCCCGATTTAAAGAATTGAAGCAATGCAAGCGGCCTGGTTTGCTTTAGTCAAGAGGTGGATTTTCGGTGCCAGCGTTCAGTAACCGATTAGTCAGATGATCTTACGAGTCATAATCGGTTAAAATGTACAATACAAAAGAAAACGTGGAGACAAAAAATCAAGACTAAAGCAAAAATTGGGAAATGTGCCATACCTTTGTTAGTAAACATACAATTCGTGCAGTGCGGTTGGCTTTGATGTCATTAGGGATGACCTTCTCTTTTACTCCTGAAGTTCAGATTACCAAAAATTATTGTAAAAACACAATGAAATACACTGGGGTTACATTGGGAAGTATAATATCGTGCTAACAAAAGGTCATATCAGAATTTTCGAAAAGAAAAATGAACCAGAGCGTACTGAGAAAGATTGAATCATTAATCACGCAAGCGTCGTTAGCAGCAATTTGAACTGACCATTTTCTCTTAGAATAACAGTGTGAACTTCAAATTCATTCAAATTATGACACTGCTCCCTCCCAAGGGTGGTGAAATATATTTGGTCGTTTAGACCGATTATTTTTTTTATCAGAAAAAAATGACTAAAAGCGTACTGTAAACAAATCCTGCGTTGAGAGCGCTGGGTAGATGAAGTTAGGAGGGAATATGGGGTAGCTAGGCAAGTTAAAGTCACCTCTTTAGTGTTGGAACAGCCACTTGTGCGATCTAATCTCGCCATTAGCACTCAGCTTTGGATTGTGGACAGTCCTTCAAGGATTTTTTGTTAGGTATCACTTTCAAAAGGGATGAATGGTCCAGCATTTTCATCCAAATTGAAACTATTCAGTTTTGAGGAAACAACTTTCTTTAGTAGCTTCCTATTTCTTTGTTGGTCTAAATCAGACATCACAAATATCAAACCCTTCTTAAAAGTTTAAAAGCTTTGGGAAGCTTAAATCGTTAAAAGGACTGAACACTATAATCTTCTCTTAGCTTCCAACTCTTACACACAGAGAAACAAAGGGAAAAAAACTGACAAGTGCATCACATAGAGGTATTAAAATTCTTATTAACAATCACTTTGTAGAGCTATGGGATGGCAGCGGGCCGGTGGAACTTATTTTTACTTCTTCTTGATCGAGCAAAATTGTCTGTGCTCATTTTGAGAAAAGGGAATAAACCGTCTATGACCTTTGCAATATCAGGCACAAAAGAAGCTGCGCAACTCTTGACACTTGACTACCAAAGCAAAATAGTACATCACGGGAACGTTGAATTAAAGCGAAAAGTCACAGTGAAACATTTGATATGCAGTTGGAGAAGTTGCCTATAGAGGAAAAGGAGAAAGTAAAGGAATAAGGTAAGTATATGCAAAAATTCCCGTTATTTGTTTGGGACACGTACTTAGTATGATGTATAGGTGAAGGGAAGATGTTTATTCAAAGCGTCAGGATTAAACCACTAAGGGGCAAAACAGTGAGAGGGGGAGAAATACTTGGAGAGAAAAGGGGCCTGAGGGAGTTCACGTAAGTTCTACCTTCTTTCTTTCTTTGGTCATTTTTCTGTGAAATCAGAATGATTTACTGCAATACTTAGGCCAATTCTCCGACGAGTGTTTCCCCCCCTTTACTCGACCTTAACTTCAGGACTGATAAATTTTGTCCATTTTTGGTAATTTGGTGCTTTACTGCTCCATCATCTGTCCACGCAACAGAAATGATGCCTTCACGTAAAGACAATCTGTATATTATTCGCGTGAGAGGAAGCATTTCCTCAGTTATGCCAAGATGGTGGGAGAGCAACAGCTTCCGTTTGTCTTCTACGCGGTATGCATTGCTGTGCTTCTTGCTCAAGGAAGTCAAGGTACCATGAAGTATTTGCTTATTGAAATGTTTTACGAATATGCCTTTAAATGCTGATATTTGATGGTCATTTTCTACGTTAAAATTCATGAAAGTTTCATTTCAAGAAAGACGCAGGAATCGGGGGTAGGGCGCACAAGGAAAGGGCAAGTTACGGAACTATGTTCAGGCATTGCGCTCAAGGCGTTTTGAAATTATTGAAATATAAAAATATTGCAGCCACTGTAAATAGCCAAGAGGCAAAGGGAGCTTACTTTCACTCACTTTCTTCTCTTATAGCAATCAGTTTCAAAGCTGAAAAAACCAACGTCACTGTCAAAAGTCCAGGATTGTTCGCTTGTGAGACAATCACATTTGCTGAACCGTTCTCTGGTGGAAAGCAAGTAAAAGTCTTTGCTTCCTTTGGTCACTCGGTTAACAACAAGGCCCGTGGTAATGGTGCTGCTATTTGGGTGGAATCGGCAGATAGAACTCAATTCCGCGCTTGTATCTACGAGTACAGCAACGGCTCAAATTCAACTGCTGAGATAAACTGGGTTGCCCTACAATCTGCTCCCAAAGGAGCACAACTAGGAATCACTTCCTTGGACTCTTGGACTGCCGGAACAGAATGTAAGAAGATCGTCTTTCCTCAGGTACGTTCAATTATGCCATGATTACCTACAAAGTGCCTATGCGGAATTAATCTAAAAAAGGCAGAAACTGGTCTGTCATGTAAGGTATAGTTGAAAGATGTAACTGACGACCGCAAATGCGATTCTTCTTAAGGAACTTAACCAGCTGTTCAATCAATAAATTGACGTCACTTAAGTTTCAAGTTCAATTACCTATATACAATGTACGTGCTATTTTGCACGGACTTCTTGACTTAACACGAAATGACGATAGAAGTCTAAAAGGTGAATCATTAGTTTGTTTTCAGGACGATTAATTCAATGAAACAGCGAACTTTGTACTGTGATCTTTTGTTGCGCGGCTCTCCCTCTTTGTTTTCCTGTATTTTGTTTAACTGTTTTTTTTGTTTTGTTTTGTTTTTTTGTGGAATGCGCAGTATTATAACTAAGACAGATGTCCACTCCATGATCCACACTAGCCCACTCACATTATCACCTACCCCCACTCCCCGACCTCAAGCCCTCTCATTCTTTCATCCGTATTTGATTAATATTACACTCTCATATATGCGAGTCGAAAAGCAATAAAACATTGGCATTAGAAGCCAGGCTTACGCTCGCCACCGTAAATCTATTTCGAGAATCTTTCATGAAATATAATCATTAAAGACAGTACACAAACTGAAATTAAATTATTTAGGAAAGATATTAGAAGATATAACTTGTATTTTTGGCCAGATTTGTGTTGTAATTTAAATAACTTTACACAAAGTAATTATATTTTACGATAGCTGGTACGTACTGTTGGTAAAATATTTTTGTCCTTTTCTCACGGCTTCAATGTGAGTGTCTCCTTCCAAAAGAAGTTTTTTCTGTATGTGGGTGAAAGTCTGTGTATTATTATGAATCGTGCGTATAAATAAATCAGAAAGATTCTTTTTTTTGTTGTTGCAGCTGCTGCTGCTGTTGTTGTACAGAGATGAAGCACTGTTTACTAGATTGCTCCATTTAACTTAATTCACGGTCTCTGATTATAATTTCTGGTGTTTACAACGTGATGAATGAGTTGTAAAGTTTCTTTGTCTTTTTTTTTTTTTCAGCGTCCTTTAAATCATTCATCTTTTTTCTTTTCTTATTTAAAGCGTTTTGCGACTCCTCCAGTCGTACTTGCGACTCCTAGTCACCGGTTTCCTGAGAGACCTCAAGACGCCATGGCAGTGTGGGTGGAGGAGTTGACTGAATACAGTTTTAAAATCTGTCTTAGGGAAGTGAAAATTTTCGACGGACTTCACAAAGGCATTACTATTGTAAGCAGAGATAAAATACTTTTTTAAAGACCTGTATCCAATTGCATCGACTTTTCTTAGCTACACATATATTGTATTGTATACAAAATTTACCAGAATACTTACAAATAAATAGTCGAACTAACCATACATTTTTAGTTTTGAAATATCATTCCTCGCAGTTATTCCTTTATTAGTGCCTAAACTACATAAAAAAGGACAAATATGTGTATAAAATACCTACAGTCAGGTAAGAAAGGTAAGTGATTCTATTAGAACCACCTTCAAGACATTTGGTGTAAAAAGTAAACAAAAACCAAATTAAAAGAAGCAAAAACTGTCAGTGCAATCAAATCTCTGCTACCATGTGTACATGAGTAAAGGTACTCAAATTAAACCTTACCATAAGGTTTTATAAAATGATATACTTAGGTTATCAGCTCAGTACTCTTTTTGTTAAATTATAATCAGGTTCCTACTTGAGTAAAACTTCTCATGATAGGGACTGGTCCAATTCCTTGGATAACTGACTCACTAACCTTAAATGTTTTTTTTTTCGTTGTTGTAGAACTGGATGGCTTATACAAACCTTCGAGTCGATAACTTCACCTTATCTGACAGTCTTGTGTTTACGAGCAAAAACTCGCCATCTCAACAGATTGACTATGCCTTTTGCCAGGTAAAGTGTAATATACTCTTATTACTTACTTACTTAACCAATTAATTAATTAATTACTTCATTTATTCATTCGTTTTTTGATGACTTACAATTGTACCATGAATTTCACTTATGTATTCTAAACGAGACATTCTCTCTTAAGCAGAAACGTAGTTAACCCTTTCACTGCGAAATGTGGCCAAAGGCATATTTCGACCAAATTTGCAAATTTCATTTTCTAAAATTTTGACAAAGCATCATGTGAAAGTACAGGCAGAGAGCTTTCATTTGAATGGTCACATCATAGGATTTCGTCCAT